>CM072802.1:60491274-61091274 GCA_037013495.1 Hippophae tibetana | reverse complement strand
AAAAAAATTCTTTAAATTTCAAAATGCTATTCAATTATTCCCATTGACCATTCAGATAGGATAATAGCCACCAAATCTCATTGTTGGCCTAACCTCGACGAACAGCCACGTGGCCACCCTGGATAACTTAACGAATAAATGAGCCTTGACAATAAAATATGAACTTTTTAGTTTAAAAATGCCAAATAATTTCCCACGAATCCTCAAAAATTAATGATGTAAACACAACCTAAACATGCAAACTGTGTGAATGTATAAAATATTGAACTGTTAGAAACTTATCATTAGTTAAAGCATGACAAATATATTGAGTAAAATATAGATTTTTTGTTTTGCATATGATAATCCCAATTCCAAAATGACAATACTTACATAATTAGATTACAAAATATTGTAGCTATATTTTTTCAAAACGAATAAATAAATTATTTCTATTGAAGAGAAAGATTTTATGTGACAATAATTTCTTTATCCTTATAAAAGAAGAAATTAATAAGAAAAGATGAAGAAAAGACCACTACTACAATACATACATATGACCTCAATTTTTAACTGTGACCTAGGTCTATGGCCACTGTTATAAAAACCGAGGCCTAAGTTAGAGAGACCATAAACATATCCTATGGCCTCGGTTATTGAAAGATCGATGCCATAGAACATGTTTAGGGCCTCTATTTTTAAAAACATTGAGGCCATAGACATGTCCTATAAACCTAATCTTTCAATAACCGAGGTCATATGATATGTCTATGACCTCGATGTTTCAATAACTTAGGCCATATGGTATGTCTGTGGCCTCGATTTTTAAAACTGAGACCACAAACATACTCTATGGCCATAAATAAAAATAAAAATAAAATTATTAATTACAATATTAAAAGTAAATATAAATTACAAAATTATTGATTAAAATATTAAAAATCATATTATATTAAAATTAAAAGTGAAATTATATTTGAGATTTTATTATACACCAAAACATAATGAAATCTTACTATTATAAATTGACCTTTTACTATTACAAACTGACTTTTTACTATTATAAGCATTTATAAGTGTACTTCAAATCAACATAATCAAGTCCACAATGACTTCAACAAAAGTGTAAAGAAAAGAAAAATACTATAGGTGTTGGTACGCTAGGATGTTGAACTGGTGCTGGTGGCTGGGGTACTAGGGTACTGGGGTGCTGCGCTGGTGCTGGTTAAAATAGAACAGAATTAGATTTAGCCAACCTAAAACATGTGTATTTTCATACATGAAGACTAAATAAGTTTATACATACCGCTCTATTTTCAGTAGCCATACTAGAAATAAAAAACATTAATAGGAATGAGATGACGATCTCAAAAACAAAAGACTGAATACAAGGTCTCATTGGAACTATTACAAAATAAGCCTCCTTATTCACATCAAATGAAAGATATATTGTTCCACTTGCCAATAGATTGATGCTAAAATATGTACTCCAATGTACGTAGACACCTAAATGCATTTTATAATTTAGATTTATAATAATAAAAATATATTAATCATATGAACATGTTTATTATATGACATTAATTAATCAATTTTTTCAACGATTTAAATCATAATAAAAATAATAAAAGACCAAAATATATAATGTGTACAAATATAAAGATCATTTGTGTAATTGCGATATATAATATAATGTGTTGTAATATTGTGTACCTATTTTAGAGGAAATTTGCAAAAAATAGAAAAAATAACATTGACAATAGGATTAAAATGAGCATCAGAAATATGACCAACATAGTAAATCATAAGCATTGCATTTTGTCCCCAACATGCACAAACTCCTAAAAATGATATGTCTCCATATATCTTATTCGCTACAATTGACCAATTATCATAACTAATTAAGTTAAAACCCATTGCAAGAATCAAAAACTCACAAGCCCATTTAATATTGCTAGTGCATTAACAAGTAGAAAACCTTCCAACATCAGCACTAGCAATTAGGCACTAGCACTAGTACCAAGCATCAGGCACTAGCACTAGCACTCGACACCAACACCAGTACCAGTGCCTATGCATTAGCACCATCACCAGTGCCAGGCACTAGGCACCAATACCAGGCTAAGCACCAACACTAACAAACTGATAAAAAATCATAATCCTAACTCCATTAATTCCATTTGTTCCTTAATCTTTTAATTTGACCACACCTTTTGAATTGTTGGGACAAGTCCCATAAAATAAAAAACCACCTACATATCAAATTACAAATTTATAAGTAGAAAAGACAAACAACATTTTTAGAATCTTTCAAAAAATATTGAATGGAATAATAAAAAATCATTAACTAAGTAGTCAAGAATTTGCATCAAGTTCCCAAACCTAAAGGGTTCTCATACTTGCAAACCTTGATAAAAAATAGTGTCAAAAAATTAAAAAAAAATAACATTTTAAGCACTAATACTAGGCACCAGGCACTAAGCACCGGGCACCAGCACTAGGCCAAGCACCAGCCACCAAGACTAGGCCAACACCAACACACAGTACTATGCACCAATACCAGCACTAGTACTAGCACCAGGCACTAGCACTAGGCACTCGGAACCAAGCACATGCCTAGGTTTAAGCCTAAAGGCTAAAGCTTTTATAGGGTCAAATATCCTATTACAGACATTCCTTTTTCGCCCATTCTAGCCAATAAGGGCATAGGTACATATTGAGACAACAAAGTACTCATAAAAATTCCTTCGTCTTCCATTCCAGCCAATAAGGGCATAGGTACATATTGAGAAAACTAAGTACCAATATATAGAAAGATACATAAATTAATTTTGAAATAAAAGAATAAATTTAAAATTTATACCTCAAACATATCCTTCAAAGTATAGAATTTTAGTACCAATCTATATCTAAAAAACTCCAAATTGATATGCCTATACTCCTTATTAAATCTCAAACTACCACACTAAACTACCACATTAAACTAAAAATATAAACCTAAAAACTATAATACTTTAGAGAGAATTATTTAAAAAACTCATAAATGTGCGTGAGTTAGTGTGTATAAAATAGTAACAGGGGTTTTATATAAATTGAAAAATGCTGAGAAAATAAGTGAAAAGTGGATCATGAGATCACGCGTTGTGACACACTTTTTCCACCACTACAGTTTTCATTGAATTAGTATGTGTATAAATTATGATATGACATACTCATACTATGGTCTGTATTAAACATGTTTCCAACTTATTTCTTGTTTCACCCTCTTACATCTTATAAGGCTTACATATGTTATTCTTTTGTTCTTCTTAGTTGTAATCAAGTGCTTTCAGGTACAAATCTTTAGGTGTTTATCATTGAATCATTTTGAAGCCAGAAAGACCTAAAAAATAATAAAATATACCTATGATTCCAAAAATATAGATTTTATAAAATATTAATAAAATTATGTAAATACAAATATATTTTGATGCCAAAGTGTTAAAAATTTCTATTTATTTACGGATCAAATTAGCTATAGGGAGAGTGAATAGATAATTAGTGAAATTCTAAAAAAATGAAATTATAGTAGTTGGCCAAGTATGCAATCAAGTGTAAATAAAGTACTGGAGAAATATAAAAATACTATAAATAGTTGGACAATTCAGCGAATTACCAATAAAAGAGCCTTATCTACATCTCAGATTATTTATTGAAGTTAGAGATTCATTTAAATTTAGTTGTGTGATCGAAGAGGCGTTTAGGCTACGATTGTTTCCTTTGCGTGACCGTGCTCAAGATTGGCTAAACTCTTTGCCACCTAATTCCATTACAACATGGAATGATTTGGCGAAGAAATTCTTAATGAAATATTTCTCACCAACAAAGAATTCCAAGCTTTGTAATGACATATCCCCTACCAAATATATGAAGGGGAATCTTTATACGAAGCATGAGAAAGATTTTAAGAATTGCTAAGGAAGTGTTCTCACGATGGTATCCCTCATTGGATCTAAATTGAGACTTTCTACAATGGTCTCAATGCTTAAACAAGAATCATTGTTGATGCATCCGTTAATGGAGCTCTGCTAGCCAAATCTTACAATCAAGCTTATGATTTACTTGAAATAATGGTTAGCAATAATTATCTATCACCAATGGATAGAATGATAGTCACAAGAAGAGTAGCCAAATTGCATGAGGTAAATGATATTATGGCACTTACAACTCAAGTGTCATATTTGGGGAATCTTTTGAAGGCTAAAAACTAGCCAATAAGTGTAAACTAAGTCCAAGATTCAGGGGTGTCTTGTGTATTTTGTCGAGGAGCTCATTTGTTTGATAACTAACCAAATAAGAGTAACTCAGCATTCTATATGGGTAATGTGAATCGAAACAATAATCCTTACTCAAACACATGTAACACAGGATGGAGACAATATCCAGATTTCTCTTGGAGTAATAACAACAATCAATTTGGTATTCAATTCAACCATTAATCATTTCCACCACCTTGTTTTCAACAACCACAACAATCACAAGCCCAAGAGAATAAGGCACCTACTCAGGACAGACTACTATTTTCATATTGGCGTATATTTTATTATGTAGTTTGCTTAGGAAATTTCATTCGAGGATAACATAACACGTTTTTATTTATTTATTTATTTATAAATTACAAAAATATAAATTTAGAGCGGGGCTTGTAAAAATCTTCGTACTCTAAAAATATGTTTTCTACTACTCAGCTTTTAAAACGAAGTAAAAAATAATAATTTTTTTATTAAAATATTATTTTTTTATTATTAAATAATTAAAACGCAATAAAAAATGTGTTTTGAATAAGATAAAAATGAAATTTAATATGAAATTATTTTAAAAATGATTAATTAAAATATTCTAACAAAAAATTATTTAAATAAATATTTTTTAGAATTTATTTCACAATGGGTATCATTTTTTCATTATTAAAATATTGAGTTTTAATCACCTTTTAAACAATAAAAATATTATTAAAATAATTGATTTTTTTTTCAAAATTAAGAGAATATAAAGAAAAATAACTGAATAAGACAACAATGTTGAATCTTTAGACTATATACACGGCCTCTTTTTGGATACAATTACATGGTATCCCAAGAAACTTAATGTTTACTGAAAACATTTTCAAGGCTGCAAACAGAATTGGGCCTATTGTTGAAACTAAAAACATGCCTCAAAACGAACTTTTAAAAATTGGACGTTTGCGAGGGTTAGAATAACTATCCATGTTGACAAACCATTAGCTCGCAACAAACTCCTTCTGACGCCCTGATTGTGATCCAGTTTCGTTATGAAAGGACTTATGAATTCTGTCATAGTTGCTTAGTAAACAAATTTAAAAAATTCTCATATTATTAGTAATGAAATTGGATATTGTATTTTAAGGTATAAATAAAGCTTCATCCTTCACTTCTAAATCATACAAAAATTTATAAATCATTATCTCTTTTGTAAGGGTAATTAATTAGCTTAATTTTTTTTTCCAAATAGTTGTAATTTTAGAGTTCATTTATTTGAAGACAATGGAAGTAATCAATGACGCTCGAGGACATAGGTAATATTTATACCAAATCTCGTTAAATTTTTTATATTTTTATTTATCTGATTTAGTTTTTTCAGGATTATATTTCTAATAACATTACTTTATCATGCTAGTTTAAATTCTATTCATTTAAATCATAAGTGAATAGTAACTACCTAGAATAAGAAAAATATACCCGATTTTTCTAACAATTGCTATCAGAGCAGAAGGTTTCTACCCAAGCATTTGTTTATATACTGTTTGTTTGCTATTGGAATATAGTTACTAGTTGTTGTAATACGAAGAAATGATAAAAGAAAAGTCTCTCTCAAACAAAGGCTAACTATTTACGTCAAAACAACAATGGTTATGAATGCAAGGTTCGAGGTGAAGAAGTTTGATGGAACCAGTCATTTCAGCATGTGGTAAGGCAAAGTTCTAGATGCTCTATTTCAACAAGGTCTAGGCATCGCCATTGAAGAAAAGAAAGCAAACGAAGCAGATGAAGTCGAGTGAAAAAATATCAACCAATTGGCATGTGGTACAATCCGTTCGTGTCTCTCAAGAGAACAAAAGTACACATTCATGAAAGAGAAATTTGCAAGTAAGTTATGGAAGGTGTTGGAGAACAAGTTCATGAAGAAGAGTGGACAGAATCGACTCTATTTGAAGAAGTTGTTCTGTTTTTAATGATTTTTCAAGTACCACAATAAACGACCATGTTATTACTTTTAATCGATTAGTAGCAGATTTAGTTTTGATGTTGTTAGCATCTCTTCCTGATGAGTTTGATCACCTTATTATGAGCTTACTCATTGGAAAGGATAAAGTATCTTTTGAGAAAGTTTGCACTGCTTTGTATAGTTATAAAATTAGAAAAAAAGATGAAAAAGAAAGCATGAATGAAACAGTATAGGCATTGTCTGTTAGAGGGTGTCCGCAAACTCAACAGAAAGGAAGGAGAGGAAGATCTCATTCAAAAAGAGGGCTTGGTAAAGATGAATGTGCCTTTTGTCATGAAAAATGCCAGTGGAAGAAAAACTGTCCGAAGCTACAGAAGAAAGGAAAATTTGGGTCGTCTCATGCATGTGTAGTTGAAAGCAATTCAAGTTCAGATTTTGCATTGGTTGGTTCGTCAACAACATCCCATATTGGTGATTGGATTCTTGATTCAGCGTGTACCTTCCATATGTCTCCTAATAAGGAGTAGTTCTTTAAATTTGAAGAACTAGACGGTGGATTTGTTTTCATGGGTAATGATTATCCAAGCCAAGTTTTGGGGATCGGTAAAATCCGTTTGAAGAATCAAGATGGTTCAACTAGAGTCTTGAAAGACGTTCATTATTCTCCACATATGAAGAAGAATATCATTGTTGTCGAAGTCTTAGAATCAAAATGCTTCACTGTGACCATGCAAAATGGGGCATGGAATGTTACTTCTGGAGCACTTGTGGCAACAAGAAAAATATCCATACTGATGTATAGGGGCCAACAAGAACTCCATCCATGAGTTGCAAACATTATTACGTCACTTTTGTTGAAGATTTATCTAGAAGAGTTTGGGTGTATCTAATGAAGAAGAAGGATGAAGTGCTAGGAATTTTTCTCAAGTGGATAAGCCACCTACTGAGGACAATACAAATTCTCTAGTAAGGATTATGAAATACTTCATCTAGTCAGTAAATATAAAAGTGTCCACTAAAGATGCTTTAATTCAAAATTTAAAAACACAAATGGGGAAACTTGACCAAGCCATAAGTCAAAGGTCTCAAGGTAACCTTCCAAGTGACATAATTATGAACCCAAGAAGAAAGGAAATGAGCATTGCAATGCCATAGCCTTGAGGAATGATAAAACTTATAAGAGGAAAATGAGACTAAAAAGGATAAGGAGGAATTGAAAAATAACAAGGATGGGGAGGAACATGAAATTAACAATAATGAGGAGGAATTAGGGAATAAAGAAAACCAAAAATTAGTGGATAAAGAGGGTAATGGAAAGGAAATAATTCAGCCAAAAAAGAGGAACCTCTACAAACCCACCGTTCTTTTTCCTCAAAGACCGCAAAAGAAAAATTTAGACATGTAGTTTTCAAAATTCTTGGAAGTCTTCAAGAAGCTACACATAAATACATCATTTGTAGATGCACTTGAACAATGCCTTCTTATGCTAAATTTCTGAAGGACATCCTATCTAAGAAAAGGAGGCTTAGAGATAATGAAACAATAACCATGGTTGAAGGTTGTAGTGCTATCATTGTTAGAAATCTATCCAAAAAATTGAAAGATCCAGGTAGTTTTAACATTCCTTGCACAATTGGGAATATAAACTATGAGAAAGTACTATGTGACTTGGGTTCTAGTATTTACCTTATGATATTATCAATTTTCAATAGATTAGGGGTTGGTAAAGCCAAACCCAATTCAATAACATTACAAATTGTAGATAGATCAATTAGGAGACCTTATGGTGTGGTAGAAGATATATAAGTAAAAGTAGAGGAGTTCATCATTCTGACGTTATTAATTATACTAGATATGGAAGAGGATCATAACATTCCTATTATAATTGGTTATCCATTCTTAGAAATTGAAAAAGCACTCATTGGTGTACAGAAAGGTGAACTTATAATGAGAGTGCAAGATGAACGAATTACATTTAAAGTTTGTAAAGCATCTAAACCCTCTAATATTGATAATCCTAGTAAAAATATGTGGAGTTTCCCACACTCAAGACTGTAACATATGATGTTGTGAATAATGAAGGAAACTCAGTAAGAAACAACTCAATATATGTTAATTTTGAAAGTGTGGAATCTATAATTAATATTGTTGATTGTGTGAACTATATGGAGGCTGCACCTCCTTTGTGTATACCTAATGTTGTTTTGGAAAGTTTTAAGATAAGATCTAAGTTTAAATCATTTATTGAAGTGCCACAAAGGTTAGACCCCACAACTTTTCCCTACCATCTCCAATCAAGGGGCAAACGAAAAAGTCCAATAGAGAGGTGAAAAAGATGCCAAAAATACATAAATTAGATGAGTTACGATGAAGTGCATATGCGAATGCCAAAATGTACAAAAATAAAACAAAAATATGACTTGATAAGAGAATTGAGCATCTTGCTTTCCAATAAGAACATAAAGTGTTATTGAACAAATCAAGACTCGAATTGTTTCTGAGAAAACTCAAAAGTAAATGGACACATAGGGATGTATCTTAGGACTTAATATGATTGTTTAGTCAAGGAAGTTAAATGTCACACTGGTTGCGAGGTAGTCCAACATTTTTTTACTTTTATTTTATTGTTTTTGTTTTGAAGGTGAATTAATGTTGAGGTAATGGTACAACAAAATTGAGCATTTCAACGACATATGTAGTGTGCCAGAACTAAGGGATTTTTCTTTCCTTTTGCTTTTTCATATTTATATGTTCATATTGGGGACAATGTGTAATTTAAGTTTGCAGGAGGGAACTTCATTCTCTACTTAGTATTTAGTATGCATTTTAAAATTTTAGGGTTTTGTTTATTATTTTTTTTGGATATTTTTTATCATGATTTGGGTAGAAATTGATAAATATATGGAAACTAAATGCATGCATGCTTGTTATGAAACATACGAATTCAATAATAAAAATTTGTTGTCGTGACTAGGATAAGGAATGTAACATGCTCATTAAGATAATTACATTAAAAATGTGATTTTCTTACTAGTTTTGATTGGATTGATTCAAATTTTTATGCACATATTCATGATTGATTTTGGTGCTCTTATGGAAAGAAAATTTGTAATGAGTTATGCAAGTTGATGAGATATACCAAGTTTTAGAATCTATTTGATCATATCTTGAGGCAAAATCCAGAATAGTATTTAGAAAAAGAGATAATTTAGGTCTTATTTGGATCAATTCAGTCTTTCAAGCTAAACCATTTTTATTATATGTAGTCACCCATTTGAGCTTGACAAACAACCTCTTTCATATCTTTAAATAAATTTTTTGCCTAACCAATAAGCATTACCTTTTGCTCCTTTAGATTGTATGACAAAAAATGCTATCATATGTTATGCTATAGAGTGAGATGAAATGTAATGCACCCTACAAAAAAAAAAGGAAATCAAAACTCACAACACAATTATCCCTCTAAAGAAAAAGAAAATAAAATTGAAAGTAAATTTAGAGGTGTTGTGAAGTTAAAAAAAGATGTGGAATAAATGAATATGAAAAGAATGATAAGAGAGGGTCACTAAAATATCAAGTTAAAGTTCAATTATTGTTAAAAAAAAGCATGATAAAAAAAATAGATAAGGTGTGGAAAAAGCTTAAATGTCTTTATTTATCAACCCCTACCTAAGTCTTACATTAAAAGCATGTGAAGTCCTTATTGATTTTTAGTTAAGGAAAAAAGATCTTGGAGAGATGTTACTTGGATCTGAAATAGAGTACTTGGGTTCTCCCAATAACTAAAACTTTTTTTTACATTGGGCTCTTTTGTTGATCGATAGAAATATTGGTTAGTCTACCATCTTTTTCTTAAATTTTTTATTATTCCATGTATGTTTGCTTTTGGCTAAAATGAGCATATTTATATTAGTGGAAAATAGACTTATGAGACTTGTTCTAAGATGAATTGATCAGCACGCTCATATAGGTTGTTTTCATGAGTGCATTGAATGATATCATGTGCAACACATACACACATGGTAGATCTTATCAAGTCGCATATGTCACCATAAATTTTATCTCAATAAGAACACCAAAATCAATCTTGCATATGTGCATAAAAATTTGAATCAATTAATAAAAACTAGAAAGTATATCACATAATTAATATAAGTATCTCTAACGAGTATGTTACATTCCTTATCTTAGTCATGAAAATGATGACTATGGAAGCAGAGTCATTAATGTACTTTTTTATTTAATTTTTAGTTGTTTTATTCAATAAGCAGTATTTTGGGGTTAAAAAGTGTTAGATATATTAGTTGTGTATTAGGTGGCTATCACTAGTTGAGTTATATATTAGGTGTCTATCACTAATAGTGTCCCAAATAGTGTTCCTAGTTCAAATGAATTTTTCTAAACCTTTTTGGGTTGATGCAGTTTCAATAGCATGTTTTCTTATTAATTATAGGCCCTCGTCTGTCTTCATGGTGAGATTCCTTACAAAATCTTGTTTCCTAATAAGTCACTATTTTTAGTTGACCCTAGGATATTTGGTAGCACTTGTTTTGTTCAGGATGTTCGTCTGCATGTTACTAAATTAGATCCCAAGTCTTTGAAGTGTATCTTCCTTAGTTATTCTCGTCTTTAGAAAGGTTATAAATGTTATTGTCCTAGTCTTAACAAATATCTTGTCTCAATTGATGTTACCTTCATGGAAGACACACCTTATTTTTGTCTTCTCCTCCTCCTACAAGTCAGAAGGAGGATGATGATTTGTTAGTCTATTCTATCACATCAGTTGAGCCTATATCATATCCAGTTCCTGTCGTGCCTCCTATTACTCATGTCTACTCTAGACATAGACCTTTTGATACATGTCCTACACGTGCTCCTTCGTCATCAGATCCAGTCCTGAATAATGATCTTCATATTGCATTACGCAAAGGTAAACGTCAATGTACTTATCCTATTTCTTATTTTGTTTCTTATAACTACTTGTCGTCTTCCTCTTGCTCTCTTATTGTCTCTCTTGATTCTATTTCTATCCCTAAAACTATTCACAAAGCCATATCTCATCCTGGTTGGCATCATGCAATGATAGAGGAAATGAATGCTTTGGATGAAAATAGTACTTGGGACTTGGTTGATTTACCTTTGGGGAAAGAGACAATTAGATGAAAATGGGTGTTCATAGTTAAGGTTAATATGGATGGGTCAGTTGCTCGATTAAAGGCCCATCTTGTTGCTAAGGGATATGCTCAAACCTATGGAGTGGACTATTCTGACACTTTCTCTCCTATTGCTAAATTGATCTCTGTTCTATTGTTTATTTCTATAGCAGCTACTCACCACTAGCCTTTGCATCAACTAGATATGAATAATTCTTTTCTTTATGGTGATCTTCAAGAGGAAGTGTATATGGAGCAACCTCCTAGTTTTGTTGCTCATGGGGAGTCTAGGCAAGTTTGTCGTCTCCACAAATCTTTGTATGGTTTGAAATAGAGTCCTCGTGCTTGGTTTGGAAAATTTAATCAAGCTATAGAAATTTTTGGTATGATGAAAAGCAAGTATGACCATTCTATGTTCTACAAACAATTAGAAGCTAGTATCATTCTTTTAGTTGTGTATATAGATGACATTGTTATTACTGAAAGTGATAATATGGGAATTTCATCTCTTAAGTCTTTCCTACATACTCAGTTTCACATGAATGATTTAGGGATGCTAAAGTATTTCTTGGGTTTTGAAGTCACAAGGAGTAAAAAAGGTATCTTTCTATCTCAGGGAAAATATGTCCTGGACTTATTAACTAAGATAGGAAAATTGGGAGCAAAGCCTTGTAGTGCTCCAATGACTCTGAACATCCACCTTACAGGAGATGGGGAACTCTTTAAATATTTTGAGAGATATCGAAGGTTGGTTGGAAAGTTGAATTACCTTACCATGACTCATCTATATATTACATATTTGGTCAGTGTTGTAAGCCAATTTATGTCATCCCCAACAGTTCATCATTGGGCAGCGTTAGAGAAAATTTTGTGTTACATGAAAGGAGCAAAATCATGGACACACTCATATTAAATGTATTTCAGATGCAGATTGGGCAGGTTCCAAAGTGGATAGAATATCCATATCATGCTATTGTATTTTCATTGGAAGAAATTTGGTCTCATGGAAAAGAAAGAAGTAGAATGTTGTGTCATGATCGATTGCAGAGTCAGAATATAGGGCTATGGCACAATCTGTGTCTAAGATAATGTGGATATATCAACTCTTAAATGATGTAGGTCTCAAAATTTTAGTACCAGTGAAATTATGGTGTGATAACCAAGCTGCTCTTCATATTGCTTCTAATCCTATGTTTCATGAGTGAACTAAATACATTGAAATTGATTGTCATTTTGTTTGTGAGAAAATTCAGCAAGGTTTGATTTCTACAGGATACGTGAACATTGGAGAACAACTAGGGAATATCTTGCTTCATATTGCCTCACATCATCACCTGATTCATCCATTATTTCCACACATACACCACCTAATCCATAACCATAAATCATAGAGTGCCATGTGTGATGGAAATATGGCTACCAAATAGAGTATGGACCCTCTTGAAGTACCACTTGGTCCAATTACAAGAGCATGGGCAAAGAGATTCAATGATGCTTTGAATGAGATGATACAAGAAGTTTGGGGTCAAGCCAATTCATGTAACCTTATGGAGGAAGGCATACATGTTTATAAATGATGTGTCAACATGATGCAAATTCTAGAAGAATCCAGCAAGGAAATTTGAAATAATTAGTGGATTAAATTTGAATGATATATGGGATTGGTTTTAATTTGTAGATCACACAAATAAGGCATGTGCCATTTAGTGTAGTTTCTTTTTTTCTAATCTTGGGTACATAATTTAAAGAGAAAGAAATCTGGTTATATTCTTTACAATTTTAGGCATGTAGCTTAAGAGGAGAAGAACCTAGACATTTTCTTTAGTTTATGTTTCCTTTTTATATTTTTGGTAGTTTCCCTTTCTTATATGGGTGTGTAAGGCATGTAATAGCCAATAATGAGGCCTTTTCAATTCAATAAACAGCAGAATATTTCTAATCAAAATTGTGAGAGTAAAATTTCTCTTTGATTCTTTGAAGAACTTTTAGAACTTAGTAGATTTTTTTGTGGTGTTCATACCTCGACTTATCAATTGAGTTTATGCATTGTTTGTTTGATGTCTTGAACTTATTCATGTATTGTTGCAAAAATTAGTTCTGTTCAAAATTTATGTTTCATGCTTCTATGTTAAAATTGAGATGAATCCAAAATTATTGTATGGAAATCAAATAGCAGAGACTATCTTGAATGATATTATTGAGCCTATGTCGTTTTATTCTAAGTGATGATTTTTCTTCTACTATTTTAAACAATTTTCCTATTATTTAAATTTTTTTGATGATCTCCGTAGATTTTGCATTGAATGTTAGGATTTTAAACATCTAATAAAGTATTACGTATTAATTTTCATTACTTAGAATAAATGATTTAAGTAGAAATTGAAAGTGTGTCTATCTTTATTTATACTTTACTTCTAGCAAAAAGGAAAAGAAGAAGATGTGTATGGTATTTTCCTAGAAAAAAAAAAGAAACCAAAATAGCCACTCATAATAATATATGTACATGGGTCTAGTCTCTAAAAAGAAGAGAAAGAATAAAAATGAAGAAAAAAAGAGAGTATAACTAGATACTATGGTCCCAAATTCTTGAAAGTAGTGAGATGATTATTACCAGACAGTAGGAAATTATGCCATTGGAGTGAAAAGCATTTTCCTTCATCTTGACGCACATACTTCATATTTTTGGTTAATGATTTTGATTGAAGTATGATATAAATAATGTGATATCTTCATAGTCCTAGCATTTGATTCCTTTCATGAAATCCATGTTATACACATTTGAGCCTTTCTTGTTTATCATGTGTGAACCTTTTTGCTTTTTTCTTCACATAACTTTTTTTGTATATAACTTGTTCATTGTTTGAACTCATAGGATTAGTGGGATATTGAGAGTATGTCTTATGAGAAATAGTCAAAGAGAAGTTGGATTCTTACCTCTAGGTTTAGGTGAATCAATATTGATATGTCCTTGTAATGGCGCATTAATTTGTGAGGTATAACTAATTTGAACAATGAATCTTGATCCTTTGAGATGTGGGATGAACCTGTGCTTGAGATATTAATTATGAACTAAAAGGAAACTAAATGATAAGAATTTTTATTTTAGTTTTTATTTTGTTATTAATCTTTTTATTTTTAGTTTTATCTTATTATGATGTTTGTGGGTATCATCACTAGAAGCCCTATTAAGACTTAAAATCATCCATTATGACCACCTAGGGGTTTAAAAACTTGTTGCATATGATAAATGCAATCATGGAAATCTACAAAAAAGGATTTAGGTTTATAATTTAGTTTATTTGTTTTTATTTTAGGTTTTCAGAGACTAGCATGAAACTAGTTGAAGGTTGTGATAGGTGCTTGAAAACACTACTACAAAAATGGGCTTTAAAGTCAGTTAAAAACCGACTTTAAATTGAGTGACTTAAAATGTAAAGTCAGTTTGCCCGGTCAATCGACTTTACATTTTATGATTTTTTTTGTTTTTATTCTCATTTTTCACTCCACCAAAACTCATACAAGCCAAGTAACAAAATATGAGTTACACTTGACTTCATATTAGAGCTCATTATAACATTAAAAATACCACCAGAGATTCCAGATAACTTCATATTTATAGGGAAATGATTAATAAAGTGCTACCATGATGTTGTCATAAGGAAAGTAGGTAAGAGAGAGGAGATGAAGTTTGGGCCAAAAACAGGTCCATAAAACAATGCATTCCCCTAAATACATGAGCACATAACCATCCATCAAACAAGGGACTTCAGACACAGGAATAAAGAAATTAAATCATTAAAACATTTACCGTTATGTTGTCATATGATATTTAAGATCATCATAATCTTCTCCTGATTCTTCTTATGATGATATAATTTGAACCATGTGTTCTGTCCATTCCTCTCGTCCATCAAAAATTTGCTGGTCGTAACCCGTCTTGTTCCAACCAAAGAACTACATGTATTTAAAATCAAAATAAGAATGTAATTTCATGTATTTACAAAAAATAACTCAAATATATTAAAAACCTTTCTGTATATGGGTAAAAGATACTACCACATCATCAATTGGAATTTTGATATTTGTGATGATTTCGCTCATAAACTTCATGACATAATAACCACATATGACTCCATTATTTTGTTGTGGAACCTACAAAAAATAAGTGTACATGATTTTCCATATTCAAACATCTTTATTATTCAATTGCAAAATTAAAAAAAATTAATGCTTGTACATACCATAACTTTTGTCCATATAAGCTTATGAGATTTTTTAAGGGCAATGCCCCTAAACTTGATCCACAACTTCCATGCCCTATCAAGGTTTAAAATGGTTAGTTTTTATTAATATTACAAAAAATAATAGAAGAAACTAATATCTAGTTATAACTCTTACATTTCAACAACTGCTTTTGTATCTTTACTCGTCAGTTCTATGGAAGTTGAGTCACACTACCAAGCATGATTATTGAACAGATCAATGATTACCAACATCTAATGATCTTAGCCTTGTCCAAACCTTAATGGCCAAGGGATTATCAGCCTTTGATTTCTATTAAGCGTTAATGCCCTATCACATAACTGTTTAGCTCTGATGCTAACATCCTTCTCTTGATATTGATTGACATATGAAGAATCATAGAACATTGCTAAATGTGATGAGTGATTATGTTGAAGTCGATAATAGCACACCCTATATATATATATATATATATATATATATATATATATATATATAATTAGATAATATAAATATAATTATATATGTTCTACATAAATGAAAGAAAAATAAATAGATTGAGGACTCACCTTGTCCACACTTGAATTATACTTAAATCGATCATTTGATATTTAAATAGTTGCAATATGCACTTGATTGATATATAAGTTTGGCTGAGGTCTACACCAGAAATTTCTATAGGAAGTGGCACAATCCATCCATCATTTATGCTAGATGCCCTCCTAACAATAGTCATCAAAGTGCTAAGATTTCTGCTGAAGTTTAAAGCATAATTATAACTATACTTTTTCCAAGGCTTCTTCTTGAATGACTTCGTGCGCGATGATTGGCCACTAGACATAGATTTAGCACGAGATACTTACTTTGTATCTCTTAAATATGTTGCATTTAAGAGTTATGTTATAATAGACTAAAAAACACATTATGTATGTTAGTAACAATAAAAGATATAATAAAATAATAGTAGTAAACAAGTGTTATCTTTTAATTTAAAAAATAGTACCACGTCAAAATTTAGAACAACTTGAATCGACGGTCAAGCCACATACTGTCCAACCGCCTCTTGGACTGTGGTAGCATCAGAAGGCACAGGTAGTGGACAATCATGAAGCAATTATTGAGCAATTACTATTCGCAATGATTAGGCAAATATTGATTATGAATCATCCGATCATCGCTTAATTGTTGTACTGTTCCAATAGCAACAAAGTCCATTGACGAATGATGTTTCAACAAACATTTCATATTCTGTTGAAAAATTTAAGTGTTATATATAAAAAATAAAACATATAATAAGAAATTAAAATAATAGATTAAATACACTAGAAATTAAAATCTTACCACATATGATTCATCAAATAGAGGAGGACTCCCATATGGGGTAGCTATTGGATGTACATTCTCACCAAAACGTTCATCGTGGTTTGATTGATTGTAAGAATGTGCAGATTGCATTGGAGAAAATGAACCACTACTTGATTGCATATGCATTCCTGGCATATAAGGAGGACCAATAGGATGACTATATCCCATATTGGATGTAGTTTAGGCGCAATGAGATTTCATGGGTGGTATGGCTGGGATGGATGGTTGCTTGCATGTCATAGATGGTGGCATGTCTGGCATGGATGGTTGCATGCTTGACCAATATGGCATGCCCTAGTTGTAGAATGATGTCATGCCTGACATGTGTTGTGATTGATATTCTTTTAGAGTGGTAATCTCACTTAACACTCAGGCCTTAGAGGAGTTGAGTTCTTCTTCAATTTTTGTGTACTTCTCCTTACTAACCATTTGAGGCTTTTGTTTTGGAATGTTAAAATACTCCATATAATCATCATATTGGCTACCTCCCCTAACACGACCAGGATGGTCGCATCCGAATGCATGATATAGAGCATCTCTCCCAGGCTCTTCGATTATTTCACCCTTGGATATTTATTCTTGAATAGCTCTCTACAAATAATAAAGCACACAAACATATCATTCATTATTACATCAATTATTAAAAATCATTAAGACTTTTTATCAACTGAAATTACTAACCAACTTATTTAGTTGTTCTTCTCCACGCTTAGTCATATGTCTTGAATTCTTTGTTTTGGGATTCTTTGTTTCTATGTACAATTCAGTTCGGGTAACAAGTCTACCCAATTCAGCTTCCTACATAAATTATGAAAAATTTATTAACAATGACATGAAATTAAATTGAGGAAAATAAATATAAAAATATTTATAAATTAACACAAATTAATAATACCATTCTATATCTAACTTGAGGATTTGAAGACCTCCCAGAACGGTTAGGAAGAATGTTATGCATTTGTATATTCTGATATTCTTCCCTAATAATTTGAAATTCATTTGAACGTCTATAATCCACAAAGTCTTTCTAAACTTGAGGTGTAATCCAGGGGTGTCCTTCAGGGATTTTGTAGAGCTCTACCTCATTAAGTGGTTTCAAATATGGAAACACATAATTTCTTGCCAATTTGAAGTCTTGTATTCCTTCCACGCCTTATTTGCAATCTTATAACACTTAGTTTCCAACTGTCATCGACTTTGTAACGATTCTGTAAAAACACAGTACAAAAGATTAGATATAATACAAAAAAGATATAATTTATGTAATTGATTATAAAATATAAGAGACTTACACAAATGGTTATCCATATTTTCAACTTTTCTACATCGTCAACCTGAGACCAATCATTTATATTGATTGGTATACTAGACTTCGTAAGTCGACCAATAAAGGATTTCAATTGTTGGATATTTTCCCCTATTGGATTACCAGTAGCATCAAATAGAATAGGTATTCTATCATCTGGGTTAAGTGGAGCATCGGGTATATTCACCCAACCCCTTCTTTTCAAATACCCCAATGGATCATTTAGATCTACAAGCTCTATTACTCGAGGATCCATGAAATATCTACAAACAATGAAGAAATATAAATTAATTGAAAATTTTAGGAATATACATATATATATATATATGTGTGTGTGTGTGTGTGTGTGTGTGTGAGTTATTACAACAATATAGAACATACGTTATGTTTAATTAGATTGTTGATCGTATACATATATTCCTTTCCAATCACTTCGAGCCCATGACGAAGAATCATCATCATTATCTAGATCATCACATACATTAGGCAATTTATTTGAGAAATTACTAATATTGATTAATGTATCAAGCATAGGGTTTTCATCTTCTAAAGCATCACAATGGTAAAACTCTTTTGGGGGAGGCGTTAACACAACATACCATCTTGTGTCAATTTGATCGCTCAAGTAAAATACTTGTTTTGCATGAAGTGCTAACGTGAAAGGATCATCAGTGTAACTTATCTTGGATAAATTAACAAGGGTAAATCAAAAATCATCTAATTTATATCCAACATTGATAACATCTTCGACCCAATCACACAAGAAAAATGTTTCATGGAAGACCTCATAATCCAATTCCCAAATCTCTTGTATTATACCATAATATGTTCTATAAGAAAGTACAAGATTAGTATCTTTTGAACTAGCAAATTGCATAGTTTGTGCAACCATCTTCACACCACTATTTTGATTTACTCGAACTTTATCCCTAGCATGAGTCATAAACCTCGATCCATTTATTGTGAAACTATAAAATGATTTGACATCGAGTTTTGGCCCATGTGTAAGCCACTATAAACTTTCTGATATTTTATGATTGGGTTTCTTGAGTTCATCTCGAATCTATGTATACAAAAACATGAAATGTGTTTAGAGCAATGTTTTAAAACATTGAATAGATCTAGGAACATACATGCATGAATTTTTGTTTGTGACACTTACATAGTTTCGAAACTAATTAATAAGCTCTCACTTATGTTCATCATACAACCATTTTTCTCCTCTCTCTTTTTATAACGAGGATCGATCTTCAATAAGTTTAAATGCATCCTGTAATGTTATTAAATATATATGAAGTATATATCATCATTAATAGTTAAATAAAAAATGATTTTTGCATAAATGGAAAGGTTGAACATCACTTGCTCTATGTACGGTTGTACCTCATTATTATTTACCAAAATGATTCGGTGTGATTTTTCCCATCGAGTGCAATCAATAAAAAATTTCTTACTTCCACCAAGCATAGGGTTACCTATTTGGATCATGTGACGTTCTAAGAACAACTTGTGCGTAGGATTCCCAATTTCAGTGAAACCACTAAAGTATTTAGAACAAAATTCAATGGCCTTTTTAGCAATGTAGCGTTCCACCATGCATCCTTTAGGTCAATTTCTATTATTTACATATCCTTTAAGGACTTGCATATATCTCTCAAAAGGATACATCCACCTTAAGTAAGTAGGACCATACAATTGAACCTCTCGAACTAAATGAACACACAAGTGAATCATTATATCGAAGAGAGAAGGAGGAAAATATTTTTCAATTAGACACAAAGTCTCTACAACATCTTTCTGTAAAGAATTTAACTCGCCAATTGATATAGATTTCTTGCATATTGTATTGGAGAATGAACAAAGTCGAATTATTGATAATCGAACATGTTTTGGAAGAATTGATCTAATAGCAACCGGTAATAACTGTTGCATTAAGATATGACAGTCATGTGATTTCAATCCATAAAGTTTCTTATCGGTAATAGACACAATAATGGGTTGTTTCGGTCCTGAGATCAATAATGTTAACATCATGAATTTTCTTTTCATACACAACCAGGGAGGAAGGTTGTATGTTACCATAATTACTGGCCAACAGCTATATCTATTACTAAGGGAACTATGTGGATTAATTCCATTAGCAGCAATGGAAAGATGAAGATTGCATGGATCAGATGAAAATTGAGGAGATAAATTATCTACTACTTTCTAATTTGGAGAATCACAAGGATGACGTAGCACCCCATCATCAGATCAATTATCTGAATACCAAGTCAAGACATTTGATGTATCTTTACTATTGAACAACTTTTGAAAACGAGGAATCAGAGGAAAGTACCAAAGAACCTTTGCAGGCATGCCTTTCTAAATCACTTAACCCTTGATATGTATATACGAGTGATAGTGATAATGTAGTAACATTAGGATTAATCTTTTTTGGGATTAATTACATAAAGCCCATTAAAATCCTTAATAATATAAAAAATATATTTTTAGGACATGTCTTAAAAAAACATTAAAGCATCTTAAAGATGTAAGGATGATGTGATTGTTGATGATATTTTTGAACAAAAATTACAAATTTACTTCTAAGTTCAACGTGTGTCTTTCAAGAATATTTCAAGCCAAAGAAACTATCAAGCTTTAACCAACATATATCAAACATATCGCTATTCGTATGCACGTTAAATTTCATATTAGACATATAGGAACAATTTGAATTTAGGCTACTTGATCTATCAAGACATGTCTAGATCGATTAATGTGTGTAGATCAATCGAGAAACAATCTACTCATTTTAAAAAGTCTTGAATTAATTTTTTAATTGACTAGATCAAAGATCGACTAGATTGATTGAGCATGTTTTGATCGTTGTATTAGATTGATTGATAAGGGTCTTGATCGATCAAACTATGCATTTGACGATTGAGCATATGTTAGATTGATAAAGGTGCTAGGGCTTTAATTTTAAAAAATATTTATAACTTGAATCAAATTGGTTTGTTACTATATTTTCCTAATTCCTTAAACTATTTTAACTAATTTTATGCATATAATAGTAATATTGCTTAAACCTAGTGCTTCAAAATATTCTATTCAAACAAAACTAAGCACACAAACTTATTAACCATTCATTAGCATTATTTTCTACATCTTAATCTCTCTCTCTCTCTCTCTCTCTCTGAAAAAACTATTTGATTAAGCCTTTTAATTTAGTTAATTTATCAAACATTTTGTGGTTGTGTTTGATTGATTAACAAGCCAACAATATTTGTGATATTGTGCTTAAACATATATTTTAGGGTTTGTAGTTGATTTTCATATATTTGATATGTTATTAATCATCTAGTTAGGTTTATTCATTATTGAATATGCTTTAGGACACATATTTTCACTTGTTTTATTGTGCTAACATAGTTACTAATTAAGCAGGTTCAATAACTCATGTGACTCGAGTTTATCAGAACGTTAGTCTGGATCCTAACACCTTGCTTGTTGAGGCAATAAAGGAAAGCAACTACTTGCAAGTAAATTACTTGAGGGCTTTAACTTAGTGGGTAGTATAAGATATGGCCTTTTAATTTTCCCTTATTTTTCATTGTGGATATTTTGGTGATCTGGTGGACCGATGGTTTTCCTCTTAGGTTATTGGTGTAGCCTTGGTTATTTTCACTTAAAAATCTTATGTGTTGATTTATATTTTTGTATTACTTTATTTACAATTGATTTCATGCTTAGCCATCTGTGAAAATTTTGATTTGTCATAATTGTATCTTACTATGAAAATATTGGACCAATGAAGATAAAAATGGTAGTATTTGGAATCAAAAAGGTATTAATGTTATTATTAGTGTTGTATGCTAATGAATTTTGTCATATTTTGCATGTTGATACTGCTACGCATGCTTGGGATATTTTAGGGGTTACCTAAGAGGGAGCCATACAAGTTAAATGAGCTAAAATTTGTATGCTTATTAATTAATTTGAAAATCTTAGGATGAAGGAAGATAAGACCTTTACTGAATTATATATTAAATTATGTGTATTATTAACTCCTCTTCCAATCTTGGTTAGAAAATTGATGGTTTTAGGATAGTTTGGAAGATTCTCTACTTATTACCAGATCGCTTCCATGCTATGGTCAATGTCATGTTGAAATCAAGGATGTGAACACCATCAAAATAGAGAAACTCATTGGTTCACTTCAAACTTTTAAGATGAGATTTCCAAAAGCTTCAAAGATTAATGGTATCACTTTCAAAACTGTAATGAATGATGATGATGATAATGATAGTGATAAGGATAATGAAGAATTCATACTTTTAGTCAAACGTCATAAGAATTTCTTACTAAAAAATTCATAGAGTAACTAGCAACCAAACTATTCAAGGAATCAGAATCCAAGAGAACTCAAACCTATGAGTAAGGTAAGAAATCTAAGCCTACTTGATCTCAATCTTTTGTATTTATGAGTTATGGTCACTTTGTAGCTGATTATGCCAACAAGAAGAATAAAAATAAAAGAGACTTTAATTTTGTAGTTATTTACTTTGAATGTGACAATGATAACCCAATTGAATAAAAAATAATGATAGCTACAATTTGGAATTTACTACAACTAGTAGTGGATACTCCAATAAGCCTGATACTGATCCATATGATAAGGAGAGTGATACTGAATTTGTACTCAATAAATTTAATACAAATAGTCTTGATGAATTACTTATTGATTTTGTTAGTAGTAAGAGACAAAAAGATAAGCTAATTGTACAACTAACAAAATTAAATGATAAACTTAAATCCTTTGAAATAAACTCTTCCATTATAGAAAAAGAAAAAATTGAACTATTTGAATGTACTACTATTTTGAATTCAAACCTTGTAGATCTTAAATAGGAAAATAATAATCTAATGTAGGAACTTGAACAATTAAAAGAAGTTGTGAAGAGGTTAACTATTAGAATTGAAAGGCTAAACAAAATTATGGATTATGGAAAACCTATTGGAGACAATAGAGGACTCCACGTCATCGTCTTCCAAAACAAATGAGTTTTTCAAAACCTTCCAACAATTCTTCTTCATAGGCTATACATATAGTTTCAACATCATAGTATGGTCTAAGGGTTACAGATTTTACTATCCATCTCACATCACTTGGTTTGTGGAATCAAGAAATGCAAAGTTTCTTAAATATAACCTGATTAGTGGGAGTGATCAAATCAGGAACATCGTTTCTGATACTGATCACTTGGAGTCTCAACCTTCTACTTCATGAGATAGATTGATTGTTGTTCATAACACCCATCAAGTATAAGCTGATGTTGAACAACCAATCACTAGAATTCCACAAGTTGTTGACAATATTCCAATAGATCATGTTGTTCAACATTAAGAGACATAAGGCAAGACTCATTACCAAATGATTCGTTCAAAGGAAGGGAATCGACTACACTGAGAAATTCTCTCCTGCATCTAAGAAAGATTCACTTCGTGTGAACACGACATTGGTTTCCCATTTTGATTTGGATTTGCATCAAATGGATGTGAAAATGAAGTTCCTTAATGGTAACCTAGAAGAAGAGGTTTATATGAAACAAACTGAAGGATTCTTCTCTAGTAATGGTGAGCATTTGGTTTGAAACCTTAATAAATCCATATATGGATTAAAACAAGCTCTCGTCAATGGTATTTGAAATTCCATAACATTATCACTTCATTTGGTTTTGAAGAGAATGTCATGGATCAATGTATATACCAGAAGGTTGGTGGGGGTAAGATTTTTTTTAGGTGCTATATTTGGATGATATTTTTCTTGCAGCCAATGATAAGGGTTTGCTACATGAGGTAAAACAATTCCTCTCTAAAAATTCTAATATGAAGGATATAGGTGAGGCATCTTATGTCATTGGCATTAAGATCCATTAAGATAAACTTTGAGGCATCTTATGTTTATCTCAAGAAACCTATATCAATAAATTTTTAGAGAGAGTTTAGATGAAATATTTTTCACCAAGTGTTGCTTCCATTGGGAAGGGCGATAAATTCAATTTGGACCAATGCCCAAAGAATGATTTTGAAAGAGAACAGATGAAAACCATTCCATATGCTTCAGCCATTAGAAGCCTGATGTATGCTCAAGTTTACACCAGACCTGACATTGCATTTTTATTTCGATGCTAGGTAGATATCAGAGTAACCTAGGTGTTGACCATTGGAAAGCTAAAAATAAAGTGATGAGGTACTTGCAAGGAACCAAGGACTATATGCTCATGTATAGACAAAGCGACGATCTGGAAGTAATTGACTACTCTGATGTGAATTTTTCTAGCTGTGTTGATTCACAAAAATCAACATCTAGTTACATTTTCATGCTTGTTGGTGGAGCCATGTCTTGGAGGAGTGTGAAGTAGTCCTTGACTGCTACTTCCACTATGGAGGCCAAGTTCATGTCATGTTTTGAGGCCATATCACATGGTGTATGGTTGAATAGTTTCATTTCCAAGCTTAGAGTAGTTGACTCTATTTTTAGGCCATTAAGATTGTACTATGACAACTCAATTGTTGTGTTTATGGCTAAGAACAACAAGAATGGTAGTCATAGTAAACACATCAAATTTAAATACTTGACCATAAGAGAACGTGTTAAGGAAAAGAAAGTGGTCATTGAGCACGTGAGCACTCAGTTGATGATTTTTGATCCTTTGAATTAAATCATGCCACCACTAAAATTTAAGGATCATGTAGAGAAAATAGGAATTGGTTCCAATTTATAAATATATATATATATATATATATATATATATATATATATAATTTATTAATGAAACTCTTATATATTGTGATATTTTTTCATATTCATGTGCACCTTAATTTATTTGAGCAAATATATATTTTATTGGACCAAGAATAAATATAGGATTTATTCATTAAGTTTCGTTACCACATAAAGTATAATACTTGAGAAACTAAATACACCATAATACATGGAATATAATACTCACTCTTAGAGGACCTATCGCCTATAGGCATCAAATTCTCCATAAAATTATATCTTTAATAACTAATTAATATTGAGCAAGCATGATTAACTAACTAATCTTTCCATAAATCTCTATTAAGTGTTAAATTTTATTTTCTTTATGTTTGTTAATTCTATCTTTAAATTTATGTTACTAGTTTTGATAATTAAAACCAACACTTTGTGGCACAATGTTTAGGCTTATTTTTCATTTTTAAAATTTTTGATCGATTATAAAATCACGTATTTTCTCTAGAATAACCACATACATCATGCATTAGGTCTCACACTCGCATTCAACATACGATATTTATCACAAGAAGCATTCATTACACATCTCCTCTCAGTCTCAACATAATGCAACAAATCATCTAAATCTTGGTCAGAAATTTAAAAGCATTAAGCATGGAAATAAATACTCAACTTGAAAACAATGAACTCATATAACAATAAAAAAATAAATCAGATTTTCTTGATTCAACTACATCATAGCCTTAGCAAAAATGAATTAGTTCATAATGGAAATAAGAATTACAACAGTTAAGGAATATTAGATGAAAAATATAAAGAAAATTAAAACAACTCGGCTCGTAAATCTTTGGCACACGTAGAACACAACAGAAGCCAAAAATGGCTTCTACGTGTTCCACAATTCAACCCACAAACTCTCCAAAAATTCCAAAACTAGAAACTCCAAAAAACTCTATCAAAATAACCTCTATTTATAACATCAAATTTCTAAAAAAAATACATTTAAAAATACATTTTTTTACACGAGAAGGACAACACACGTACGGAAAAAATGATTAAATAATATGCGTAGGGGACAACACACGTACGCGTCTCAGGTTTCTTTTTCAATTCACACTACCAAGTGTCACGATATGATTCGGGGAAAGCTAAAGTGGGACACGTGGTAGAATATCATTGGATATCAAGGACGGGCGCACGTAGAATTGCCGCATGGAATCGGGTCTTGGCAGATGCGTGAGACACGTGGGTCCCACCCTACACATCGGCCTACGCGGTAGGTGGTCCCCACTCGGCGCATCAAGAGGCGTGATCCAGAAAATCTGCACTCATTCACTTTGGTCAGGTTTGAAGGACACGCACTCATCCTAATAGTTTCTTATGTGATCTGACAGCTCACGTTGCGTGCGTGGATGATGACGCTTGGACTTCTTCTCTCCTGCGTAGAAAAATAAATTTTCTTAATTACATTTTGCCCCACAAATTTATTTCAAATTACATTTTAAACTTTCTTTAATTATAATAAAGCCCTTTACTAATTTAAATTAAATTTTAAACATTTAATAATTAAAATTAAGCCCGATTTTAATTTAAATTATATTTTAGACTTTTATAAATTACAATTAAGAACTCTTTTATTTGAAATTATATTTTTGGACATAAATTTGCAATTAAGTACGGTTTCGATTCAAATTATTTAATTTTCTTAAAAATATATTCCTTAACACATAAACAGTAAATACTAATTTATTAAACTAAAATTAACTAAAAATGTGAAGAACATAGCAATTATAATTAATAAAATAGATGAAAATAACTATATAAAATATAGTTATCAATACCCTGGAATTGAAGTTTGGCACGATTCATCTCTTGCCTACTACTTTTTAAGGTCAAGCTAGTGAGCATCAGAATATGCAGCTAAAGGAATTTCATTGGTTTTGTTCTAGCTTGAAACCAAAAGGCTCTACTCAAGAAAGAGTGAAACTCAGAGCATTGCCATTCTATTTAGTAGATAGCGCTAAAGAGTGGTTGTATTACTTACCATCTGAAAATATTAATAGTTGGAATGAGATTAAATAACCTTTTTAGAGAAATACTTTAAAGCTTCTAAAGCTACTCTCATCTAGAAAGAAATTTTTGATATTCATCACTACAATGGAGAGAAGTTGTATGATTATTAGGAGCATTTCATAATACTTTGTGCTAGCTACCCTCATCACCAAAAAAATGAAAAAATCTTACTTCAATATCTCAAATAAGGATTAATATCCATGGATGGAAGCATGATTAATGTAGTAAGTAGTGGTGCATTAGTGAATAAAAGTCCTAAAATACAAAAAATATGATTACCTCATTACAAATGCTCAAGAGTTTTCCACCCATTATAGCCCACCACAAAAGGTAAATGAAGTCGAAGTTCTTATTAATATTAAAAAAAACTTAGTACCCTTTCTTCAAGTGTGGAACAATTAGTAGTGAGATAGGTAAAAGCTTGTGGTATTTGCACTAAAATTGGACACCCAATAGATATGTAATCTATTCTTCAAGATCCTAATGCAGAATTAGAAAATTCTATAAAAGGATACGAATTACATCAAAGGTAAAGATATAATCCCCACTCAAATACTACAATGTTGGTAGGAGAGATATTGCTATTTTGGTGACAATTAAGCAGTTGCCCTTACCAATTCAATAGGTTTTCCTTATCTAAAAGCCCAACAACCTTATCTAGGGATGTCACAAAATCCTCCCCTACCTCCAAGTAAATCTATAGAGGAGTTTATAAGTTAAGTGGCATCCAGCGCTACTTAATTCCAACAAGATTTTATTAGGCTTCAACAAGATACAAAAGCTTTTATCAAAAATGTTGAAAACCATTTCAGTCAGTTAACTTATACCATTGGAAGAATATAAACACAAGGATTAGACAAATTTTCCTCTCAACCCATGATCAATCCTAGGGATAATTCTAGTGTTATATTATTGAGAAGTGGTGAGTAAAATGAAGAGCCTCAAAATGAACCAACTAATGATGAGCCAAATCTAAAAGATGTAAGCAATATTGATCATGTGAAAAACAAGACGATGATAACAAGGAAACAAAAAAAATGAATTAGGGAACACTCTAAAGTTCCAATTTCTACTTATGAACCTTATATACCTTTTTCTAGCTAGTTTACAAAATCAAAGAAGGAGGAGTATAAGCAAGACATTATGAACACCTTTTGAAAAGTGTAAGTTAATATTTTGTTATTTGATGCCATCAAGAAAGTACCCCACTATGCTAAGTTCCTCAAATAATTGTGCACCAACAAGTGGAAACTCAAAGGTAATGTGATGGTGATTGTGGAAGAGATTGTGTTAGCATTTTTGCAGAGGATGCTTTCAAACAATTTCAAGGATCAATATAGCTTTACCATACCATGCATTATAGGTAACACTAAATTGAAATGGATATATCAGGTGTATATGATTTAATTAACATTATGTCTTATTTGATTTAACTACCTTAAATTGTGATTCCCTTAAAGAAACATGTGTATTTATTCAACAAGCCAATCATTCAAACTCTTATCTAAAGGGATAATTGTAAGATGTTTTGTAAATGTTAATGAGCTTATCTTTCTTGTTGATTTTTTGGTGTGCTTGATATGAAAGATGACTCTAACAGTAAGTGCACATCCTTCCTTTTGATAAACCATTCATAAATTATATACATGGAGCTTAGTGGAGAGGTTATTCGCTTCAATAACTCTGAAGCAATGAAGTATCCTAGTGATCATCATTCTCATTTTTTTATGTACTTGACTCTTTAGTGTAGCATATATTTGACATTAAAAATAAAGATTCATTGACTAAGGCAATAAGAAATAGCTATAAATTGAAGACCCAGGAGATAAAATGGGGGATATTGGCATATTAGAGGTATTGAAGGAGATGGTTTCTTTTCATGAAACTTCTCCATGAATAAAAGCCAATCTACAATCTATCTTACCTTTCCCTTCCATTATCTAATGAGAAAATTTTACCTTCTATTATGCAAGCCCCTAATTTGGAGCTTATTTCCGGAAACTTCTCAAATATGTCTACTTGGGAAAAAGAAACACATTGCCTGTAATTATAGCATCCAAACTTATGGCTATTAAAGAAGAAAAGTTAATTTGAGTACTGAGAGAAAATAAGATAGTGATCGGATGGAAAATTGTTGATAATAAGGAAATTAGTGCCTTTACGTTCACACATTGAATATTACTTCAAGAAGATTAAAAAAATAAGAAAGCCATAAAAGAGATTTAATTTCCCAATTATGGAGGTGATTGAGAGAGATGTCATCAAGATATTGGATATTGGTTTATTTTATCCAATTTTAGATATTGGGTGGGTTAGCCCAGTCCAAGTGATTCCTAAGAAGAATGTGGATAATGAATTTTTCCCTACCCGCATTCAAATTGAGTGGCGGGTTCACATTGCTTTTGAAACGTTATAATAAAATATTTATTGCTCTAGAAGGCCAAGGGAATATCCCATTCACTTGCCTCTTTGGAGCATTTTCTTATCAATGCATGTCATTTAGTCTTTGTATCTTTCTTGCCACCTTTCAAATGTGTATGATGAATATATTTTTTGATTATATAAAGAGCATTATAGAGGTATTAATGGATGACTTTACTATATATGGGGGTTCATTTGATAATTTCCTTAGTAACCTTGCATTAATTCTAAAGAGATGCATAGAAATTGGCCACATACTTAATTGGAAAAATACCATTTAGTGGTAGGACAAGGAATAGTTATAGGAAATATGATGTCATTTCAGGGAATATGGATTCATAAATTGAAAATAAATCTTATTCTTTCTTTACCACCTCTCACATGTGTGAGGGATATTCATTATTTTCTTGGGCAAGCATGATTCTATCAAAGATTTATAAATGATTTCTTGAAGAGAGCAAGGCCCTTATACCAGTTTCCTAAAAATGAAATGGTATTTGAGTTCAATGAATAATGCCTTATAGAATTTAACAAATTGAAAGAACTCTTAAAAAAAGTGATGAGTGCTCAAAAACACTAAAATTAGCATGATTTTATGCACATTAATTGATTAAAAATATATATATTTATACGATTTTATCATATATTTGTATAAATTTGTCTTTTTCGGAATCACAAGTATTTTTATTGTTTTTCAGGTATTTTCGCTTAAAAACGTAACTTAAAGACTCAAAGAGGAATACTAGAAGCAATGAATCACAAATATATTAATAAATAAATGAGTAAAGGTCAAACAATATGGAAAAATTGGACAAAATGGGTCAAAAAGGTCAAAAAGGAGGAAATCGCGCCGCCGCGCCGCTCAGCCGTGCCAAGCCCCACGCGCGCCAGCGCCCAGTCCCACACGCACCGCGCGCACTACTCCTTCCTTCCATGCGCGCCTTGCTCCTACTCCCGCGCGCGCTACTCCTTCCTTCCGCGCCTGCCACTAGTGCCTTCCGCCCGCGCCATTTCCATCTCGCCCCATTTTTGCGCGCAGTTGTTGCCCCCACGTCATGTGACGTCATCAATGATATCACCAATCACCACTCCGCATTTTCACCCACTTTTTCTCTCCATCCTCACCTATAAATACACTTCTTCTCTTCACTTCTAAACATAGCTCAAAACACACTTCTCTCCTCTTTCTTTCTCTCCATTTCTTAGTTTTTAGTTTTTAGTTACTTTTTCTTAGTTTTAGAGTTCTTCTCTTTTTGAGAAGAACTAGCTATGTTTTTATAATTTAAGTTCTGTAAAGATTTTATTTTCTTTACAATTATTTTTTATGCTTTATTCTTACATGTTATATTTAATTTTTCTGTGATTAAATTTAAATTTGCTGGTTGTTTGTAAACATTATGTAATAATAATGTTGTTATGCTTGCGAAATATTAAATAGGTAAAAATCTCTAAAATGAATTGATTTTATTTTTATTCAAGATTTTATATTAAGAATGTTAGAGAGAAATATATTATTTTTCATTACAAACTTAAATATGAAAATTAGATTTTAAGGTTTAGTAATCTGGTCTGATTTAGAGTAGTGCTCTTTTATTTGTTGGTACAATCGCCCAATAGTTAGAGTGAACCTCTATTTTAAAAGTTTTTATAAGAATTATTATCTGAAAATGTATTGACAACATGTTTTCAGTAATGGTTTTAAAACTTAAAAGTTAGTACTCGAATAATTAAATTCTTAGGTTTAATTTGGACACCTTGAATAAAGTTTAAACTGTCTAACCCCACCAAAGGTGGCATTTAAATGGTTCATTTTCAATCTCTTAGAAAAAGGAATTAATTTAATTAACCAAATTAGTTATAAACCCCACCCATAGGTGTTAATTGATTTGTTTAGTTAACAAAGAATATCTAACCCCACCAAAGGTGGTATTCATACAAAAAAGAGAGAATCAATAAATATCAATTCATATCTTTAATAACTTAAATAATATGAGCAAGTATAATTAACTTAGTTATTATATCCATAAATACTCCATTATTATAAAAGATAAAATTTGCATAAATGTTTATTGAATCTATGTTTAATTTTATGTAAGTAGATTAAAAACACAAAACCCTAAAATATCGTGACAAGATGTTTAGGATTTAATTTTGTTTTTAAAAGTTTGAGTAATAAATTAAAAACCACATACATTCCTTCCTTAGATCGACCTTGGGAGTATACATATTATTTTCTATGAAATGATTCGTGCACTTGCGAGATTTTTATAAATATAAAACCAAAATATTGGCAAGAATCGGCGATGTCAATTTTTGCTCATCAAAAAGCACCAATCATCAAGCCACTTGATTGGAGTCTTCCATTTGAGTTGATGTGTGATGCAAGCAACTATGCCATTGAAGTTGTTTTGCTACACTTATAGGCATCAGATTTACTAGTACCAAATCTAATAATTTAATGTTTTTTCAAACAAGTTCATGTGTTATGCTAATAGTATTGGTTTATGTTGATGATATTTTGATGACATGGTCAAGTACTTCTCAAATTGATGCATTACTTAGTCAACTTCGCCTGTAATTTGTTTGAAGGACATGGGATTGCTATATTATTTCTTGGCTATTTGGATATCTTACTCTAAAGATGTTATGTATATTTCTTAGAATAAATATATGTCTGATTTATTGATTGTTATTAGCCATAATGATGCTAAGTCAATAAGAACCCTTATGGTCTTAAGCAAGCTATATTGTAAGGTGGATGATGTGCCTTTTGTTAATGTCATTGAATATAGATGAGTTGTAGGTTCATTGTAGCATATGACACCTAACAGGCCAAATATATCATTCCTTGCTAATAAGCTATGCCAGTTTTTTCTCCTCCAACTATGGTACACTGGTTGGTTGTTAAGTAGCTGTTAAGGTATCCTAAGGATACTTCTTAGTTTGGATTTTGTTTTTCAAAATTAGACAAGCTTGATACTATAACATATTATGATATAGATGATGAGTGCTCAAAAAGTACTAAAATTACCATGATTTTATGCACATTAATTCATTAAAAATATATATATTTATATGAATTTATCATATATTTATATAAATTTGTCTTTTCGGAATCACGGGTATTTTTATTGTTTTTCAGGTATTTTTGCTTAAAAACGTAACTTGAAGACTCTATCTATTTTTATTTTTATGTCAGTAGATTAAAAACACAAAATCCCAAAATATCGTGACAGGATATTAGGGTTAAAATATTTTGGGTTTCATTATTTAAAGCCCATTCAAAGCCTAAAAAAAATTATTTTTAAAACACATCTTAAAAATATTAAGACACATCTAAAAAAATTTTAAAAACATCTATCTTAGAGATAATTAATTGAATAATTTATAAATTGATTCAAGTTTAAAGAAATATTTTAGCACCAAAAATAATTTCAGATTTATGAACATGTACTCTTAAAATAATTTCAGATTTATGAACATGTACTCTTAAAATAATTTCAAATTTATGAACATGTACTCTTAAAATAATTTCAGATTTATGAACATGTACTATTAAATGTGTGAGTGCAACAATATGTGTTATAGTTATAACAGATATATCTGAAGTACGACTATCTAAGATTCTAACATTTCTTCAACTTTGTTTAATAGACTTGATAGCGAGTTTAAAAATAAGTTTACATGTAAATATTTTGTCCACAAAAAATCCAACACTTATAATCCTTACACATATCTTAGCATATTTTTACAAGCTTTAAAAGACCTATTGATTTCAATCTAAGTTGGCATTTACATTAGTGAAGAGAGGAGCTAAATATGGATCTATATGAAACTATATTTCTAACTATATGGTTCACATGAGTTTATCTTGATGTCATATAGAGTAAACAATTTTAGCATATCACACACAAAACATGTCCTAAAAAATTTAGTCATACCCATACATGAATGCTCTATGGATTGATAGTCATGTGATAATTGTATATTATACAGTTATTTTGTCCATTTTATTAATTATAATTGCTATGTTCTTGATATTTTCAATTAATATTTACTGTTAGTTTTTTAAGGAATATATTTTTAAGGAAAATTAAAGAATTTGAATTAAAAAAGACTTAATTGAAAACAATAAAAGCTGAAAATATAATTTAAATCAAAAGAGGGCTTAATTGCAAATATTAAAAGTTTAAAAGTTAATTTAAATTAAATAGGAGGGCTAAAATGCAATTAAATAAAACTTTGTTTTTCTGCGCAGGAAAGGTGAATCACGCGTGCCATTCGTAACGTGCATCACGCACCGTCCGATCAGGGAATCAATGGTGAAGATCAGGCACGTGCGATACACGCACTACCCAGGCGAGTGGACCATTTCCCAGGTGGCACATTGCTCGATGCGTAGAGTGGGGCCTATCTAGCCACGTAGGCTGGCGTGGAGGGTGGGACTCATGTGTCTGCACAAGAACTTTTCCCATGCGAAGCTGTCCATACAACTTGAGTGCATCCTCACATTCCAACGAATGATAAGATGCCATGTGTCTCGATTATTCTTTCAGCAAATGATATGCCAACACATGGCATGAGTTGGTTAAAACAAAAATGCAGAATTGGTGCATGCTTTTCCAGTTGGTTCTGTGGGACCCACATGTCTCGCTTGCAATATTTTTGTGTGACGTGTCCACGTGCATCCTTTCCTCACCACAAATTAATTGCTACCATGTGTCTCAATTATTCTTTTAGCCAATCAGATGCTGACACCTAGCATGCGTGATTTTAAATAAAAAATCCAAAAACACGCACGTTATCCACGATTTTTGATTGCACAATATTTCCCATCTTTTTACATGCGTGTCTGCGTGTTTAAAGAATAATGTCTCCCATTATGTTTCCCACACTTAATATTTTTTAGCTATAAATGGGGCATTTATTATGAGAAAAGAGGGGGTTGGGTGGAGCTATGTAGAAGCCATTTTTGGCTTCTATTGTGTTCTGCGTAGTAGAAATTAGAGAGTAGAAACAATTTTAATTTTCTTTGTGTTGTTATTTATCTAATATTCCTTAAATATTTTAGTATTTTCATTTTGTAATTTTAATTTTTCTTATGAACTAATTTAATTTTTCTATGGTTGCATTGTAGCTAAATTTATGAAGCTTGAATAAATTATTTTTGAAAGATTTATGAGATTTTTAATTTGTTTATTCTATTTGTGTTTAATGCTTTTGATTGATTGGATGATTAATCAATTGATTTGTGACACATAAATAAACTTGAGAAAGGCATTTTCGTGTAATTTCTCATGGATAGAATAACATATATATATAAAGGATAGGAATATACTTTTATTGTACGTGTGGCTATTTGAGAACTTTGAACGTAATGAATCTTGGTGAATTTAATTCTCATAGGAATATAGTGAATTATTTTAGTGAGATGTGTCTATATGGAGCTTAGAAGAGATGTATGGATAAAATTATTAGTTCTTGGTTGACAAATTAAATTCAAAAATATAAATCAAGAGAAAATAATATGATTCGAGTGGATTAATTTGGTGAAACTACAATCCTAGAATTTTCTTATTTATTGTTTACAAAAATTAGTTGTTAAACTTTCATCAATTTTCGTTTGTTTAGATAAAATCAGAATGAAACAATTTTAATACTTAACAAATTGTAGTAACAAATCTCTGTGGGAACAATATTTTACTTATCAATTTTATTACTTATTATCGTGTATACTTGCACATTTTTATGTTCTCTTAAAGAGATGTACGTTTCTACACTTCTAGAATCCCTTTTGTTTTACACCCTTTATATTTTGTTTGGAACATATGTAAGAATTATATATGCTATTCTTTATACTTCAAGTTTGTAATTGAGTGCTTCCACTTACTATTCTTCAAGTATTTATTAGTTGAATCAATTGTGAAGCTATAAATATCTGAAGGACAACAAAATATACCCTTGATTCCAAAAATATAGATTTGATAAAATGATGATAAAATTATGCAAATACAAATCTATTTAGTGCTTTTAAGCACTCAACATAATCCTCAAGTAGCTTCTTACTAGTCTCTAGTAAGGAAAGAAAAAAAACTAAAAACAAAAGCTAATATAAAATTAAATTATCCTGAATTATTTCCCTATATTGACAAGATGTACTTAGCATATGTAACAAGCCTCTAAACCCATAGGTTGGCCTAGTGGATGAGTTTATGTCTCGTGAGGGCTTTTGGAGATGGTACCTACAAACATCAAACTAATGCAAAAATATAAAAGAAATAACAAAAATAACACACAAACAAATAACAAACTAAAATTTTATCATAGTAAAGATTTGAAATATAACAAAGTAAAAAATAAAAATAGCATAACTTTTCATGCTTCTAGTATCTTTTAAGGTCATAATTAAAATTTAAAACATAAGTTATTTTAACATCCTAAACACTCATTGTTTATTATGATAATTAGTTGAAAACCACATTCATATCCCACATCAAAAATGCATTAATATTAATTTACCCAATTTTAGTATTTAAAATCTGAATTCGTTTTGATTATAAACCTCACAAGTCATATTCTCAATATCATATTGATCCTATGGGTTGAAGCACTCATTTAAAAGTATATACTAATAGATTTTATGTAAAGAAATTAACTAATAAGTTCACATATGTGATGAGCGAAAACCGGCATCGCCGATTCTTGCCAATACTTTGGTTTTAATATTTATAAAACTCTCGCAAGTGCACGAATCATTTCGAAGAAAATGATAAGTATACTCCCAAGGTCGATCTAAGGAAGGAATGTATGTGGTTTTTAATTTATTATTCAAACTTTTTAAAAAGGAAATTAAATCCTAAACATCCTGTAACGATATTTTGGGGTTTTTGTGTTTTAATCTACATACATAAAAATAAACATAGATTCAATAAACATTTATGCAAATTTTATCTTTTATAATAGTGGAGTATTTGTGGATATAATAACTAAGTTAATTATGCTTGCTCATATTATCTATGTTATTAAAGATATGAATTGATATTTATTAATTCTCCCTTTTTTATATGAATACCACCTTTGGTGGGGTTAGATATTCTTTGTTAACTAAACAAATCAATTAACACATATGGGTGGGGTTGATAACTAATTTTCTTAATTAAATTAATTCCTTTTTCTAAGAGATTGAAAATGAAACATTTAAATGGTGGGGTTAGACAGTTTAAATTTTATTCAAGGTGTTCAAATTAAACCTAAGAATTTAGTTATCCGAGTACTAACTTTCAAGTTTTAAAACCACTACTGAAAACATGTTTTCAATATGTTTTCAAATAATAATTCTTATAAAAAAATTTGAAATAGAGCTTCACTCTAACTACCGGGTGATTGTACCAACAAATAAAAGAGCACTACTCTAAATCAGACCGAATAACTAAACCTTATAATCTAATTTTCAGATTTAAGTTTGTAATGAAAAATAATATATTTCTCTCTAACATTCTTAATATAAAATCTTGAATAAAAACAAAATCAATTCATTTTAGAGATTTTCACCTATTTAATATTTCGCAAGCATAACAACGTTATTATTACATCATGTTTATAAACAGCCAGCACAGTTAAATTTAATCATAGACAAATTAAATATAACATGTAAGAATAAAGCATAAAAAAACTGTAAAGAAAATAAAATCCTTACAGAACTTCGACGCTATTCCCGTTGCTGGAAAACCTCCAAGCAGAATTTGCACTCTCATTTATTGAATCAAAAAGCTAATAAATTACATAAACATAACTAGTTCTTCCCAAAAAGGAAAGAACTCTAAAACTAAGACAAATTAACTAAAAACTAAGAAAAACTAAAAAAAACCTAAAAATCTAAGAAAAGAGAAAAAGAAAGAAGAGAGAAGTGTGTTTTGAAGTGAAGGGAAGGGGGTATTTATAAGTGAGGATGGAGAGAAACAATGAGTAAAAAAAATGTAAAAACGCGTAATGGAATTGCTGAGGTCATTGATGACGTCAGCATGACGTCATTGGGGCGGCTGCACGTGAAAAATGGGGCGAAACGGGCGTCGGCGCGCGCGGAGGCAGCTGGGCACGCATGGACGAACAGTAGCACCGCGCGTGGGTTTTGGCGGCGCGGCGGCGCGATTTTCTTCTTTTTGACATTTTTGACCTTTTTGACCCATTCTGTCCAATTTTTCCATATTTGTTGACTTTTCCCCATTTATTTATTAATATATTTGTGATGTATTGATTCAAGTATTCCTTTTTGAGTCTTTAAGTTACGTTTTTAAGCCAAAATACCTGAAAAACAATAAAAAGACCTGTGATTCCGAAAAAGACAAATTTATATAAATATATGATAAAACATATAAATATATATATTTAATCAATTAATGTGCATAAAATCATGGTAATTTTAGTGTTTTTTGAGCACTCATCACAACCCGCAACTAGCTTTTTGCTAGTCCCTTAGCAAGAGAAGCGATAAAAACTAAAAATTAAACTATCCTAAATCACTTTCGTGGATTGAAACGGTTGCATTTAGCCTATGCAACAAGCCTTTAAACCCCTAGGTTGCCCTAATGGACGAGTTTGAGTCTCGTGAGGGTTTTTAGTAATGATACCCACAAACATTGAACGAAAAAATCAAAAGAAACAATAAAAACAATCAAATCAAAAACTAAAATTACAACAAAATAAAAAATTAATTTAAGAATAAAAGAAAACAACATATCACAAAAATGTCTCATACTTTTTAATCTCTTTTAAGATCATAATTAAAATCTCAAGCATAAGTTATTTTAATATCTTTAAACGATCATGATTTATTATAATAATTAGTCGAAAATCATTTTCATATTTCATGTCAAAAATGTATTAATTTAATTTGACACAATTTTAGTGTCATGATTCAGAATTTGCTTCGACTCTATTCCTCACAAGTCAATACTCTCAAAACACTGAATCATATGGGTTCAAACACTCATACTAATTTATATGTGAAAGAGTTGATGTATAGAAATGAACTAATATGTTCGCATATGTATAAAGAATAAAGGCTCAAAGTGTTATTTTAACATTGATCTCATGAAAGGAATCGAATGTATAAATTATAAAGATATCATATATAAAAATTATTTTCATGCATAAATCAAACTCATTAAGAAAAAATTTCAAGATATATGCTTTTTACAAATGAAGAAATTGCATTGACTTTTTAGGGAATTACTTCATATATCTTTCTTTGTAATTAGCCTGTACTCACAACTTTGTAGGCAATATGGGTCATAGTATGTAGATGATATTATATATATATATATATATATTTTTTTTTTTATCTCTCTATATTTTTTTTCTGAAAATATTTTTCAATATATGTATTTTTTTAGAGAGTCAACCCATGTACAGATTGTACATTTTTTTAGGATTTTGGTGAGTGGTTAATTTTGTGGTTTTTCTGTTTGATCTTGGTTTAGGTAACCCCATATATGTCTTTTTTTTGTAGCAGTCATGCATAAATGAGATATAAGCATATACTATCAATTTCTACTCAAATCATTTAATCTAAGCAAAAAATAAATAAAATATATATATGATACTCTATTAAGATCAGAAAAAATTCATACATTCAATGCTAATACCTATAGAGATCATCTAAAAATTTGAATAAATAAGAAATGTGTTTGGAGTAGAAAAAATATATATTTTACTCTGAATAAAAGAAATTAGGCTCAAATTATATCTCACAACGGTAGTCTTCACTAAAAAAAATTCATGAACACCGATTTTGGGTTTAATATAATTTCCACATTTTATCAAGAAATACTAGTTATGACAAAAACCAACTAATTATCAAAAATAATTACAAAATATTTCATGATATGTTTTCAAAAATTAATCTAACAGTACAAAAGACTTAACTATTTACTTAAATTTGATTTAAAGAAATGATAAATTTTTGTGAGAATATATATATATATATATATATATATATTTAATTTTTAAATTGTTAAATCTTTTTTTTCTAATTAAGCATGGTAACTTTTCACCACCCCCAACCTAGAACTTACATTGTCCTCAATGTAATAACTGTAAATTAAAGATAAAGAGAAAAGAGAAGAAAGATTACCTATTTCCTGAGAATGTGTAAGTAGTAATGGAGAAATGCAGGTGCATCCATCATATTCATTATTAAAGTGTATACAGACAGATCGCTGTAAACTTCTAACATCTCAACAAATATTTTTAGTTTTAACAATTTAAAAATTATTAAACTAAAATAAACAATAAAATTAAGTAAATAAAATAAATAACAAAAAATTACCTAAAATGATGGGTTGCCTCCCATCGAGCGCTTAGTTTAACGTCTTAGCAAGACGTAACTTGGGGATTGCATTTTACGTAAACTCAATGTCCCCTCATCATTGAGTCAATCAAACCTACAAGTAATACAAGGTTGTCTACCTATACTGTTTCAAATATGCCCTATTGATTTTCAAATTTTTCTGTACCAAAAACTAGGGGCATGCTTGAGGGTTTTAGATAACCCACATCTAGGTGCAAATCAAATAATTAAGGTATCAAAACACAATTGTACCTAGATCAAACAAAAAAAACTAACTCTTGAGTCTGGGGGTGCTGCGTGCGGCTGGGCGGCGCGGCAACGCGATTTTCTCTTTTTTGACATTTTTGACCTTTTTGACCCATGTTGTCCAATTTTTCCATATTTGTTGACCTTTCCCCATTTATTTATTAATATATTTGTGATGTATTGCTTCCAGTATTTCTCTTTGAGTCTTTAAGTTACGTTTTTAAGCCAAAATACCTAAAAAACAATAAAAATACACGTGATTCCAAAAAAGACAAATTTATATAAATATATGATAAAACATATAAATATATATTTTTAATCAATTAATGTGCATAAAATCATGGTAATTTTAGTGCTTTTTGAGCACTCATCAATATGTTCAAATAAGAAATAGCTCAAAGTAGATCATAATAGTGATCTCATGAAAGTAAAAGGACACACACTTACACTTATATTTATATGCTAACTATTTAGATGATAGCGATGCAGGTTCGATTAACTCATGTAACTCGATTTTGTAGAAATTCTAGATCGGATCTGAATGCCTTTTTTATAGAGATTAAGATGAAAATAGAGACTTATAATTAGATTACATGGGGGTATTACTTGGGTGGGTAGTTTGAGTCCTTTCCATTTAATTGGATATTTATTTTTCAAAGTGGATAGTTAGGTGGTCTAGTGGACCAATAGTTTTTCTCTTAGGTCATTAGTGTCACCTAGTTTGTTTCCACCTAAAAGGCTTGTGTGTTGATTTTTATTCTTTAATTAATTTATGTACACGTGATTGATTTTTTGGCCACTTATGAAATTTTAATTTACCATACTTTTGTTGACTAGATAATTAGATCCATAACTAAACAAACTTTAAATTGGTATCATAGTAGTCACTAGATACACTTAGTGTGCCTAGAACCTTGTTATGGATCACTTGAGATAGGGCATAGGGTACATCTACAACCATGCTCTTTACTTTGATGGGTCAAATTATTGTTATTGGAAGGCTTGTATGAGAGCCTTTCTATGGCCTATTGATGAGAGTGTCTAAAATTTTGTCCTTGATGGTTGGGAACCACCTATGGTTGCCAAAGATAATGTTATTACTCTTAAATGTAGGAAATATTGGACTATTGAAAAAGAATTGGTAGAAAATGGAAACAGAAAGGTATACATGCTATATTCAGTGTTATTCCTACTAATGAGTTTGACATATTTCTCATGTTGAAATTCTAAACATGTTTGTGATATTTTTGAAGTTGCTCATAAGGATACCTCACAAGTTAAATGAACAAAAATTTGCATGGTTAGTACTCAATTTGAGAATATTAGGATGAAAGAAGAAGATACTTTCTCTTAATTCTATGCTAGATTATGTGACATTACTAACACCTCTATCAATCTTGGATAAAAAAAATTAATGATTTTAGGATAGTTTAAAAGATTCTCTACTCATTATCAGATCACTTCCATGCAAAGGTCACTACCATTGATGAAAGCAAGGACGTTGACAATGTTAAAATAGAAGAACTTGTTGGATCACTTCAAACTTTTGAGATGAGTTTTTGTCTTCCCATAAAGAATAAAGGAGAAAACGAAGATGAAAAACTAGCACTCTTTAACTAGAAGGCTAAACAAAATCTCAAATAGAAAGAACCCTCAAAACAAAGCTCAACCATGTCATCAAAAGGATCATAATCAAAGAGAACTCAAACATGTGACTTCTGATGGTAAGAAATCTAATTCCATTGGACCTCAATATTTTCAATGTAATAGTTTTGGTCACTTTGTAGTATATTATGCAAATAAAAGAACAATACTAGAAGAGCTTTCAATACCACATTTACTAACTCGAAAAGTGACAACGACAATCCAACTAAACCAGAAAATGATGACACAAACTTCCTAGCATTTGCTGCAAATGCTGGTGTATGCTCTAGTAAGCCAGACATTGATTTAGACAAAGAGGAAATTGACGCTAAATCTTTACTTATATATTTTTATGTCACTAATGTTAACGATATGTTCAAACACCTAAAAATATGCAAAAAAAAATAATGAAAAGTTTCTTGTAGAAGTAACTAAACTTAATGACATACTTAAATCCTTTGAAGTAAACTTGTCACTACTTAAGAAAGATAATATTGATTTATCTAAATGTTCTAATGCATTAAATTCAAGTCTTGCTGGCTTAGAACAAGAAAAACTATAGAAACTTAAGCAATCAAATGAAGTGGTAAAAGCTAACAATTGGAACTAAAATATTGAATAAAGATCTTGATTATAGGAAGCTAGCTAAAGACAAAAGAAGGTTATGATATGTAGATAAGCACACTATGCCATCCACTTCAAATTTAACTGAATTTTTCAAACCTTCAAACATGTCCTCCTCACATGATACACATGACATTGGTTATAAGGATGAGAGCTCCATTCCTTCAACATCGAAAATCATATATGTAAGACCTTCTAACCTTACTCCTAATTTTACTCATTATACATAAAGAATATTTTTACCTATGATTGAAAAATCTATTAAGTTTATGCATGTCTATCATCATTGTGTAGGAAAAGTCATATTAGGCCCAAGTGTAGAGTTTTGATTAATGCTCCTAAATTTAATAATATTTTCTATGCTTCACATAGTTGGACTCATAACCATCATCCATATATGCATGTTGCATCATATTTTAAGAAGAATGGAAATTATAACATGTTCAAAAATTCTACTAGAAAGCATCAAGTATTGGTTCAAAAAGGGATGAAATATTCAACACTATTAATTCTAGGACTAATTACCATTATCTATCATGCATGCTATATTTTCATTTAGGATGAATGAAAAATCCAAAGATAAGTCCAAGAATATACCTATGACAACTAAGGAAATTGATTTCCAACCCAAAGATATAAAGAAATAAAAATTCAATAAAGTATGGGTAAGAAAAGATTGTCTCTTTCCAATCACCTGACAACCATTCTTTATTTTTTTCACCTAGATTTTTTTGTTTGAATTCTTAATTGACCCTAGGTGAACATCTTTTATTTCTTATTTATTTTATTTTATTTTTATTGATGTTTCTTTAGTTTCAAAAAAAGATAAAAAAAAAGTGAGAAGTAGACATGCTTTAACATTGACATGATCATTACATACTCCACTTTTTTTTACTATGCATTATGTAAATGGATATTGTGACTTGTCCATTTACATATTTATCATATCTTATGATTTATGTCAAGATGAACCTATTCACACACTCACTAGAAACATAAGTATATCATGCTAAAAGTTTATAATTGATTATGTGAGATTTTAAGGAGATAACCTTGACTATGAAAATCATGGTAGAACTCTATCTTTCACTGTATAAAATACTGCTAGAGATAAACACTTAGTTTTGAGTGGGTTACCTAATGTGATGTGTGAAAGAAACTATAGTGAGTAGAGAGCAATACCTCATAAATAGTGTGAAAGTCATCATGCTAGGTATATTGGCTCGTGCATATTTTCTTTGAAAAAGAAAAATAATATAATAAAGGAAATAGCTGTTAAAAATTATAAAAAGCTTTTTATGTACTAAAAGAAAGAGTCATAAATGGTTATACAAAAATATGTGTTGATACTTGATAGTTGATAGTTGATACTTCATCTTTTGAATTACAAAAGGCTTTTTTGTGCAAGTATGAATTCAATTGTAATTTTTTTATGATAGTTGATACTTCTTCTTTTGAATCTTTCATATTTGATTATAAATGAACACATTTTCATCCTATTATAGTTCCAATACATATTTTACTTTCAATGATTGTCGATATATCACCATATGTATTGGTATATTTGTATGATTTGTCTACATATATTTATGTTGCCACACTTTGAATAAAATTAATTTCATCATTTGTGTGTATTGTTATAGTCATGTTAAGATAAATCAACTACCCTCAATTCAAAAAAATTTATATATATATATATATATATATTTTGTTTTATTATAATTTATTTAGAGGAATCATAAACTTATGGGGAGTTTATTCATTTTTGGGAAACATGTTGTTTTTAGCTCTCTCTATGGCTCTCTGTGTTGAGCTTTTAAGAGTGTGTACTCCTCTATTCAGTCATCAAAGACACTGCTTACTTTCTCAACTTGTTGTCATTACTTCATGATTATATTGTTTATTCGTATTACAAAAAAGGGAGAAATATTGTAACATTAATTGAAAATCAAGAAATATAACCTAATTAAATTAATTTTAACATATGACTTGATCGATCGAGGGATTTACTTGATCGAATAAGGACCAAATTGATCGAGTTAAATCATTAGATCTATCCACTTCTTGAATAATTAATTAAATGTTGACTAGATCGATCGATAATGCATTCAATCAATCGATGAATGTACATGATTGATCGAGCACTTGGTTAGATAAATTAAGTTGTCAGTTATTTGATTTTAAAACGTGTTTCTTTTACGATTTGGATTGCCTTTCACTCTATTGTCCTTATTTATTAAAATTATTTTAAATGATTTCATATACAATATAGTAATTTTGTTTAAACCTAATATGCTTCAAAATATTCTTTAAATACAAACCTAAGCACACATTTGAAAACAAATACATAAGAGCAATTGTGTTTATTCTCTTCATCTTTTATTTTCTCTTGTTTTGCAAAACAAATTCAAGTAGTCTTTTTCATTAAGTTAATTTATCAAACAGTTTTGGTTATGTTTGATGGATTAACAGGCCTACAATAATAATTATATTATTGCGCTTTCAACTGATTGTTCTAGAATTGCAACCTGTTTTTGATTTATCTAATATACTGTTTAAATCAATTAGTTAGGGTTGTTCATTATTGAATTTTCTCAAGGGCACACACTTGCACTTATGTTTATGTGATAACTTTTCAGGTGATAGTGGTAAGGGTTTTATTAACTCGTGGGAGTTGAGTATGTTGGTGATTAACTCGTGGGACTCGAGATTGTCAGACCATTGGTCCAAATTCAAGCACCTTTCTTATAGAGACTATGATGAAATTAGTGGCTTATAAGTAGGTTATTTGGGGGTATTATCTAGGTGGGCAGTTTGAGTCTTAGCCTTGTAACTAGATACTTATTTTTTATAGTGGATAGTTGGGTGGTCTGATGGACCGGTGGTTTTCCTATAAGCTCATTGGTGTAGCCTAAGTTGTTTCCACCTAAATCTCTTGTGTGTTGATTTAAATTTTTGCATTAATTTACATTCATATGATTGGTTGTTTGGCTGTTTACGAAATTTCAATTTACCATGCTTTCAATGACTAGATATTTCGATCCATAACTAAATGAACTTTCACCTATCTTTCTTTTGTATTTAGCCATCTCTCACAACTTTGTAGGATTTTTAGGCTATATTATTTGGTTTGTACTATTCATTTTTCTCTCTTATTTTAATTTTTCTTTCTCTCCTTTTTTTCTTCGAGATATTCTTTCTATTTTTTTAGAGATATTCTTTCTAGAGATTGGACCCATGTACATTTTTGTCAGAATTTTGGTGTTTTTTTGTATTGGCTTAGATAACCTCATATATACTTTTTTTAAAGTCATGTATGAATGAAGAAGGGCATATAATTTCAATTCTACTTAAGTCATTCAATTTAAGCAATAAAAATAAATATATATGATACTTTATGAGATATAAAAATTCTATCATTTAATGCAAAACCTATAGACATAATCTAAATAATTTGAATTGATAAGAATAGTATTTAAAAGAGTAGAAAAAATATTATCATTCAAAACGAAAAATTAAAGGCAAAAAATATTTTCACAATGTAGTCTCTACTATTTGATTCTTAAAAACCAATTTCAAGTTTATTGCAATTTTGAGGTTTATGCAAAGACTTAATCATTTACTTAAAATTAATTAAAATATATGTCCTAGTAGATGAGTTTAAGTCTCATGAGGGCTTTCGGAGATGATACCCATAAACCTCAAACTAAAATTTTGGCAAAGTATTTAAAATATAACAAAGTAAAAATAAAAATAGCAAAGGTTTTCATGCTTCTGTTATCTTTTAAGTTCATAATGAAAATTCAAAGCATAGTTTATTTTAACATCTTAAACATTCATAGTTTATTATAATAATTAGTTGAAAATCACATTCATATCCCACATTAAAAATGCATCAATATTATTTTTTCCAATTTTAGTGTTTGGAATCCAGAATCGCTTTGACTCTAAATCTAATAAATCATGCTCTCAATATCACATTAATTGTATAGGTTCAATCACTCATTCAAAGGTCTTTGCGAATAGAGTTTATGTAAAGAAATAAACTAGTAAGTTCGCATATGTTCAAAGAAGAAAAGGCTCAAAGTAGTTTCTAATATTGATCACATGAAAGAAATCGAATAAAAGGATTTATAAATAAATCAAATACTATTCTCATGTATCAATCAAAATCATCAAATAAAAATTAAAAGTTATTTTCCTTTTAGTTATGAATAAAATGCAATAACTTCTATCCAATTGATTTCCTATCTACAAAAATTCACATACAAGGATTCACAAATTATCTACATTTCTTATTGAATGAATTCTCAATAAAAAAGCTACAACACATATTAGTCTTATATAGATGTAATGTACACAAAATGCACATGTACACTATACACAATTACATATTTACACTATACAATTATTATATAGTCTAATAGCCCCACTCAAACTAATGAATATGATATGATCATAAGTTTGAAAAGTATAGAACAAAATTCAATCCACAGATGAAAATATGGGTAACACCCATAAACCATTTAACATAAGAAATAAATACACTGGTGAGGTCAAGCAAAAACAAGTTGCATTGGTGGATATATACCATTGATTGGACTCTCCAAAAAGCAAAAAAAAAAAAACAATTTCTCACAATTGAGCAAGAAACGCTCATAAGGGAACATAGGTAACACTCTGAAAACACAAACCAGGAGTCTAAAAATGGAAATACCAACACTCAACACACCAAAAAAGTTCCAAACACAACATTGCTTAAATACTAGTGGTTGTGGTGACCGTATATCCAAAAAAGTGAGAAACACCACTCTATGAACACTACATCCTTATACTAGAAAAAACTCAGATGCTTGATTAAAAAGATCAAAGAATCACCATTATCCCAAAGAATGGCACCAATAAGTAGAGCAATATAAGGAAAACTTCCCAACAAGAATTAACTTTCATTGTTCCTTTCAATTATGCACCATTTGACACCATAAATAATTGAACCTGTGTTTGTCTCCTAACAAGTTTGAGAGAGTGAATAGCTTCAAGAAAAAAGGGTACTTGTTGAGATTGATATGGATTTATTAAGAACATCAAAAAAGAATCCATATAATTAACTAGAAAGAGTCATGTAGTAGACATAAGCCAAATGGAAAGAAATCACATATATAGGTAACATGCTTCCATTTACCTTAGGGTGTATTGCAATGACCCCCAAATTTAAAGGCAAGAATCATGGTCATAACTGATGAATCTATGAAAGTAGTCATTAGAGCACTTTTTTACTTAATATTTACTTGTTCTATTTAATAAATAGTATTTTTATGGCCAAAAAAATTAAAATATAAACTTTTAGTGAAAGGGATGAAAATATAATTTTTGAAATTGTTTGGGAATTTTTATGAATTTTTAATGCAGGACCAATCAGGAGCTACCACGTGACATGCCACGAAAGCAAAGGAACTTACTAGGCAAGCCATGCAGACGCCATGTAAGCATGGAGATCAAATCATATTATGCCGCATGTGGGGGGACAAAACGCATGCCATATGTCAACACGACGTTCAATCCATGTTCAAAATTTGGTCAATGCTTCATGCCATATGTCGTTCCGCCATTATTCCTTGCTTTCCACCTGTGCACCATGCCATATGTTTCTAACGAGTATTGACTCTAACTAGTCTCCCCTGCCATGAGTTGCTCCCTAATTCGCCCAATGAATTTCTAATGCCACGTGTCACTTTGTGATTGGCTAGAACTATCAATTTTGCTTATTTTGATCGTAGCCTTTGATCTAAAATTAATCTGACGGTCCAGATAGTACCTAAGCTTTATTTAAACCCCTAATCACTCCATAAACCATAATTTTCCTCCATTAGCATAATTTTGGTAATTTCTGGGAGCTAAAAGGGAGAAAAATATAGAAAAATTCAAGAGAAGACATAATTTTGGTAGAGATTCAAGAGGAAATTAATACTACAATTTAAGAGATTATTTATATTTCTTTTTCTACTCTTTTTTTTATCAATTTTATGTCTTTCTTTATGAAAAATATGAGCTTTATGAAAAAAAATGTATAATTAATTTATTAATCTAGGGATCTTATCAACCCAATTTTCATCATGTGATGATCTAAATTTAACACAATTATAATTTTAATTTAATTATATTATTTAATCTGATTTTAATGCTATTAATTATTTTTCCAATAATTTATCTATAGATGCAATTAAATATATTTGAGAGAATTATTTAATTGTTTGTCTTGATTAAATAACATACATAGTTTCTAGACAGAAATACATGATTCTTATGTATGTGATCCATAATTGATGAACGTAATGTGTAATTTAATTGGCATGATAGTGATTAAATTAATTATTATATGGTGTGTATTTTACTTGAGAGATAAATACATGCTAGGTTAAATTCAATTGATCATGTAATTAATTGATAATTATATTGGGAGGATTTTAGTGATTTGTATGTTTAGAAAATTGGGAGATTAAGTATTCCTAAATATTTTCGCATATATCTTTTTAGTCACAAAATTTGATTTAATTAATTATTGCTATTTACTTTTAGTTATTTTAATTTTTCTTTCTTAAAATATAAAAACACACAAAAATTGATTATTATGATTTTTAGTTTTAAAAATTAATTTCTAATAAAATAATCTATATGGGAATGATCTTTTCTTATCATTATATTACTTGTTGCGATATATATACTTGTGTATTCATTACACACACTTCATGTGTGGCGATCAATAACAATGAAAAAGACATTAAGGTTGGAATCATGACGGAATGGGTTGGAACTAATGAATAGAATTTCGGATAATGTAAATACGGTGAGGTAGCATCCAATTGATATAACAAGTAAGACAAAATACCATTCTTGCTTAACCTTTTCAACCTAAGCATCATTCCATGAGTGAGTGAAGAGTTGATCTAATAAACCAGCAATAGATCCATCTATGTGACTATGATGACCATATCTTCCTCTCTTACCAAAGTGCTATTGATGGTTAAAATGCAAGTGGCTACTCTTTTGAAAAATAGGAGGCGAAAAGATCATCATAGTCATTTCCCATAATAGACCCATGTCACACATATAAATTTCCACTTCTCCTCTATTTCATAATATTCTCAAACCTCAAGGCCGTCAAGATCAAGACGTGTCTCAGGTGTTCTAACTCATTCATCTCCATATTTGTTAAACACAAAGAATTTCCTTTGGTTGTTTCTACAACATTTTCACAAATCAATCCTTGCTCTTCTTTACTTGTCAATTTCACCAGAGTGTAAATAAAAAAAAAAGAAACAAAATTACATTGTCTCCTCTCCCAATCAAATGATCAACCAAATGACTGTTGTGATTGATTAAAAATAATATTAGGTTTGTTAGTCAAAATAAGAGGTGTCTAATTTAGAAGAAAATTCATGAAAGTGCCTTACCATATTGTCAAAGATGGAGGTACCTAACCTTGTTTGAATAAAGAATAGGAAAATTAGGTAGCCTAATTTTGTTGAATGAAGAAATGTTTGGCATATGAAATGGGAACTTGAAGGCTATAAATATGGCTTCATTTCTTCATCATCCCAAAAATAGAGAAAAACTTATATGAGAAGTTTTTGAGTGAGAGAATTTTGTGGGAAAATTCTCTTGGGCTTGTAATTGCTCTTGCCTTTTGGGTGTGTGGGAAAATAATTGTGAGTGTGGTTGTAACAATTTTACAAATAGTAAATTTCTTTCTCTGGTTGTCTTTTGACAACGAAAGTGGGTTTTCTCTAATTTGAAGTTTCCATTATAATTCTTGTGTTGTGTATTCTCTATTTCTCTGTTATTTGATATTCTTCTAAGGAGGATCTTGGGAGGGGGAATTTGTGATTATACTATTTGATCCAAATATCCTAACAACTAGTGTCAAAGCCAATTTCAAAGAAAGAAGGAGAAATGTCAAGAGTCAAGATTGAGATTGAGAAATTTGATGGGAGAATCAATTTTGGCTTGTGGCAAGTACAACTCAAAGATTTTTTGATCCAATACAGGTTACACAAGGCGTTAAAGGGGAAACCAGCCCTTGTTACTGGTATTGAGTCTAGTAAAACCAACATAAGTGAGGGAGATTGGGAAGATCTTGATCTAAGAGCTGCAAGTGCAATTCGACTTTTTTTGGCCAAAAATATTCTTGCAAATGTGCATGGAATATCTATGGCTAAAGAACTCTGGGAAAAGCTTGAAGAATTGTATAAGGCAAAAGGAATTTCAAATCGGGTGTATCTGAAAAGTAGTTTCATACTTTACGTATAAATGAAGGAACTATTATGTCTGACCATCTCAGTGTTGTTAATGGTATTTTCTCTGAACTAGAAACCAATGGAGTTAAACTTGATGCTGAAGATATAGCTTTAAGGCTCATCTGGTCTCTTCCATCTTCTTATGATCACATGAAACCTATCTTGATTCATGGAAAGGAGAAAATAATTTTTCAAAAGTTACTAGCAAGCTGTTTTCTGAAGAAAAAAGGTTGAGTGGTGGAAGAAATGTTTCGCCTGAAAACTCAACATTGGTAGCTGAAAATTGAAAGAAAAAAAATTTCATGAAAAAGAAGATAGTATGCTAGGGGTGTGGAAAATCAAGGCACCTCAAAAGAAATTGTCCGAAAGGTGGAGCTAATTCGGCAAGAAGCTCAAATACCGATAATGACGCTAATAGTATGTATGTTTTCAAAGACTATAGTGATTCTCTTTGAAAAGAGCGTGTAAATCCTCATGGCATGTCGCTAGTCTCTAAATATTGCCATGAAATAGGGTGTGTTATTGGTAGCAGTTCCATAAGTTTGCACACGGGCTTTGGCTTAGTATAAATGCAAAGTGTGTGGTGGAAAGGATGTCGATGGCTGATGAACTCTCGAGAAAACCAAGTGTGAGAATTACACCATAAATTTTAACAAGTTTTTTTTTTACATAAGCCGATGTGAAATTCTTAGAATTGGTGGTTAATTGTAAGTGGGTGTACTCTTTATGGTGGAGTATGATAATTCTCGGTGTAGAGAATTATGACAGTTGGAGTATACAATGTTGTAGTGATAACTATGTTTATTTTTAATCAAGGTGGAAATTGTTGTGATTGATTAAAAATAATATTAGGTTTGTTAGTCAAAATAGGAGGTTCCTGATTTAAAAGAAAATTCATGGAAGGTGGCTTACCACATTGTCAAAGATGGAAGTGCCTAACCTTGTTTAAATAAAGAATGGGAAAATTAGGTAACCTAATTTTGTTGAATGAAGAAATGTTTGGCATATGAAATGGGAACTTGAAGGCTATAAATATGGCTTCATTTCTTCATTTTTAATCATCCCAAAAATAGAGAAAAACTAATATGAGAAGTTTTTGAGTGAGAGAATTTTGTGGGAAACTTCTCTTGGGCTTGTAATTGCTCTTGTCTTTTGGGTGTGTGAGAAAATCATTGTGAGTATGGTTGTAATAATTTTTCAAATAGTAAATTTCTTTATATGGTTGTCTTTTGACAACGAAAGTGGTCTTTCTCTAATTTGGATTTTTCACTATAATTCTTGTGTTGTGTATTCTCTATTTCTATGTTATTTGATATTCTGCTAAGGCGGATCTTAGGAGGGGAAATTTATGATTATACCATTTGATCCGAATTTCCTAACAACTGGTATTATAGCCAATTCCAAAGAAAGAAGGAGAAATGTCAGGAGTGAAGATTGACATTGAGAAATTTGATGGGAGAGACAGCCCATGTTACTGGTATTGAGTATAGTAAAACCAACATAAGTGACGGAGATTGGGAAGATCTTGATCTAAAAGTTGCAAGTGAAATTCGACTTTGTTTGGCCAAAATTATTCTTACAAATGTGCATAGAATATCTATGGCCAAATAACTCTGGGAAAAGGTTGAAGAATTGTATCAGGCAAAAGGAATTTCAAATCGGGTGTATCTGAAAGAGCAGTTTCATACTTTGCGTATAAATGAAGAAACTATTATGTCTGACCATCTCAGTGTTCTCAATGGTATTGTCTCTGAACTGGAAACCATTGGAGTTAAACTTGATGATGAAGATATAGCTTTAAGGCTCATGTGATCTCTTCCATCTTCTTATGATCATATGAAACCTATCTTAATTCATGGAAAAGGAGAAAATATTTTTTTTCAAAAGTTACTAGTAAGCTGTTTTCTAAAGAAAAAAGGATGAGTGGTGGAAGAAATGTTTCACCTGAAAACTCAACATTGGTAGCTCACAACCGAAAGAAAAACAATATCATGAAAAAGAAGATAGTATGCTGGGGGTGTGGACAATCTAGGCACCTCAAAAGAGATTGTCCGAAGGGTGGAACTGATTCGGCAAGAAGCTCAAATATCGACGGTGACGCTAACAGTATGTCTATTTTCAAAGACTATAGTGATGCTCTTTGAAAAGAGCATGTACATCCTCATGGAATGCCGTTAGTCTCTAAATATTGCCATGAAAGAGGGTGTGTTACTGGTAGTGGGTCCATAAGTTTGCACACGGGCATTGGCTTGGTATAGATGCAAAGTGTGTGGTGGAAAGAATGTTGATGGTTGATGAACTCTCGGGAAACCAAGTGTGAAAGTTGCACCATAAATTTCAACAAGTTTTTTTTCGACATAAGCCGATGTGAAATTCTTAGAATTGGTGGTTAATTCTAAGTGGGTGTACTCTCTATGGTCGAGTATGATAATTCTCGGTGTAGATAATTATGACTGTTGGAGTAGACAATGTTGTAGTGGTAACTATGTTTATTTTTAATCAAGGTGGAGATTGTTGTGATTGATTAAAAATAATATTAGGTTTGTTAGTCAAAATAGGAGGTGCCTAATTTAAAAGAAAATTCATGGAAGGTGGCTTAATATATTGTCAAATATGGAGGTGTCTAACCTTGTTTGAATAAAAAATAGGAAAATTAGGTAGCCTAATTCTGTTGAATGAAGAAATATTTGGCATATGAAATGGGAACTTGAAGGCTATAAATATGGCTTTATTTCTTCGTTATTAATCATCCCAAAAATAGAGAAAAATGTATATGAGAAGTTTTTGAGTGAGAGAATTTTGTGAGAAAATTCTCTTGGGCTTGTAATTGCTCTTGTCTTTTGGGTGTGTGATAAAATCATTGTGAGTGCGGTTGTAAAAAATTTCTAAATAGTAAATTTCTTTCTCTAGTTGTCTTTTGACAACGAAAGTGGTTTTTCTCTAATTTAGAGTTTTCATTATAATTCTTATGTTGTCTATTCTCTATTTTCCTGTTATTTGATATTCTGTTAAGAAGGATCTTGGGAGGGGGAATTTGTGATTATACCATTTGATCCAAATTTCCTATTATCTCCAATAAATGTAGAACCATGAACTAATTTTGGGAAATTTTAATTCAAGAACCATATCAATAATACAAGTAGCATTAGGTACAACCAAAAAAACATAATGGTTTTTAGCTCCATTTTTGTCTTTCCTTTGAAGGGAAAGCAATAAAAACTCTTGAGATTCAAGATTACATATAGCAAGAAAAGTAAAGAAATAGCCAAGAATTATGATTTGAGAGCCAAACCGAGTTCGTAAGGTACTTAACAAGAAACTTAGAGAAACCATGATACTCTATCAAGAAACACTTGAACTGAACTAAGAAGGTCAATCAAATGCTCTATCTGTTTTTCTTAGATTGAATCCAACATGTACCAGCTAAATTTTGTTAAAGTCTCCAAATTTTCCTCATGTTCCCTTTTGTTCACATTTAGGGTGTCATGAGAGTTGGACCCAATAGAACCCGATAAGCCAAAACTGGTTAAATATTGAGTCTTTGAGGTTTTGGTCGAGATATCTTTAGAATTTTGATGGTGGTAATGGTTATCGATGGAAAGCTTCTAATACTTGTTATTGCAACGATTGAGGGAATTGTATGGATGGTCTCCTTGGATATCACCTAATCGAACATAGGGTCTTCATTGATACTTCATCTCAATGGTCTCCAACGAACCCATAAAAAGTTTACAAAGAAAATAAAAAAAGATTTGAAAATGAGAGATGAATCTTATCCCAAACTCGAAATTAGAAACATGAAGACTTCATGTTCTTAGTAATCCAAGACAACGAATTGTAAACACGTAATTTGGGTTGGTGGTGAAAGAGAAAGAACATGAATTAGAAAATAAGAATAAAAAGAAATTTAGAAAATTAGGGAACAAATTCAACACCATACCCATAAGTCAAATAATCTTTAACTTCTGATACCATGTAAAACTTCACATAAAAAAATTCACAAATTATCTACATTTCTTATTGAATAATTTTAAAGATGCAACACATATTTGTCTTATATAGAAGGTGTAATAGACACATAATACATCTCTACAGTGCACACAATTACATCTCTACATACACATGGTTATTATATAGATCTAATACTATCTTTCTTTCGTATTTAGCCCTTTCTTACAACTTTGTTTTATTTTTGGGTCATATTATTTAGTTTATGCTATTCAATTTTATCTTTTATTTTTTATTTTTCTCTCTCTCTTTTTTCTTAGAGATATTCTTTCTATTTTTTTAAGAGATATTCATTGTAGAGATTGGACTCGTGTACGTCTTTGTAGGAATTTGATGAATGGTTAATTATGACACTTTTTTTGTTTGGCTTAAGCAACCTTATATATGTCTTCTTCTTTTTTGAAAGTTATGCATGAATAAATAACGACATATGTTTTCAATTTCTACTTAAATCATTTAATTTAAGCTATAAAAATAAATATATGATACTTTATCAGATGTAAATGTCTCATCATCTAATGCAAAACCTATAGAGATTATCTAAATAATTTGAATTCATAAGAAGAGTGTTTAAAAGAGTAGAAAAATATTATCACTTAGAATGGAAAGATAAAGGCTCAAAATATTCTCACAAGATAGTCTACACTATTTGATTTCTAAACATTAATTTTGGATTTATCGTAGTTTCAACATTTTATCATGAAATACAAATTATAAAAACTAAATAATTATCACATTACTCCATCATATGTTCAAGAAATTAATCTAACAGTGCAAAGATTTAATCATTTTCTTAAATTTAAACAATGTAAACAAATGTTTAATTAAAAATTAATTTTTTTCTAAAATTTATGTAAATGTAACGTTTCTCACCTCTAACCTAGAACTTACATTGCCCTCAATGTAATTCTTGCAAATTAAAGATATAAAGGATGAATAAGAGAAAAGCTTGCTAAACTGCCAAGTATTGAAGTTGAAATGCAAGTGCATTCATTATTCTAAACATTTAAATCACACATATAGAATACTGTGTACTTCTTACACATCTTAACAAATAGTTATAAAATATAACAATTCTAAATATAATAAACATTGTTCATATGATAGAAGATAAAGTAAAGTAAAGTAAAGTAAATAAAATTAAACAAAAATAGACATAATATAAAAAAAATAATTAAATTAAAGTAAAGAAAATAATAGTACCTATAATGATGGGTTGTCTCCTATACAACACTATTTTAAGGTCTTAGCAAAATATATTTATCATATGGTGCCTAGTCTTATATACCTTTATGGACTTTATCATGAACCAAAAAATGGGTATGTGAGATAAGATAGGATAAAGTTTTAAATTATATTAAAAAGAAATTCAAGAGAAAAATTTAAATTCACTTCGGAATATCCTTATTTAAAAAATAATTTAACAAAATTTCTTCCTATTTTCTAATAAAAAAATAGGATACAAAATGAATTACACGAGTGAACTTGAAGTTTTCTTATTTTTCTTCATCTTCATGTCATGCACCGCTTTATCAAACTCTAATCTAGAGATAAGGGAAAAATGAGATGAGCTACATGTAATTCAATAGGAGTCTACACTAAATATATATATTTATAACAATTATGCATTCATGATGTATGTTATAAATTAATAAATTTTTATAAATGTAAGTAATCATCATCAGTATACAATGTGGGGAGATTTTAGTCATAAAACCTTATTATACTTGTACTTTCTCGCTTTGAGGGAACTAGATAAGTCTACATTTTAGATATCTCAATACATGCTCATACAATATAAAATATTCTATGTATCTAATGCATGAAATGTAACCCCATATGTATTAGCCATCCAAATACATGGGCATATGTGCGGTCTAACTCTCAGACGCATATGGATCCACCTCCTACCCATGTACAATCACAATACATATGGGACATGTATTAGTCAATATCAACGTCATATTTCCCTCATCTACGGGTATTCAACTCCAAAACACAATGGGTCTAACTCTGAAGCCCATGTGTAGTCAACAAATCCATAATTGGCAAAAAACTCCAAACACAACGGGGGTCCAACTCCAAGGCCCATGTGCGAGAAACAATCCAAGACCACAAAAATTCATGGTCAACAATAAGAGGCACCATAGATAGAAAAACTCTGAGAATATATGTGTAAGCGATGCATACTCATAGTCTCTCAAAAAGAGTTTTCTACAACCAGTAGCCCATGGTACCATACTCCCCAAAAAATCATAAGGTGTACGGGAACATATAAAACCATTCCTATGATACATTTATAAAATTCTCGAATGTCATATCACATTTTCAATGCTCATTTCATATCGACATTTGATACTCATTTTATATACAAAAATTTTCAAAGGTATGCATAATAAAATATTTATAATGTGTATCTCATTTTTAAATAATATTTATAATATTATAACATTCCTAATAAAATCATGACATCTAATTTTTCACTTTTGTTAAATAACATATAATGTATAACATTTCATTTATAAAAAATAATACATGAATTCTAAGAGTTAGAGTAAGAACCCATACCTCGAATCTTTGACCCAAACACTCAAATATTAATCCTTGAAACATGCTTCAAAATGTACCAAAAACCCAAACACTTTAGGAAGATAAAGGTTTTGAATGGAGGGAGAGGAGGCAAAATAAGTGTGTGAAAATGGGTAGAGATTGCACCTTTTTTATAGGAATTTCATGGAGCTTTCCATTGGTAGTGGTGAGGTGGGGGTAGCAAGGTGGTAGAGATTTCCTAATTGATTTCATTCGATCTAATTTTTCATACCAAACTTTTTTGGTACATCCTTATATTGAAAAACATTAATTAGAAGTTCTTTTTTGATACTTTAATTATTTAAATTGAATTTTATGGTGTTTTACATTCTTACCCTTAAAGAAATTTTGTATTTGAAATTTATAATTCCTTAAAAAAGTAAGGATATTTTGAACAAGCTTCTAGCTCTAACTCCTAACTTACATCTCCACTAAAAATTCACTAGTGGCATTACTCTTCTCCTCAAGTTCCATATTTAAAAATCAATTATTGCTACCAGTTCTTCTTCATATGTGTCTTCTTGTAATGACAATTTTTTTTCCAATCTAGGATAGCATTCTAATTGGATTGAGATTTTTACAATATAAACACGTGAAAAAAAATTATGAAGTTGAACCTTGAGAAAAATGTAGTCGTCACCTTATTTGTCCATTCTTTCCACTAGGGCCCCATGACCAATCAACTTTGCCACGCATCGTGAACTGATTGGATTCGTCTTTCTCCCTTGTCATATGTCATGTCTCTATTCACCAACGCTATAAATTTTTCCTTTTTTCATCTCTTGATCTGGAGCTAATTTGACTGTCCATATTTTACCTAAACTTAATTTAACCCCTAATTGCCATATAAACACTAATGAGAATTACATATTTTTTATCAGTTTTTGGAGCCAAGAAAAGAGAAAAATACAAAAAAGTACAAAACAAGATACAATTTTGGTGAATATTCAAGAGAAGATTGGTGCTACAATTCAAGAGATTCATTGTATTTCTTCTTCTTCTCCTTTCTTTATCAATTTTTATGTCTTTAAGAAAAATACGAGCTTTAAAAATAAAATTATGTTTGGTTAATTTATTAATCTAGAGTCTTATGAACCCAATTTTCATCATGTAATGATCTAATATTTTGCCCCAATTATGATTTCAATTTAATTATATTATTAATCTGATTTTATGTTATTAATTGTTTGGCCATAAATTGATCTATAGAGAAAATTACATAGATTTTAGAGAATTATTTAATTGTTTGTCTTGATTAAATAACGTCCATAGTTTATAGGCAAAGATGTATAATTCTTATATATATGATACATAATTGATGAACTTAATGAGTAGTATGCAATTTAATTGACATGAGAGTGTTATTAGGTTAATAATAATATATATTATATAATTAACTTGATAGAGAAATAAATTCTTATATATATAATACATTATTGATGAACTTAATGAGTAGTATGCAATTTAAATGAGATAAGAGTGTAATTAGGTTAATAACTATATAGTATATAATTTACCTGTGAGAGAAATACATGTTACGTTAGATTCAATAGATTACGTAATTAATTAATAATTATATTGAAGTGATTTTAGTGATTCATATGTTTAGAAAAATAGGGAATTAAGCATTCCTATATATTTTTTCATATATCTTCTTAGTTATCAATTATGAGTTAATTAATTACTGCTATTTATTTTTATATCTTTTAATTTTGCTTTCTTAAAACATCAAAACACAAAAAAATTGATTTTTATATTTTAGTTTTAAAAATTAGTTTTAAAAATTAGTTTATAATAACATGATCTCTATGTGAACGATCTTTTTTTATCATTATATTGCTTGTTATGATACATATGTTTTGTGTATTTATTTCATATAATTCGTATCGATCAATCACTACCCAAGTTAGGCATACATGATATCTATGTTCCAACTTAAGGAAAGAGTTGAAATATACATTTATCACATTTATTTTTAGAATTATTCTAGTGATATTTATTTATATTATTCTATAAATCTTTATATTTATGATTTTATTTATTATCCTTCTTTAAATAGGATTAACATATTTATATAGATACCCTATTAGGATTAATGAAAAGATTAAGCAAATTTTCATATTCTAAATACATGAATAAAAATTTAAATATAAAATTGTCATAAATTTTAAGGTGATAACTCAATAACATTAGAATCTTTTATGGACTTTACATGTTTAGCAATATGAAATAACTTACATAATAAAATGTAATAAAAAATTTAAACGGTGACATATGTATAAAATATAAATATTTTTTACTTTCGATTGATTAGGATTTATTTGTAGTAGATGGTAGACGTTGCAATTAGGGATGGACAAAAAAAACGCAGGTTTGGTTATCCGCGGTTATCCGAACCGGTGGTTCGGTTTTTAACCAGTAAAATTTGGAGACGGGGATGGGGACGGTTTCCGGTAAAAACCGAATATGAAACAACGGTTATGGTTATACTAAAAATCGTACCCGCACGTACCCGAAATTAATTATATATTAAATTATAAATAAAAAATTAATTATATATATTTCGGGTTTTTTTTTTTAGATTTTTTCATAACCATCCCGAACCGTTACTCGTGGGTAAAAAACCATCTCTGAACCGTAACGATTTTCAGACAATTTCAAATATATGTTTTTTAATTCAGTTCTAGAACGATTATATCAAAAACCGTCCCGTGTTCATTCCTAGTTGCAATCCACCTACTAATACTGGATTGGAAATTTTTCAATCCAATACAATCATAAGATTAAAAACACTTAAAATTTGAAGAGTTAGTTCGGATTTGTGGGTTTAATTGGATGATTATATTTTTTGTACACGCTTAATCATAACAGGTGTAGATCTTCTGATAATTTTTCTTTATTAATATTAATTTAACTTAAATTTTAACCTTTAAATTTAATTAAAACATATTTAATGATACACAATTAATTACTATTAAAAAAAATTTAATTTGGCCAAAAATAAAATATAAAAAATTATTGTTTAAGAAATATTAATAGAGAAAATAATATTAGAAGATATATTTTCAATTATAATATGTACTACTCTAAGCGTTATTTTATAATTAATGTAGTCCTAGCTACCATTACGTATCCAACATTACTAGATTGAATTAGTAAAGTAAACTAGGGACAAAGGAGGGGAAAAAAGAATGGCGGACCACTTACTAAATAAATTACTGCAGTCTGCAGACAAGGTTGTGGTCTTCGGAATAATTTCAGCCATTTGCGGAACATATGCAGGGCCTCATCAGTTACACCGCAATTTAAGGAAAAGATTGTGAGTTATGAAATTCACTTTCACTTCTCTTTTATATTATTTTTAAATACTTTTTCGAAAAATTAAAAAAATAATCCTATAAAAATATTAAATAGTATTAAATAAATTCAAATAATTATAAATTATTTTAAAATATATCTAATTTAACGGTATTTAAAAACAAATAATATATGGATGTTATTTTTTATAATATTAAATGATGTTTTTATTTTTATAAATTAAAAAATAATACTCTTAAAATTAAAAAAAAATAATAGCCCTTAATATTGTATGTATCAAATTAAAAGGTTTTTAATATTAAATAGTTTTAAATAATCACAATTTAATTTAAATAATATATAATTTAAACGGTATTTAAAATAAAATAATATGTTAAATTTTTTAATAATATAAAATATATAAAGTAAAGATAAAAAATATTATTTTTTATTTTTTTATATTTTCCAAATATAAATTAATTTTTAAAATCAAATTATAATTAATGTATTCCATATTTAATTGAGACTGATATTTGTTAGTGCGTAATATTAAATTGGAATATACATATTGTTTGCCGCCGTAGCTTGTAGGCCATGTTTCTATGCTCTTATTTAATTTTTTATTCTAATAATATAAGTTTTTATTCCATAATTTCCTACCAAATAAACTTGTTTATGTTATTTTATTTTTTAAACTGTTTTCGAAGTACTTTTCTTTTCTTTTCTTTTCTTTGTAAGTAATTGTTCTCTCTCTCTCTCTCTCTCTCTCTCTCTCTCTCTCTCATCATTTTTTCTCCTATGTTATGAGCGACATCTTCAGTAAAATAAAATACGTTGAAAGGAAAAGTAAAAATGGAGCGCAAAATAGTAATGTATTTGCTAGTCGTACATATAAATATATAACATCAATATTCAAAAAGCTTCGTTGATCTGACTCTAGGATCTATATAAATTGATCTACAATGGAATTTCTTGGCCTTTATATCAATCTTTCTTTTCTTTAGTTTTGTTAATTTCACCTTTTATTCTTTGACTAATTTTCAATTCGATTTGTGTCCGACGTGGTTACCTTTATTTATTTATTTTTTATAAAATTTAAATAATTAATCTGAATTTACATTTATATATCTCATTACTATATATATTTACATATACAACATTTTTTTTAATTTTGATAATTGTATCCTTCTTAATTTTTATTTTAGACAATTTTATTCAATTATTTACTTTAATTATAATATTCATCTTTCATTTATAAATCAATTTTTCTCTGGAGATTAAATTTATCGAACATGTTTATTAATCAAATCTTAGTGTTGTTTAACAATAATAGTTGCTTTTCTAAATCAATGTATTATATTTGTTATTTTGTCTTCAAACCTAAAAATAAACTTTTTTTTTAATTTGATATTTATAAATTTTAATTAATTAATTATTTAATAGATTAAAGTTTAATTATCTAATAATATTCTTTCTTTTATCACATGACTACAGTAAAACAATAAGTTTATATATAACCAACGAGTTGAGGCTCATGGCATGCAGCCCAGTTGCTTATATAGAGTATATGGGATTAAGTCCCGATTAAATGTGTGCGAGTATTAAAATTATTTTAACAATAAAATATAAAACGATGCGCTTATTTAAAAAAATTAAAAATAAAGCAAAACTTGTCTTATAATATTAGTTAGTTAGAATGACCGTAATGTACAATTTTTATTTGTTTCTATTCCATTTTAACATTAAAATTTTATATTTTTTAATTTGTTATTTATTATATTAGTTTTTTAATTATTTAATAACTTAAATCGAAAACAAATTTAATGATATCATATTATTCATTTGGAGCATTAATGTTTAACCTATGTGTTATAACTATCATCAAAAACCCAGGTAAACCACTGACTTCAATGAACGTGGTTACATTTTTTCTTTTCTACTATCAAGCTTTTAATTTTTAATTTTTAATTTTTAATTTTATTTTATAGAGCTCTTTTCCTCCACTTTTCTTTTGCTTGTTTTATTCTATTAGATTTATGATTAATTTTGTTATAAATTAGTTTGCATATATATATATGCTTTAACAAAAAATTTGTTAGTATAGATAATAATTTTCTTTTGTACTTTCAATTTTTCTAATAGGTGATATTTTTTATATACTTTGTTAAATTGTTAATAACTTTAATTAGATTTATTTTTCAAGAAATAATTGTTCTTACCATAGTAAAGTTTTATTTGTGGAAACACCTGAACATTAACTGTTAAATTTTTAATTGTTATAGCATTAATAAGTTTGTTTTAGAAGTAACAATTTTTGATAAATTATTAAAAAAATAGATAATAATTAAGAATCTATAAAAAATAATATGTGATAACTATTATAAAAATCTAATAACTAGGAATTTGTATTAGATACTTGCCATGCACGAACATTTTACTAGAATACATTTTAGTACTATATATACTAGAATATGTTTATATATATATATATATATATATATATATATATATATATATAAATAATAAATAGAAAAATACTGCACATACGTCACTTATATTAAACTAAAGGGAGTCATTTAGTCTATTAAGAAAAAAAAATTATATAATTCTTTATTTTTGTAAAAAATATCAAAGAAAAATAAAAATTATTTTTTATTAATATTCTAAATAAAATAATACTATTTTTTATACTTTATTTTATTAGTAAATAAAAAAAGAATAAAAATAATTTTTTGTTATGGTATTTTAACAATGTAATAAATGAAATAAACAATATCTAAAATTATTACTTAATAACATTAAAAGTAAATTATTACTTAATTATCCAACAGAGTAAATTCAAATACTATTCAAACTCAAAATAAATTAAAATTAAAGGTTTAATTGAATTAAGAAACATTATACAAACATTCAATATATTAAATGAATTAAGAAATTGTTATTTACTTAAATTTTCTATAAACAGCACGATGCTAAGAGCAATTGGTTTAAAAGAAAAAATTATGAATATATGTTTTTTCTAATTACTGGTATATTGAGGGAATGATACATAGATGATTATCATATATGTTATAAATACTTAATAATTGTATTTTATTCTCTATCTTAAGAAATATATATGGTGTCTTTATATAAGAGGTATAAGTAAATTAGATAAACTTAAAAATCTATAACATGTATATCTATTAATAAATATGATAAACATTAACAGCTTCTTTCAAACTCAAAGTGGATGTGAGACCAGTTTGAGGTTGTCAACCAAATTACGAGTGTGTCTCTTAGGAAGTGTCTTGATGAAGATATCTACAAGTTGATCGTTGGAGGAGACGAGAAAAAGCTTGAGAGCACCATAGACAAGATAAGAATGAATAAAGTGAAAATCAATCTCGATGTGTTTAGTCCGTTCATGAAAAACATCATTGTGAGCAATATGAATGACACTCTGATTGTCACAATAAAGGGGAGTAGCAGAGGATATGGACACACCCAGATCCTTAAGAAGCCATCGTAGCTAAAGGAGCTCATATGTGGTATCAACAAGAGCACGATATTTTATTTCAATATTGGAGCATGCCACGAAAGTTTGTTTCTTACTTAGCCCAGAAATCAAAAAAGAAGCAAGAAGAAAGTAATAACCTATAGTGGACCTACGATCAGTGGGATCTCCTACCCAATCATCATCAGAGAATGCATAGAGTACAAGAGGAGACTGAGCTGAGTAGAAAAGGTCATGAAAGAGAGCGCCCTTTAAGTATCGTAGAATGTGCAGAACAACAACATAGTGAGTTGATCATGGAGTAGACAAATACTGGCTCACCTGATGAATAGCATAAGAAATGTCTAGACGAGTAACTGTGAGATAAACCAGACTGCCAACCAATTGTCTGTAAAGAGAGGGATTAGACAATGGTTTCCCCCTGTGGGTGTCAGATGCGTATTAAGTTCAATTGGAGTGTCAACAGTCTTACTGTTAATGAGTCCAACTTGAGATAAAAGGTCAAATGCATACTTGGCTTGAGTAATATAAAGACCATCTGTGGAACGAGTGATCTCAAGACCCAAGAAATAGCTGAGATGTCCAAGGTCTTTCATCTCAAACTACTGACTAAGAAAATCCTTAAGTTCTTGAATGCCATTGAGGACATCACTAGTTATGATCATATCATCCATATATAGGAGAAGCAAAATGGTCTCTTTATCATTGGGACGAAGAAATAAGGCAGAATCATAAGGACTGGCAGTGTAACCCAAGCAAAACATGGTGGAGTTAAACTTGGCAAACCACGCTCGTGGAGCTTGTTTAAGGCAATAAAGTGCACGTCGAAGGCAACAAATATTGTTTGTATCAACAAAAAGACTAGGAGGAGGTTACATATAGACTTCCTCATGCAGATCCCATTAAGGAAGGCATTTTTAACATCCATATGAAAAAGGTCTCATTTACTGGCAGTGGCAACAGCTAAAAGGGCATAAACAGAGGAGCACAAGCAACTGGAGCAAAAGTTTCTTCATAATCAATCTTATACTCTTGTGTAAAACCTTTTGTAACAAGACAAACCTTGTAACGCTCGATGGACCCATCAGAATGAATCTTAATCTTATGGATCCACTTACAACCAACCACAGACTAACTAAGAGGGAGAGTAACCAGATCCCAAGTATGGTTTTTGGTTAATGCATCAATTTCCTCTTTCATTGCAATCTACCATAAAGGGTCAGTAGATGCCTCACGATAGGTGTGAGGCTTATGGAGTATAGAAAGGGCAGTGTAACAATGTAGTCAAGTAAATGTGTAGGAATGGATCTTACTCGGGTTGAGTGGTGAGGTGGAATGCCTTGTGGAGGATCTTCAAGCGAAGCAGGAGCAAGAGCAAGGAACCTAGGCTCAAGGTGGGGTAGCTCGTCATCAACCTGTTCATCTACAACCTGTCTAGGAGAATCATCAAAAATATATGAAGATTGAATAGAGAAGTCCAACTGGAAAGATTTCTAAAACAGAAGAGTTAGTTAGGGAAGAATGAAAGTGAGAGAGTTCAAAAAATAAGCGATGTTCCAAAAGACAACATTATGGGAAACATGAAGACGATGAGAGATAGGATCATAGTAGTGATACTCTTTTTAAGTTTCATCTTAACCAAGAAAACAACAAAGTCTAGATCGATGCTCAAGTTTGTTATGCTCATGAGGCTGAAAAAGAACAAAACAAGCAGATCCGAATGAGCGGAGGTAATGATAGTCAGGGGATGACCCAAAAAGCCGCTCATATTGAGTCTGATTACGAATCACAATGCTTGGAATGCGATTAATGGCATGAACAACATGAAGAACGTCTTCACCCCAAATGGGGAAAGAACTTTGGCAGAAAGAAGAAGAGCACAGACAATGTCAAGAATATGACGAAGTTTTCTTTTAGCTTGACCATTTTGTTGAGAGGTGCTTGGACATGTTAGATGATGTATAGTGCCATAGGAATGTAACAGAGCTTGAAAAGCATATTGAGTATATTCAAGAGCATTATCAGATTGAAAAGTTTTGATATGTTTGGAGAATTATGTTTAAACCATTTTTGCAAAGTTATTGCATATTGGTAAGATTCAGAACGAGATTTCATATGAAAGATCCAACTATAACGAAAATAACCATCAATGAAAATAACAAAATAATGAGATCCATTAATACTAGTAACAGGAGAAGGTCCCCAAACATAAGAATGAATTAACTCAAAAATACTATTAGAGATAGAGTCACTATTATTGAAAGGTAAAACTGGTTGTTTTCCTAACTAGCATGAAGTAAAATAAAAATTGTCTTTGGACACAGAACCTAATAGACCTTTAGAAGCTAACTATTGTACCTGAGTAGATGGGGCATGACCAAGATGAGAATGCCAAAGTGTGAGAGAAGGTAAAGAAGAAACTGCAGTAGTTGCAGTAGCAATAGAGACAGGAACAACAAGTGGAAGATGAAGATTATTCACGGGAAACATATGCCTAACCCTAGGACCAGTCCCAAACTCTTACCTCGTCCTCAGATCCTACACAATATACCCAGAATAGTAAAAAATAAGGCAATATCCTAGTTCAGCTAATTTTCCCACATATCACAAATTATAGAATAGGTCAGGTACATGGAAGACCCTAGGAACAGAGAGGTTAGAGGTCGAAATAAAACCTAGACTATTCCCATGCATGGTGGAATCATCAGTTATATTAATATTAAGAGGATGTGGTGTAGGGTCAAGTTTGGAGAATAAAGATGAGTGAGGTGTCATGTGATTACAATAGACAGAATAAAAAAGCCAAGTTTGAGACTTACCGGGCATAAACTGAGATAGTAGTGAAAAGATGTGCATTACCAGCCATATGAACAGTCTGAGTTATGATCTTTTGTAGTTCAGTAGGGGAGAGGTTGATAGTGGATCCAGAAGATTGAGACTCAGTTATAATGGAAGGTATTAGCGGAGTAGACTCAATATTAGCAACAATAACAATAGATTTGTTGTGAAAATAACAAGTCTCAATGGTGTGGTCAAGACGCTTATAATAATTGTAGAACTTCTTTTTAGTCTACTTGCGACGATTGCTACTCAAAGGCAGAAGCAGAAGGAATAATAGCCAAAATATTGAACTTATTCTGGGCTTGAAGGGTTGCAAGCCAAACTTTTTCTCTAACCAATTCGTTTATAATAGTATCAAGAGAGGGAGGAGGATTAAAAAAAATTATTTGATTAGTGTAATTTGAAGAGAAAAAAAAGTTCATAGACTTCTTCTCTGAATTTGTTTTGGAACAAAATACTAAATAGATAATATATATATATATAATTGCGTTTGAATACATATCCTTCTCCATAAGTCTTAATAATAATTTTTAAAATGAAAACTTGTAGGTGATAAATGTCAGTAGGACATCCCTTTGGTACCTAATAGCCTCATCATCTAGCCAAGTATTATTAACTAGAAAATAAAAATATACAAATCAACCCTAAGAAAAAACTATATAGTTAGGACCGATGTTAAAAAAAATTGAAAAAAAAAACACCAAAGAAAAAACATTACATATAAAACTAGAAAGAAATCTAATATAAATAACTCAAAATTAGAGAGAAGATATCAAAAGAAAAACTAAACATAAAAGACTAGAATTTAATGACTTTTGGCTATGAGAAATGAGGATAAAAACATGATATTGTGAAATATATATAAATATATAACACGAGAGAGAAGATGTATGAAAACACGACATAAATGGAACATATATAAAAAGTTAAAAAATGATGGCATTTTAACCAATTTTCACGGTAGAAATCACGTGAAGATGTCAAATGAAAAAAAAAATCATTATATATACGAAGATAAATATATTTAGTTTTCATGACATATAATTTTAAAAATGAGGTAATATATAGTCAACAGGATAACAATTTACCACAAAATAAGAAGAAAAGAACAATTCTTCATGTGTGTGTATATGTGTGACTGTTAACATATCATTAACCATTGTCTATTGTAAATTTGCATATAATTTGTGATTTGTACAAACTTTTCTCTACATATTATGCCGTTAGGAGGAACCATTACATAGGTCCAATCCGATTGCTACTTTTTATACGATTTTCGAGACAGAATTTCGCATATATTTAAATATCAAACCAGATTTATTTTGTAATATGCACGAGCAGTTATCGAACTCCAGTAGAAATTGTTATTACTAACAATAAGATATATAGTTATTTAAGAAAATACATATAAATTACTTGCTATAATTATCGTTTGAATAAATTAGATCAAATTAAAAATTAAAAGTTTGTGGTATATTTTAACTCATTAGCCAAATAAAACTTAATGATTTTAATAAAAATAAAACTATCTTTTTTGTTATAATAATTTGAATTCTTGTTCTCTTCAAAGAAAATGTAGTGTATTTACTAAAATAATAATTAAAAGAAAATTTTATCACTTTACAAAATTGAAAATACATACCGTTATAATTTGCTTTACATATTTGGTCCAAATAATAAATTAAAAATTTATAGTATATTTAAAATAATACTCCTAAAATTGAAAATAACAAAAATAACACCTTATTTTAAATTAAAAAACATATAAATTAATATTAAAAGTAATATTTTTATTATTATAAATTTTATAGGTGATAATTGATTTTTCCAACAAAATTCTTCAAATAAGAAACAGTTTTTAGTGATAATGTTGAATATACTTCTTGTTATTGTAACTTTGTAATATATACTAGTTTCGGTTGCCGATGATTGTGTATCAACAACAATCATAAATTAAAAGTGATAATTTAAAATTCAAAAAATAACTAATATAATTTTTAATAGTTTGAAATAATATTACACAGTTTAGATATATTGATTATTTAACTTCTAACATAAATAAAGAAATTATAAAAAAAATAACATTCTTAAATTTATAACAACAAATATAACACCCTAATAATATTGAATATATTTTAATTATACGAAAACTAATATTGAATAATGTTTAAAGTATCATAGTTTAATTTAAACGACGTTTGATTTAATAATATTTAAAATAAAATGATATATTAGATTTGTTTGAATAATAAAAATCTATAATATGGGTAAAAAGTAAGTTATTTTTATAAATATAAATTTTAATAATATATATATATTTTTTTGTTAGTTTTTCAAATTAATATTGTGCATCTCGCAACGAGGCTTAGTTTCGTTATGCTACAGTAACGTGATCGATAAAATAAAAGTACTTAAAAATCTTATTGTTAGATATTTTTCAAGAATTTACAAAGTGGTATGTGATTTAAACAGAAAATGAGTCACGTGTCAAAACAAAAACTTCAAATTCAAATAAAAACTTTAATTGTGAAAACTACGTATAATATATAATACTACGTATAATATATATAATACTACGTTTTAAGAGTTTTACTTTACTAAAATCTTCTAACGTAATATAATAATTTAGACTGAGCTAATCATATAGTATTTGGTATTAATGTGGTTTTGAAGTCCTATGATCGAAGTTTGTTAAAAACTTTTTTTGTATTATTCCTCAAGTGAAAAAAGGAGAGTTAGAACTTATGCTCATAAAAAAAATGAACCCATATTTATATATTACAATCATTTATTATATATCCATAAATAAAAAAATAAGTAAAATAAATAAATATAAATTCCTTTCAATAAATGAAGTCATAAAATAAAACTATTGTGAATAGTGATATACACTAATATAACATTTTTTTATAATTCATTTCAACTATTAAATGTGTCACACTTACTAATTCTAGTATAATATATTAAAGAAAAGATATTATATATGTTAGTAATAATAAAAGATACAAGCATAATCATAATACTTTTTCCATTACTTCTTCTTAAATGATTTAGTATGTGATGATTTTCCAATAGACATAGATTTATCACAAGATACTTGCTTTGTATATCTTAAATGTGGCTTACTTACTAATTCTGGTATAATAGACTAAAAAAGAGGTATTATATATGTTAGTAACAATAAAAGAATAATAATATAATAGAAGTAGCAAAAAAATTGTTATCTTAAGTAAAAAAATAGTACCATGTCAAAATTGATCACAACTTGACTCAACGGTCAAGCCACATATTGTCCAACCGCTTCTTGGACTGTGGTAACATCAGAAGGCACATGTAGTGGACAATCATGGACCAATGATTGATCAATTATTATTCGCCAATAATTTGACAAATATTGATTATGAATCATTCGATATCACTCAATTATTGTACTATTCCAATAGCAACATAGTCCGTTGATGATGAATGTTTCAACAAATATTTCATATTCTGTAAAAACTTTAAGTGTTATATAATAAATAAAAATAATAAACTATCAATATAAACTTTAAATCTTACCACAAATGATTCATCAAATAGAGGAGGACTCCCACGTGGGGTAACTATTGGAAGGACATTCTCATCAAAACATTCATCATGATGTGATGGATGGTATGATGCACACATGATTGAGCACTTTTGTCCATTTTTCCATTTGTTTTGACTTTTTCTCATATTTTTATCAACATATTTGTGATTTATTGCCTCTAGTATTTTTCTTCGAGTTTTTAAATTATTTTATTTTGAACAAATATACCTAAAAAACTATAAAAATACTTGTGATTAAGAAAACACAAATTTATATAAAAATATAATAAAATCATACAAATATAAATATATTTAATCAATTAAAGTACATTAAATTATGGTAATTTTAGTGTTTTTTAAGTACTCATCGGCTACAAAGGAGGCTTTGAGAAGAAGATAAACACAACTTGAATGAAGATAAGAATGACATCAATATGCAGAAACGAAAACAAAGATCCTTAAATCCCAAGATGGAAATTGAGACATTAAGTGATATGACTCTGATACCATTCAAATAAACCTCAACAAGAAAAAGAAGTTATTATTGCATACAAGAATCTTGAATACAAGAATAATTGTAAAAAGCCTTATATACAGCCACAAGGCTTACAGTAAATGACTCATATTAATGTACTCATAATAATGTAAGACTTACCACAACTAAATATAATAAACTACTACAAACTACTACACATATATGTTATCAGCTAATGACCTTCAATTATACTAAGTCATACACAAACCAACTATCACTCATAGCCTAATACTAACCTAATAACAATAAAAAGTATTAATTATAGTTTTTATGTTAGCACTTAAATGATGACTTTCAGCAAACATGCCAAGAGACAAATTGATACCATATCAACATTTGTGATCCTTTTTATGTACTATCACTTATAGTCTAATACTAACATGTTGAATGTCCCACATCGACCAGGGAAGCCAGTTAGGTGCTGGTTATAAGGTTATGACAACCCTTCCTCTTTGAGAGCTCTTTCGAAGGGAGTTAGGCCATGACTTTCTACATGGTATCAAAACAGGTCCCTAGGTTCAATTATTGGTCCCCTCACAGTTCAATCGGTATTTGCGGTGTCCCCGCTCAATGTGAACAATCGGTCTTTGCGGTGTCCCCATCCGATGTGAAGGGGGTGTTAAGTGTCCCATATCGACCAGGGAAGCCAATTAAGTACTGATTATAAGGTTATGACAACCCTTCCTCTTTGAGAGCTCTTTTGGAGGGAGTTAGGCCATGACTTTCTACATGGTATCAAAGCAGATCCCTGGAGTCAACTAATGAACCACCCTCAATCGGTCTTTGCGGTGTCCCCGTTCGATGTGAAGAGGGTGTTGAGTCGCACATCGACCAGGGAAACTTGTAGAAAGTCATGGCCTAACTCCCTTAAAAAGGGCTCTAAAAGAGGAAGGGTTGCCATAACCTTATAACCAATACTTAAATGGTTTCCCTGGTCGATGTGGGACACTCAACACCCCCCTCACATCGGACGGGGACACCACAAAGACCGATTGTTCACACTGGGCGGGGACACTGCAAAGACCGATTGAACTGTGAGGGGACCATCAGTTGAACCCAAGGACCCACTTTGATACCATGTAGAAAGTCATGACCTAACTCCCTCCCAAAGAGCTCTCAAAGAGGAAGGGTTGCCATAACCTTATAACCATTACTTAACTGGCTTCCCTGGTTGATGTGGGACACTCAACAAAACCAGCAGAGTGCTGGTTATAAGGTTATGGCAACCCTTCCTCTTTGAGAGCTCTTTGGGAGGGAGTTAGGCCATGACTTTCTACATGGTATCAAAGTGGATCCCTGGGTTCAACTGATGGTCCCCTCATAGTTCAATCGGTCTTTCCGGTGTCCCCGCTTGGTGTGAAAAATTGGTCTTTGCGGTGTCCCCGCCCGATGTGAACAATCGGTCTTTGCGGTGTCCCCGTATGATGTGAGGGGGGGTGTTGAGTGTCCCACATCGACCAGGGAAGCCAGTTAAGTACTAGTTATAAGGTTATGGTAACCCTTCCTCTTTGAGAGCTCTTTTGGAGGAAGTTAGGCATGACTTTCTACATGGTATCAAAGCAGGTTCTTTAGGTCAACTGATGAACCACCCTTTCAGTTCTGTCAGTATTTACGGAGTCCCCGTCTGATGTGAAGGGGGTGTTGAATCTCATATCGACCAGGGAAGCCAGTTAAGTGTTGGTTATAAGGTTATAGCAACCCTTCCTCTTTAAGAACTCTTTTGGAGGGATTTAGGTCATGACTTTCTACATAAACTAATAGCAATAAAAATAGTAATTACAGTTTTGAGGTTAGTATTTAAATGATGAATTTCTGAAAACATGCCAAGAGACACATTGATGATATATGTGATCCTTTTTATCTATTTATTATTATATTTATGTGATAATTCTTTTTTTCATTAATACATGTTGGATATTTCAAGACACAAGTCTTCAAATAATTCCTAGAACCCAAGAGAAAAATAATCATCCTTTGTTAAATGAAAAAAAATAATATCTGAAAGGGATACTTAATACACACTTTATTTATACTAAACAAATTTATAGCACGTTAAATTTAGCATAACAAATGATAAAATTAAGGAAATACAAGCATTGAAAATAAAAAGGTCATCGTGTCTTGACATGCATGTCATCATCTCATTGGATGAACTATCTTGTCTTGTTTGGATACAAACTTCAAATTTTAAGTGAAATAATCTTAACATTTAAAATAACTAATAACTTTCTTTTAGGTCATGAGAATACTTCTGCCGAATATAAATCATATTAATAGTTAAAATGGTAATGGATTAAAATAAAATTATGATGTTGTATATATCTTATATAATTTAATAAAACTCCAAAATATCATTCAGTTCTAATTTTAAATAAAGATATTGACTAAACTTTTTTAAATAAAGATGTACACTATTTCTTAAAATTGGCTAATTAAAATAAAATATCCATGTTGTTAATTAAATCTAAAAAACCATCCCATGCATTTTAAAATCAGTTATATAAAAACAGTTACAATTGATTTTATATCTATATTCCATTTAGTTTTATGTTGATTATTTATATAGATTAATCTCTCTTCATTATTATTTATAGATTACTCTATAGAATAGGATGATAACAATTCCTTAAAAAGGTGAGGTAAACATCAATAATAATACAGATTGTACATTGCTTATCAATCCTATTCATCTCACTCTAGACATACGTCATCTCCAATGCTTAGACACTAATACATCTTCTCCTATTCTTATTGAACCAGCTGTCTCTGCCTGCCTACCTAATCCTAACGTACATTTCCATTAACACTCATAAAATGACCACAAGGTCCACATATAATATTGTATAAACCAAATTGTATGCTTGCATAACTCATGGTGTCTTTCTACTCCCAGCTCTTAAAATTTTAGAATGGTGTAAGGCAATACAAGTAGAACTAGATGCATTTCTTTTCAATGGAACTTAAGAGTTGGTTGAACGTTATTAAGGAAAAATAACTATAGGCTATAAATGGGTATTCAAGGTGAAACTCAATTCTAATATATAAGACACTAGATAATTATAAGGCTAAGCTTGTTGTAAAGGGTTTTTTTGCAAGTAGAAGGTGTTGATTTCTTTGAGACTTTCTCAGTAGTGATGAAGTTAACTATCGTTTGAGTAGTCTTGATATTAGTCTGTCTAAAGGATTGGATTTTGAGATAATTAGACGTGAATAATAAATTTTTGAATGGGCATTTAATTAAATATTTTTTCATGACTCAACCACCTTGTTTTGAACATGGTCATAGTCTAGTTTGCAAGTTAAAAAAGGCACTTTATAGTTTAAAACAAGCTCTTAAAGCCTAATTTGCAAAATTAGATACATCACTTTTCTGTCTTAGATTGTAATAATGTCTACATATATAGTGATACTGATTTACATCGATGATATTATCATCACAAGGAACTCCTCTACACATGTGAATTCTCTCATATTCTCATTGCATTCTAAATTTTCTCTCAATGATCTTGGTGTACTAAATTAGTTTCTTGGCTTAGAGGTAGTTATTCAATCTGATGTGTTGTGGTTGAATAAAAAAAATACATTACTAAGTTATTGCATAGGTGTGATTTAGGTTCTACTAAGGAGTGTGATATACCTATTGTTGTTGGCAAAGGCATGAGCAACAAGATGGTAATATTCTTGATGATCCTAATATGTATAGAGGCTTGATTTGTGACCAATCATATCATGCCATACTGATGTCATTGTGTAGTTATGAAACATTTGTTGTAATACCTAAAGGGCACTATTCATCATGATCTTACATTTTTTAGGTCTTCACCATTACAACACATTGCCTACTATGATGTAAACTGAGCTTCCAGTCTTAATGATAGAAGTTCAAAAGGGTTCACTATGTCTTCTTGGGTCACAGTTTGATCTCCTGGCATACCTAAGCAAAGAGTTATGTTACCTTTGAGTACTGAATTAGAGTATAAAGCAATCACAGTTTGATCTCCTGGCATACCTAAGCAAAGAGTTATTTTACCTTTGAGTACTGAATTAGAGTATAAAGCAATAATTGATACTGCTACAGTTGAATTACTTTGGTTAAGGTCCTTAATATCTGAGTTTCATATCCCAATTGCTTCTCCTCTTACGTTTCTTTGTTACAACATGAGTGCACAAAGAGCCCCTTTGGAATTTTTGTGTGGCAAAACCTTTTTCTCACTACATGACACTTATAAGAGTAAGATAAAATACAATGATGTTCAAGACTATATAGTGGAACTATCCTATGGTCTGGTGAATCCATCTTCACTGCAACTTGACAAGCTTGTAAGTAATTGAAATGACATTGATAAAGCATATGAGAACTTGGCATGAAAGTCTTATTGTATATTAGTTCAGTTTACATAGAAATAAGCAAAGTATAAAGAATAATCATGTAGTGCATACATTCATACCAATCAAGTTTGACATAAAACAAAAATGATGGAAAGCATTTTTACCCTAAATATGTTCTCCCCTATATGTATAAAAAAAAAATCAATCATAAAGTGAAACACACTCTCCCCATTTTTGACATATGAGAAGGACAAAGCATTGGACAAAACAATTGAGCTAAACTCCACCTAAAGATAGAGAGTAATGTAAAAATAAATTAATGCATAAGTACAATGTGGTTTAAACTCTCCCTAAGTTCTATGATTCTCAAACTTAAAAACCAATTAAAAAGTTAACAAATAAGAAGAAGATGTGAATGAGTAAAAATATGATTTTTGTTTATTTTCATAAATAGTCATGTAAGGTATTAAACTCATTTAATCACAAATGAGCACACAACCAATTAAGAACTCATTTTCTTTTCATTTTTTTACTCGTTTTTTTGAATATCTATTGTATAAATAAGCAAGTAGAGTAGAAGAGTCACACTTCACACATATAATGACATATTGACATTTATTTAAAAACAATAATATGTTTAAACTCCATAAATATGCCAATTAAGTCATTTATAATCAATCAAAAAAGACTCAAAAGAAAACAAATATCACTTATCATGTAAAATTATAATCGAGTCTTCAATCTCACAAAATAAAATATATCTACTAAAAGAGGACTTAAATTTTTTTCTTTATTTTATAAATGAAGTAAATGATATTATTTTGTTAATTTTTTAATCTCTATTAGCTCTTTCTTTTTGTGCATTCCAACTACAAGATTTATAAGCAGTCACTTTTTGCATAATCTTTCCTTTATTTTTTATTTTTTTGCATGAGTCATAAACCTAGTATGATGAATTTCACACTAGTTGTGGGACAACTCTCTTCGCTCACTGCAGTAGCTTCACACATCATAGTGGATAATCCTCTCAATACTAGGTGCCTCCATACAGTAAACTTTTAGAAAGCAAGAATTAAAACTCAACACAATTTTATAATCAAGAATAGTTGAAGTACTAAAGTCTTTTAAGAGAATTCATAAACTTCAAGCATAACATATATGTGTTTTTGTGAGTGCGTGAATAAGTTCATGTCAACATCGATCATTACATGTACAAGAATACGCGTGTGTTTACATAAGCCAAAATTGTAAAATAATTTATACAATAAATATCAAAATAAGCTAAGTCATTAAAAATAAGGTTATATGTCTATAACTGTTGAATAAGTCCAATACCTTATCGGTCATATAAGGATTCTACTTCTCTCTCTCTTATAAGTTTAACGTATAAAAAAAATAAAAAAATAGGTATTGCTCACCTAGGGTCATTTAAACACTCTAACAAAAATACCTAGATAAAAGAATAAAAGAAGGCCAGAGGACCAAGGAAAAAAATCTTTCCTAACCCAAATTTTCTTGCATTTTGGTTTTTCTATATCATTAGGTTGGGACTTAACTAACGTAGGTTTCATAGGCATGTTCTTAGACTTAGTTGTAATTTTCTCATTCATCCTAAATGAGTATGCAATATTGATGAGCGAAAATCGGCATCACCGATTCTTGCCAATTTGGCATAATTTATCATTTCTCAACTTTAAACTTTAGTCTAATTTTATTTATTTTTATTGAATTTAGATTTCATTATTATTATTTAAATTTTACCGAAGGTTTGAAAATAATGAAGATTCAAAATTTTAGAAGCATATCATGTAAGGACTCTTAAATTTTAATGAAGATCTATTTAAATTAAATTTAAAGTAAGATGTCTCTAATATATATAAAAGAAATAGAAGATGCACATAAATAGTATGTGTGTGTGTGAAACGGAGGGGGAACAAAGAAAAAAATAGCTACTAGAGACTGCGTAGAGCGAAGAAAGAAGAAAGAAGAAAATACACAGAATAGAAAGAAAAAATTGGGAAGGATCAATGCGAAAGTAGATTCTTTTTGTGAGTCAATTTTCTTTTAATTCCTCTCAGAAAATTATGGTGAATTCGTTTATGTTAAATTTCATTTTTAGCATGCTTGATTTTGAACTATGCTTGATTTTTTATGTTAATTTGAATTATTTATCTTCATGTTTGATAGATTTATTCTGAGTTTAATGCTTCTAATTAACTGACCATGAATTTGATGATTTTAGTCCTATGATTTACTATCGAAAGTGAGAATTATAGGTAAATGATGACTCTATGAAAGTAGTCATTAGTACACTATTTTACTTAATATTTACTTATTTTATTTAATAAATAGTATTTTTTGGCTAAAAATATTAAAATATAAAATATTTATTGAAAAGGGGTGAAAATATGATTTTTAGAATTTTTAAGATTTTTCTAGATTTTTTATAGATTTTTTTATAAATTTTTAACGCAAGACCAATTAGAAGCTACCACGTGGCCTACCATGCAAGCATATGAGCTTATTGGGCAAGCCATGTGGATGCCACATAAGCAAAAGAGCAAATCATGCTACTCCACCTATGGGGAGGAAGAAACACATACCATGTGTTAGTATGACGTTCAATCTAAGTTTAGAGTGGGTCAAACTTCTCTACCACGTGTCACCACCCGATTACTCGTCGGTTTCCACCTGTGCACCACGCCATCAATTTCGATGAATCACATTGCATTGTGTGGTGCTGACTCAGTAGGCGTTAACTCTAACCGATCTCCCCTACTACATGTCATTCTCTGATTGTCCCAGTGAATTTCCCCTACCACGTGTTGCTTCACTATTAATTTTGCTTATTTTGATCGTAACGCTTGATCTGAAGCTGATCTAACTGTCCAGATTGCACCCGAGTAATATCTAAGCCTATAATCACTCCATAAACCCTAAGTGGCCTCCATTAACATAATTTTGGTCAATATTTGGAGCTAAGAAGAAAGAAAAATTAAAGAGAGGACACAATTTTGGTAGGAATTGAAGAGAAAATTAATTCTACAATTCAAGAGATTAATTATATTTATTCTTTTACTTTTTTTTATCAATTTTAATGTCTTTCTTTATGAAAAATATGAGTTTTTTTAATACAATTATGTGTAATTAATTTATTAATCTAGGGATCTTATGAACCCAATTTTCACCATGTGATGATATAATATTTTACCCCATTTATAATTTCATTTAATTATATTATTTAATCTGATTTGTATGTTATTAATTGTTTGGCCAACAATTTATCTATAGAGACAATTAAATAGATTTAAGAGAATTATTTAATTGTTTGTCTTGATTAAATAACATACAAAGTTTTTAGGGAGAGATGTATGATTCTTATGTATGTGATCCATAATTGATGAACTTAATGAGTAGTGTGCAATTTAATTGGCTTGAGAGTGTGATTAAATTAATTACTATATGCATGATGTGTAGTTTACTTGAGAGAGGAATATATGCTAAGTTAGATTCAATTGATCATGTAGTTAATTAATAATTATATTTGTGGGATTTTAACGATTCTCATGTTTATAAAATTAGGAGATTAAGTATTCGTAGATATTTTCTCATATATCTTTTTAGTTACCAAATTTTATTTAATTAATTATTGTTATTTACTTTTAGTTATTTTAATTTTGCTTCCTTAAAATATAAAAACACAAAAAAATTGATTTATATTTTTTTAGTTTCAAAAATTAGTTTCTAATAAAATAATCTCCATAGAAACGATCTTTTCTTATCATTATATTACTTGTTGTGATATGTATATTTGCGTATTCATTACATACATTTCGTGTGTGACGATTAAGTTTTTGACGTCGTTGCCGGGATTATGAATATTAGAAATTAATGATTTATTTTTATTTTGTTTTTTGTTTTAATTATTTTTTTAATTATTTTTTGTTTACTTTAATTTACTTATTTTCTTTTACTGGCTTATTTATTTATTTATTTTAGTAAATTTATTTAATTATTTTTTAACTTTAATTTATTTATGTAGTTGTTTATTTTTTTAATTTTTATTTATTATTTTTATTTAATTTAGACACATCCTTTAGTGCTATTAGAAACATAGAATAGAAAATGACTAATAATAATTATCAATGGTTAGTGAACGGAATGATAGCCACAAGAAGAGTTGGTTGAATGCATGAGGTAAATGATATCATGGCACTTACAACTTAAGTTTTATCTTTGGTAAATCTTTTGATGGTTCAAAACTCGCCAACGAGTATAAACCAGGTACAAGATTCAAGGGTGTCGTGTGTGTTTTGTGATGTAGCTCATTTGTTTGATAATTGTCCATATAATCTTGAATTGGTATTTTATGTGGATAGTATGTACCAAAACAGTGATCCATACTCAAACACATATAACCCAGAATGGAGGCAACATCCAAATTTCTCTTGGAATAACAACAATCAGAATGGTAATCAATTCAACTATAAATCATTTCCACCACCTAGCTTCCAACAACCATAGCAATTATAAGCCTAAGAAAAGAAGCCACCTACTGAGGACAATACAAATGCCTTAATGAGGATGATGAAAAACTTCATCCAATCATTTAATACAAAAGTGTCAACTCAAGAGGCTTCAATTCAAAATTTGGAGAATCAAATGGGACAACTTGCTCAGGTTATAAGCCAACTACCGCAAGATAACTTTTAAAGTGACACAATTGTAAACTAAAGAAGAGAAGGTGAGGGCCATTGTAAATCATTAGGCTTGAGAAGTAGTAAAACTTTAGAGCGGGAAGATGAGACTCAAAAGAATAAGGAGGACTATGAGACTAAAAAGGATTAAGAGGAACTAAAAATTAAAAAGGAGGAAGAGAAGTTAGTGGATAAAGAGAGTAATAGAAAGGAAATAATTCAGCCAAAAAAGAGAAATATCTTCAAACTCATTATTTCTTTCCCTCAAAGATTGCAAAAGCAAAAGTCAGATATGCATTTTTTAAAATTTTTGGAAGTCTTCAAAAAGTTACATATAAACATATCATTTGTAAATGCACATGAACAAATCCATTCTTACTCCAAATTTCTGAAGAACATCTTGTCTAAGAAAAGAAGGCTTAGAGATAATGAAATAATAACCTTAACTAAATGTTGTAATGCCATCCTTGCTAGAAAACTTCCCCAAAAGTTGAAAGATCTAGGTAGTTTGTACAATTGGGAACATCCACTTTGAAAAAGAATTATGTGACTTGGGTTCTAGCATTGACCTTATGTCATTATCAGTCTTCAAGACATTAGGGGTTAATAAAGCCATACCCACTTTAGTAACATTACAAATAGAAGATAGATCAATTAAGAGACCTTGTGGTGTGGTAGAATAGTTTCTAGTAAAAGTAGAAAAATTCATCTTTCCAGCGGACTTCATTGTGCTAGACATGGAAAGGGATCGTGACATTCCTATCATACTTAGTCATCCATTCTTAGCAACTAGAAGAGCACTCATTGATGTACAAAAAGGTGAACTTACAATGAGAGTGTAAGATGAACAAGTAATATTTAAAGTTTTTAAAGTATATGAACCCCCTGACATTAATAGTGCTAATGAATGCTTAAGGGTAAATGTTACTGAATGTGGGGAAAACTTAAAAGAATCCGTCGAATCACTCACACTTGAGATGGTTACACGTGATGTGATGAACGAAAACCGGCATCGCCGATTCTTGCCAATACTTTGGTTTTAATATTTATAAAACTCTCGTAAGTGCACGAATCATTTCGAAGAAAATGATAAGTATACTCCCAAGGAAGATCTAAGGAAGGAATGTATGTGGTTTTTAATTTATTATTCAAACTTTTAAAAACGAAATTAAATCCTAAACATCCTGTCACGATATTTTGGGTTTTTGTGTTTTAATCTACTTACATAAAAATAAACATAGATTCAATAAACATTTATGCAAATTTTATCATTTATAATAGTGGAGTATTTATGGATATAATAACTAAGTTAATTATGCTTGCTCATATTATTTAGGTTATTAAAGATATGAATTGATATTTATTAATTCTCCCTTTTTTATATGAATACCACCTTTGGTGGGGTTAGATATTCTTTGTTAACTAAACAAATCAATTAACACCTATGGGTGGGGTTGATAACTAATTTTCTTAATTAAATTAATTCCTTTTTCTAAGAGATTGAAAATGAACCATTTAAATGGTGGGGTTAGACAGTTTAAACTTTATTCAAGGTGTCCAAATTAAACCTAAGAATTTAGTTATCCGAGCACTAACTTTCAAGTTTTAAAACCACTACTGAAAACATGTTGTCAATACATTTTCAAATAATAATTCTTATAAAAAATTTTGAAATAGAGCTTCACTCTAACTACCGGGTGATTGTACTAACAAATAAAAGAGCACTACTCTAAATCAGACCGGATAACTAAACCTTATAATCTAATTTTCAGATTTAAGTTTGTAATAAAAAATAATATATTTCTCTCTAACATTCTTAATATAAAATCTTGAATAAAAACAAAATCAATTCATTTTAGAGATTTTCACCTATTTAATATTTCGCAAGCATAACAACGTTATTATTACATCATGTTAACAAAGAGCCAGCAGAGTTAAATTTAATCACAAACAAATTAAATAAAACATGTAAGAATAAAGCATAAAAAATAACTGTAAAGAAAATAAAATCCTTACAGAACTTCGATGTTATTCCCGTTGCTAGAAAACCTCCAAGCGGAATTTGCACTCCCATTTATTGAATAAAAAAGCTAATAAATTACAAAAACATAACTAGTTCTTCCCAAAAAGGGAAGAACTCTAAAACTAAGAGAAATTAACTAAAAACTAAGAAAAACTAAAAACTAAGAAATGGAGAGAAAGAAAGAAGAGAGAAGTGTGTTTTGAGGTGTGTTTAGAAGTGAAGAGAAGGGGGTATTTATAGGTGAAGATGGAGAGAAAAAGTGGGTGAAAAAATGTTAAAAAATTATGAAAATGCGGAGTGCAATTGCTGAGGTCATTGATGATGTCAGCATGACGTCATGGGCGGCTGTGCGCGAAAATGGGGCGAAATGGGCATCGGTGCGTGCGGAAGGAGGAGCAATGCATGCGGGCGCGCGCGGAACTGGGACTGGGCGCGCGCTGATGTACGCGGGGCGCGGCACGGCTGGGTGGTGCGGCGGAGCGATTTTCTCCTTTTTGACCTTTTTGACCTTTTTGACCCATTTTGCCCAATTTTTCCATATTTCTTGACCTTTACCCATTTATTTATTAATATATTTGTGATGTATTGCTTCCAGTATTCCTCTTTGAGTATTTAAGTTACGTTTTTAAGTGAAAATACCTAAAAAACAATAAAAATACCCGTGATTTCGAAAAAGACAAATTTATATAAATATATGATAAAACATATAAATATATATATTTTTAATCAATTAATGTGCATAAAATCATGGTAAGTTTAGTGCTTTTGAGCACTCATCATGATGCTATGTACAAGGACATAAACTCACCATAAAAAAACTCATCTTCTTTTAAATTTGAAAGTATGGCATCAAAGGTTGACATTGTAGATTGTGTGAACTTTTTATAGGACACACCTCTCATATGTGTATCAAAGGAGATTTTGGAAAATTTTGAAATAGGATCTAAGATCAAACCATTAATTGAATAACCACCAAGTTTAGACCCTACACTTTTACCCTTCTATCCCCAATCAAGTATGAAAGTGAAAGAATCAAATAAAGAGGTGAAAAAGCGGTTAGAAATACATAAATTGGATGAGTTATAGTAGAATGCTTATAAGAATGCCAAAAAGTCTAAAGCAAACCATAAATATGGCTTGAGAAGAGAATTAAGCATTGTTTTTATGAACAAGAACATAAAAAGTATTATTGAATAAATCAAGACTCAAACTATTTTCAGGAAAACTCAAAAGTAAATGGATACAAAGGGAAGTACCTTAGGACTTGATATAACTGTCTAGTCATGGATGTTAAATGTGATGATGGTTGGGAGGCAACCCAATGTTATTCTACTTATATTTTCATTTTTTTAGTTTTGTAGATGAATAAATGTGGAGAGCAATGTTGCAACAAGAATGAACATTTTAGCGACAAATGTGGTGTGCCATGATTAAGGGAGTTTTATTTTCTTTTACCTTTTTCGTATTGATATGTGCACATTGGGGATAATGTGTAATTTAAGTTTGGGGGAGAGAACTTAATTCTCTACATTTTTCTTTTACCATGCATTTTAAATTTTTTAGGAATTTGTTTTTATTTTTAGGATATTTTTAATCATGATTTGGGTAGAAATTGATATTTATATGGAAACTAAATGCATGCATGCTTGACATGAAACATATGAACTCAATGATAAAAATTGGTTATCATGACTAGGATAGGGAATGTAGCATATTTGTTAAGATATTTACATTAATCATGTTATATACTTGTTAGTTTTGATTGGATTGATTCAAATTTTTAAACACATGTTCATGATTGATTTTGGTGTTTTGATTGGAAGAAAATTTGTCTTGAGTTTTGTGAGTTGATGAGATCAACCATGTTTTAGAATATATTTGATTATCCTTTAAGGAAATTTTTTGAATAGCATTTAGCAAGAGAAATTATTTAGGCCTTATTTGGATCGATTGAGTCTTTCAAGCTAACCATTGTTAATACATTTAGTCACCCATTTGAGCCTAACAAATAACCTTTCATATCTTTAAGCCACATTTAATGCCTAACCAATAAGTATTACCTTTACCCTTACACCTTTAGCTTATATGAAAAGAAGAAGAAAATGCAATCATGTGTTATGCTATAGTGTAAGGTGAAATGTAATGCATCCTATAAAAAAATAAAAAAGAAGCAAAACTCACAACACAATTATCCCTCTAAAGAAAAGAAAATAGAATTGAAAATAAGTTTGGTGGTATTGTTAAGTTACAAAAAAAAAAGATGTGAAAAAAAAAGAATATGAAAATAATGTCAAAAGAGGGTGCACTAAAATATCAAGTAAACGTTAAATTGCAATTAAAAAGTGCATTATAAAAAAAAGAAATCTAAGGTGTGGAAAGAGCCTAAATGTCTTCATTTATTGACCTTCCACCTTAGCCTTACATTACAACCATGTAAAGTCCTTATTGATCTTTAGCTAAGTACATACTTATATTAGTGGAGAGGGATGTGAAAAATAGTCTTATGAGACTTGTTCTAAGATTGAATTGATTAGCATGCTCATATAGGTTGATTTCATGAGTGCATTGGATGATATCATGTGCAACATGCACACACGAATCAATTTTTCAAAAACCTTGCATATCCTTGTATTGATGGAACGTTGATTGATGAATATGTGAACCTCTTTATTATAGGATTGTACGACTACTGAGAGGGATAGTTTCATGAAATATGCATGTACTAATAGAACTATATTTATGAATATACTACTCATGATATTTTATTTAGTTATACTTGACTTTATTTGAGGACTCTATGAAAGTAGAGTCATTAGTTCAATTTTTTACTTAATATTTACTTGTTTTATTTAAAAAATAGTATTTTGAGGCTAAAAATATTAAAATATAAAATATTTAGTGAAAAGGGGTGAAAATATAATTTTAGAATTTTTAGGATTTTTCTGGAATTTTTATGAATTTTTAACACATGACCAATTAGGAGCTACCATGTGGCCTACTACCCAAGCATATGAGTTGATTGGGCAAGCCACGTAGATGCCACATAAGCATATATAGCAAATCATGCTACGTTGTGTATAAGGAGGACGAAACACGTGCCACATGTTAGCACGATGTTCATTCCGAGTTTAGAGTGGGTCAAACTTCTCTGCCAAGTTTCACCACCCAATTGCTCGTTGCTTTCCACTTGTGTGCCATGCCATCTATTTCGACAAATCACATCGTGCCGCATGGCAGTAACTCAATGTGCGTTGACTCTGACCAGTCTCTCTCGCCATATGTCGCTCTCTAATTTGCCGAGTGAATTTCCCCTGCCATGTGTCATGCTATGATTGGCTACCACTATCAATTTTGCTTATTTTGATCATAGCCCTTGATCTCAAGCTGATATGATGGTCCAAATCATATTTGAGCAATATTTAAGCCCCTAATCACTCCATAGACCCTAAGTGGCCTCCATTAGCATAATTTTGGTCAATTTTTGGAGCTAAAAAGAGAGAAAAATACAGAAAAATTAAAGAGGGAACACAATTTTGGTGGATATTGAAGAGGAGATTAATTCTACAATTCAAGAGATTAATTGTATTTCTTCTTCTACTATTTTCTTTATCAATTTTTATGCCTTTCTTTATTAAAAATGAGTTTTATGAACACAATTATGTGTAATTAATTTATTAATCTAGGGATCTTATGAACCAAATTTTCACCATGTGATGATTTAATATTTTACCCAAATTATAATTATAATTTAATTATATTATTTAATCTGATTTATATACTATTAATTGTTTGGCCAACAATTTATCTATAAAGGTAATTAAATAGATTTGAGAGAATTATTTAATTGTTTGTCTTGATTAAATAACATGCATAGTTTCTAGGCAAATATGTATGATTCTTATGTATGTGATCCATAATTGATGAACTTAATGAGTAGTGTGCAATTTAATTGCATGAGAGTGTGATTAAATTAATAACTATATGGTGTGTAGTTTACTTGAGAGATGAATACCTACTAAGTTAGATTCAATTGATCATGTAATTAATTAATAATTATATTTTGTGGATTTTAACGCTTCCCATGTTTAGAAAATTAGGCGATTAAGTATTCGTAGATATTTTCTCATATATCTTTTTAGTTACCAAATTTTATTTAATTAATTATTGTTATTTACTTTTAGTTATTTTAATTTTGATTCCTTAAAATATAAAAACACAAAAAAATTGATTTATATTTTTTTAGTTTTAAAAATTAGTTTCTTATAAAATAATCTCCGTGGGAATAATCTTTTCTTATTATTATATTACTTGTTGTGATACGTATACTTGCGTATTCATTCCACACACTTTGTGTGTGACGATTAGTAAATATAGAGATTGAAAGACTTGTATGAACCTATGTAGTTTTAAAAATCATTTGTGTTAATACTTTCTTACTTTGTTAAATTACATACTCTTTTAAATTCATAAATAAGAATGTTTCCAATTGATTATCGAAAGAGGCTTTGTATGTTTTTGGAGATTGCTAACAAATAGAGAGAATTAAATTCAATTAACTAGATAAGTAAAGCATAGTGAGGGATTATATGAAATCGATTTCTTAGAAGTTTTATTCCCATTAATTTGATTTTCGAATATCTTTATTTTCTTTTGCATATTTTCTTTTAAATTTCAATTTCAACAACCTTATTGATTTTTATAGATAAAATTGAGGTTAATATAATTTTGGTATTTTTTTAGAAGTAAGTTACAACTCCCTAAGGATGATACATTTCTGATCACTTTATTATAAAACTACGATACTGTGCACTTTAAGTTTTGTGTCGGTCAAGTTTTTGGCGTCGTTGTCAGGGACTAATTTTTTCTTATTTTTTCCAATATCAATACAAAGTAATCTTAGTTTTAATTTAGAATTATATTTTATTTATATTTATATTTATATTTATATTTATATTTATATTTTATATTTATATTTATATTTTTCTTTAGGTGTGTTTTTGACGTTGGATGCGATGTGTTAGAACTCGAAACATTATTCCTTTTGGTCCAAAGATTGAAAGAACCATTAGATCACGAAAAAAGAAGAAATTACTAGCCATGGTTGAAGGAGAACCGAATATACCGCCACACATCTTAAAGGATTATGTAAAGCCAATTGTGAATGACAACTACTCAAGTGTAAGACACTAGACCATTAATGCCAATAATTTTGAGCTCAAACCTGCGTTGATCAGCATGGTGAAACAAGCCCAATTTAGCGAATCACCACTTAATGATCCCAATATTCATTTGGCGATGTTTTTGGAGATTTGTGACACTATAAAGATGAATGGTGTTATTGAAGACACCATTAGACTAATATTGTTTCCTTTTTCATTGAGGGATAAGGCCAGAGGTTGGTTACAATCTCTACAACTTAGAAGCATCACTAATTGGCAGGACATGGTATAAAAGTTTCTTGCTAAATTATTTCCACCTGTAAAAACAACCCTACTCAGGAGTGAGATTCGTCAATTTAGATAAAATGATTTTGAGACACTCTATAAAGTATGGGAAAGGTATAAAGATATGATTCAGTGTTACCCTCAACATGGATTATCGGATTGGTTGGAAGTTCAAATGTTCTATAATGGGTTAAATGGGAAAAATAGAACTATAGTTGATGCTACTTCTAGTGGAACTTTGATGTCAAAGACAATTGAGGGTGCTACTTCTCTTTTGGAAGAAATGACATCAAACAACTATCAATGGCCAATTGAAAGATCTATGGCTAAGAAAGTTGTGGGATTCATGAATTAGAGCCATTTGTTTCCCTTACAACTCAAGTTGCTTCTCTATCTCATCAGATTTTAGCCTTGACAATCCAAAGAATACCACAAAGTGTAGAATATATTGCAACTTCAAGTATGACAGTTCCAATGAATGAAGCAAGTTAAGAACATGTTAAGTACATCAACAATCAGAACTACAATTATCGTGGTAATCCTATGCCAAATTACTACCATTTAGGGCTTTGAAATCATAAGAATTTCTCTTATGGAAAAACAAAGAATGTACTACAACCAACTCAAGGGTTTAATAGTCAACCAAACGAAAATAAGATGTCACTTGAGGATGTCATGGTTTCCTTTGTTAAAGAGACCAAATTAAGGTTTAAAAAGAGTGATTCACGAATGGATAACATTGAGACTCATTTTAGCAATATGGGAGCCATTATGAAAAATCTTGAAGTGAAAATTGGGAAACTAGCCACAACCATCAATGCCTAACAAAGAGGAACTTTTCCTAGCAATACATAAGTGAATCCAAAGGAACAATGCAAGGCCATTACACTTAGGAGTGGAAGAGAAATTGAGAGATCACCATCAAAGGAAACCGAGTCCACCTCTACAGCTCCAAACAATGGCCAAAGCAATCATTTCGTAGAAGAAGATGAGATTGTTGATACACTAAGAAAAACAGACATGCCCATATCAATTTCATTTCCTGATAATCCTCATATTCTCTCTACTCTATTTCCTTATCCTCAATGCTTTCAAAAACAAAAATTAGATAAACAATTTTCTAAGTTTTTTGATATCTTTAAGAAAATTCATATAAATATTCCTTTTTTGTATATGCCTTGGAACAAATGTCAAATTTTTGAAGGACATCATTTCCAAGAAGATAAGGTTGGAGGAGTTTGAAATAGTGAAGCTTTTTGAAGAATGTAGTGCCATTCTTCAAAAAAACAATACCTCAAAAATTAAAAGATCTAGGGAGTTTCACTTTACCTTACACTATTGGAAATTCATTTTTTGATAAAAATTTATGTGATCTTGATGCTAGTATTAATCTTATACCATTGTCTGTTTATTGGAAATTGAGACTTGGATAGATAAAAAAACAATAGTTTCTTTGCAACTAGCAGATCGATCCATAAAGTATCCATGGGGAATCATAGAAGATGTATTGGTAAAAGTGGATAAATTTATTTTTTCTTACTGGTTTTGTAGTGTTAGATATGGATGAAGATCAAGATGTCCCATTAGTTCTTAGTTGTCCATTCTTGGCTACGAGAAGGGCTTTAATGGATGTTCAAAAGGGTGAGTCAATATTGAGAGTGAACAAGGAAGATGTTACGTTCAACATCTACGAAGCTATGATATTTCCAGAAGATCCAAGCACTTACTTTTGGGTAGATGTCATTGAGCAATGTGTAGTAAAATTTCAAGAGGATATGTCGACCGATCACCTAGAATGATGTATCATAACTTCATCTCATGCTTATGATTTTAATAACTCTACTGTTGTGAATATGATTTACCTTTTTTAGTGAAGAATTTCTCCACTATATATTTGCCTTGGAAGAATTACAACATGTTACATCATTTAGCAAAGAAGTTGAGACGTTAGAGCCAATGGTAGAAAAGAAGGATTCTATAATATCAATAGAAAAAGTCCAGCAAACTACAACTCCAGAGTTGAAGCAATTACTTGAGCATATTTTTTATGCGTTCTTGGGTGATAGTTACACCTTTCTAATGATTGTTGTGGATTCACTTACACCCAAAGAAGAGGAAATTTTGTTGTGTGTGTTAAGGGAGCATAGAATAGCCTTGGGATGGACTAAATCTAGCATAAAAGGTATAATTCCATCTATTTGTATGCACGAGATTATAATGTAGGAACCTTACAAACAATCAATTGAGCCCTAAAGAAGATTAAATCCAGCAATGAAGGAAGTTATGAGAGAAATTTTTTGAAGCTTTTCAATGCTGGAATTATTTATGCTATTTCAGACAACTTATGGGTAAGTCCAATGCATGTTGTACCAAACAATGGTGGAATGACGATGGTGAAAAATGAAAACAATGAGCTTATTCCTAAAAGAATAGTCACAAGTTGGCATGTATGTATGGATTACAACAAGTTGAACAAAGTAACAAGGAATGAACATTTTCCACTTCCATTTATTGATCGAATGTTAGATTGATTGGCTGGATATCCCTATTATTACTTCTTAGATGGTTATTCAGGGTATAACCAGATTGCCATAGCCCTTGATGATTAGGAGAAAACTACATTCACATGCCCCTACAGAACATTTTCTTTTAGAAGGATGCCCTTTGAAGTGTGCAATGCCCCAACAACATTTCAACGTTGCATGATGGCTATCTTTTCTAATATGGTGGAAGATATAATGGAAATTTTCATGGATGAATTTTCGTTTGGAAAAGCATGTCATTTCCTTGTTGAGTTAGTGCATAAAGCTTATTGGGCTATAAAGAAATTTAATTTTAATTTGAAGGTAGCAGGGGGAAAGTGACTTCTTCAATTGAATGAGATAGATGAGTTTTGGAATGATGCATATGAAAATGCAAAGATGTACAAATAATGAACAAAGATATGGCATCACAAATAGATTCTTAGGCGTGAGTTTACTTCAAGACAAATAGGTTTTGCTTTTCAATTCATGACTAAAAATTTTCCTAGATAAGTTAAGATCAAAATGGACAGGTCCTTATACGATTGACAAAGTTTTCACTTTTAGAGTAATAGACTTGAAAGACAAGGTAGGGAATATATTCAGAGTTAATGGTTAGAGATTGAAACACTATTATGGAGAATAAGTGGAGAGGAATTGTGCATTCATTCCTTTTAGAAATCCTAATTGATGAAGATTGAAAAGTCTGGTTGTAGACTATAAAATAAGCGCTTATAGAAGGCAGCGTATAAAAATTCTTTTATTATTTATTTTATTACTATTCAAATAATTTAAACTATGAAGCTGGTTTATTTTTCAAGAATAAAGAGCTAAAAATTACTAACTAATGCGGATCCACCATAAAATTAGGGAAGTTTATTTCATTTCTTCAATCTGTCTCACTTTTAAACTTATAATGAGGACATTGTTTAGTTTATGTTTGGGGGTGTCAACTCCTATAGTCTTGAGTTGTTGAATTATCTTATCAAGCATGTATTTGAGTATGATTGAATTCGCTATGACTCATAAAATTTATGATTGATGATGTTTTGAGAAATTTTTTCAAAATCTGCTTTTATGTTATGAAGAGTTTTGTGGGTACTTTGATTTAAATCTTTGTCCTTGAAAATAATTGAGCACATTGTAAATTTTTCTCTACTCCATTTAGCGTATGAAGAGAAGGAGTTGAATTAACTAGGTTAAGAAAAATTTAATCTTGCTTTGCTCTAGAGTTTGTTGATGGAGGTGAAATCCTAATTGATACCAAATATTAGAGAAATTATCTAAGAAATTTTTTGTCACAACCAAAAAGCTTTCATAGCTATCCTAATTATTACGCTATCATTGCATGGTGTATTCTCATAATCAACCCTTGAGCCTTATTTTACATAAGCCTTTATTTTTTATTTTAACTACATAATCATTCTCATTCTAAGCTGCAAAAACCATAAACTTATCTTAAATTTTGAGAAAATACTTTGCTTAAAATTTACATTTAAAAGAAAATTACTTCAAATTTAATAATCCACGTTATATTTACTCTATTTGATCAAAGTGTGAAAAAAAAGAGAAAGTGAAAGGTAAGAATCGAAAAAGGGTTAAAGTAATTGAAAATCATAAAAAAACTAAGTATCAAGATGCTAAAAAAAAAGGAAAAAAACATTCTACTTATTAAGTATGACAACAATATTATTATTAGTATAAGTATATTATCGAGAAATAGTTATTATGTGAATCTTGTGGATATTTTTTATTGTTTCTTAGTATTTTTCAATTTGCTTTGATTTTTCATAATAAAGTATAATACATATTGTTTTACTAAAGTAATAAATTAATTAATTATTTACAAATAAAATAATAATTATTGTGTATTTTACTCTTTACTAAATAACAAATTAATTAATTATTTTTTTAAGAGTATTTTGTTTAACACTTATATAAAAAAATTAATCATTGTTTATCTTGTTACAGTAAAAGTAACCTAAAAAAAAATATATTTAAAAACTTTTTTTTAAAATAACAAATTTTGGTATAATAATTATTTAATATTATTATATATTTATTAAAATTAAATGGATAAAACTAGTTTTAGTATAAAGAAAAAAAAACGTATAGAAATTCATGATTTTTAATTTCATTTATTGATTTTATGACTTTTTTATATTTATCATGTCAACTAAATCTAACCACCGTTGTTATTACCTATTATTGTTGACGTAACTCGCGTCATGAAACCAGCTTTTGTTAATATAATATGCATGCAATTTAGAGGGATTATTTATTATTTTTATAATATGTTTATTATCAATTATATATTTTTTAATTAAATATTGAATATTTGTTTTTTTGAAAAATATTTTACAATATAAATTATTCAAAAAATATTTATTAGAACAGAAGTATAATTTAAAATCTATTATAAGTTTTTACAGAACTCAATTTTATAATATAAGTTTTTTTTAATTAAATAAATTGTTGTGGTTCACGGACATACAGTTGCGGAAACAAAGATAGGGACCGCTACTAAGGCACCGATGTTCTTAAATTGCGCCAAATTGATCGGTGAGAATTGATTGGACTGATGTTTTCATTCAATTCAATCATTTATTTATTGACCTATATGACTTATCAGCCGACGTTGCATTTTAGTCCATTATTGTGTCCATTTTTGTCCATTATATATATATATTATATAGAGATGTAAATGGTTTCATAATCTTACATCTAAAATACACTTAATTCAAATAACTAAAATTAAATTATTGTAAGAGTGATTTACCGTTTAATTAATGCAAATATCTAAACACAAAACAAGTATCGACTCTTAAAAGCAAATTGGCTTATAATACAATCACGGTCGTTCTATCTAAGATACATCCAACAATTATTAGTTTTTAATTATTCTTTAAAAAATCTCATATATATATATATCCTTATATGATTTATTTTTTAAATTTTTAAAAGTTTATAAATAAATCCTAATTTTTAAATTAAAAAATATATTAGTTATGAAGTAAGTAACTATATGTAAAATAAAAATTTGAGAAAAATCATACATTTTAAATTTTATAGATCTATATATATAATTTAAGAATTAAATTATATATTTTAAAATTTAGAGATATATCTAAATTTTTTCAAAGTTTGAGAAAAAAAATAAAAAATTATAAAAGGTCATTAAGTACATATCTTTCAGAAGAGGTGGCTACAAACTCAACCAAATAGGAAGCTAATTAAATCTATTGTAAAATATGTTTTTTAGGCTCTAAATAGGATATATATATATATACATATATAATTGAATTTCGCCTTAAAATAATATAGTGATACATGTAAAATCAGCATATATAATTTAAATTTAAATATATATACAAATGGTAATGTACAGGGAAACAATGTCCAATTACAAAGTTGTTATTACCCCCATTCCCCTGTGTTCTAAGTATAGTGGGTAAACTAAATGTCTAAAAAAGAAAACACATAACTGTCGGAGAGAAAGTAAAAGGAGAGAAACACGCCTTGAGCCTCTTTCATTCAATAGACTCTCTCTCTCTCTCTCTCTCTCTCTCTCTCGTCTTTGCTTTTCTTTGTTAGCACTCATTCCCTCCGAACTAAACGGCATCATTCTTGGAGCCAAGTGAGAAGCAAAGAAGAATAGGGGATATCTCTCTGACTCTTTCTCCATCTCTTATCTCTCTCTGACTCTTTCTCCATCTCTTATCTCTCTCTGTCTCTCTCTCTATTACACTTTGCCAGGTAAACCATAATCCTTCTTTCTATTCACTTTTCTAATCTTTGATTTGGCTTTTGACTCAGTTAGAAAATCTCCCAACCCTTTTCAAAATTTTCTCTCTTTTTCGGAATTTTGGGGTTTCTTAGATCACTCTGATAGTTTCTCCTGTTCTCTTCTCTGCTTATCTGGGCAGTGTTTGACGTTTTAGTGTGAGAAAATAGATATGGAGGTTTTGACTGAGGTTGTTGAGATTGTTAAATCTTTACCAGAACTAGTGATTCTTTTTCAGGGCAATTGGGTATAGTTGGTAATTATTGTCAGACCATATAACTGCTTCATTTATTTATTTTATTAGTCATATATGACATTTGACAATTTACAGCTTCTACTTTCTCTAGAAAAATTCAAAAGCTTAATTCAATAAGAGCTCCTAAATCAGAATTTAGTCCAGTAAACCTTCTGTTGAGAAGAGATGAAAATAATGGCTGAAAATACAAAAAAAAAGGAGGAACAAAATAAAGGCTATTTAGGTTATGGCTTTTAGGGGTTTCTAATTATGATCTAAAACATACTAGTACTTTATACACTGTTCTGTTTATTTTTTTTTATTTTTTGAAATAACATATTATACACTCACACGTCCATTTACATTGGACGGGATTTGAACTCACTTCCTCTTAGAGTCCACTTGAGACATATATCATTGCACTGAACGGCAATTAGCCTGTTCTGAACATATTGATTAGTTGTTCTTTGTTACTTTCGGCTATGATGAGTCTATGTCTAGTAAGAATCAGTTCTTTTGGATGTAAATTTTCTTTTTATTGATCTTCCTTTTCTCTTGTTATTTGTTGTCTGTACATGCTTTTCAGAATCAAGTTGCAGATTGGGATGTGAAGTGTACAATTTATAATTTTTCAAATTGAGCTAACTCAGAAGTTTGTCATATAGAAAAATTTGGCCAGTGTATTCTTTGATTAGTTATGGGGGAAAAGAAACTGAATTTCAATGCACCTCTTATGTCTGTGAGGAGATATGCTACGTTTTCCTCATCTTCTAGTAAAGGCAAAAGTAGTAAAATAGTTGAGAGCTCTCCTTCGTATAGGCGACATAATCTTCCTCCATTTGAGCCAGACTTCAATTTGGATCAAGTAACAGAACCAGTAGCAGTTCCTTTTCACTGGGAGCACATTCCAGGTAGACCAAAAGATGATAGTGAGCCTAAGGCTCCTCAACACAATGCTTCTATTAGTCCTAGGGCTCCTCCGGGAAAGGTTTTTGACGTTATAAAGCAACCTTTAGAGAAGGATTCTTCATGTCAAATTGGCTCCAAGCGTCAAGTTAAAGCATATTCTTTCAATGATAATAATGTCATGGAATCAAAATACTCGAAAGAGGGTAAGAATGAGAGATGGAGACAAGAATTGGAGGATGAAGACGATGTTTACTCTGATGCAATTGACACACTACTTTCTGTAGAGTCTGTTTCTTTAAAATGCAGTGAAAATGGTATGAGTGGATGTGATGGTGCTGATTTAAAGCCATCCGGAGCCTTTTTGAGAGATCCTCAAACCCGGGATTTCATGATGAGGAGATTCTTACCTGCAGCCAAGGCCATGACATTGGATTCACCTCATTATGCTTCAAAGAAACAATTAGTTGTAATTGAACAACCTAAAGAAGTGAAACATTTGAGAAGTGAAGCTAACAGGAATAAAGAAAATGAAAGAAGGTCTAGTGTGCAGGTACCATATTATAACCATCATGAATTGGAAGAAAATGAAGATGAAGTTGATGAGTATGATGTCTCTCGCAATATTTCGATCAAAGGTTGCGGGTTTCTTCCACGGTTATGCTTGAGAAATTCCTTGTGCCTCTTAAATCCAGTACCAGGAATGAAACACAAGAACCAGTCTCACTTTTCTTCTACCTCTAAGCCTTCAACAGCCAGCAAAACTGTCAAGAAGGTTGGTTCATCAAAAGCTTCCGTTTTCTTTGTGAGTTTAATTTAACTTCTTTATAGCATATTTTTTTTTTGACAATCTTTGAATCTCCGCAGGATGCTTGTGAAGTTGCCTACAAGCAAAAATCTGAACGTGGATTCAGATCGGGAGAGTTACCTTTAATCAAGAGCAATTGGGGTACTGAAGCTAGTCGTTTTCGATACTCAGGTGAGCTACAAAGGGTTAGATCATCGTCTCCTTTTGGACAGTCCAGGAGTGCAGGTGTATCTCCGTATAGAAATAGACCACCTCAGTCTCCCTTTGGCACTCTCAAGGAAGAGAATATCAAAGTAAACAAGAAATTCAACTCTAGTAACATAGGAAGTAACAAGTTTCAGGAAGTATTAGCCCATCAAAGAGCTAAACAAGGGTCAATTTCAACAAGTCATACAATAGAGAAGACACTGTATGTTGATACTGTAAAGATTGCAGCGGTACCATCTTCAAAATCGGCTTCCTTATATGCAAAGAGGGAATCAGACTCTGATTTCGATGAATTTGAAAACTTGTTGGAGCCCAAAGGACAAAAAGAAGCTTCTCCTGCAGAGTGTTTTAGTCAATATATAAAACGTCTGAATACTGTTGAAGAACCTAAAGTTTTGTGCTCTGCAGATGATAAACAGATTTTGATATGTGAAAAATCACATCTCAAAGGCCAACCAGTCATTATGGATGCCTCTGGACAAGGACTTGGGCAGAAAATGAAGAACTTGGACAACTCAAATGTAAATACTTCTCGAGCAATAGTTCTCAAGGATGATCAGTTACTAAAAGAACAGTCAGGAGACTTTGCTCAATCTCCTCTTCCACCACCATTGCCAAAATCACCTTCCGAGTCTTGGCTTTGGCGTACACTCCCTTCGATTCCTTTGAGAAACCTAAGTGCACTTACTAGTAATCTTGGGAGTACCAAACGGCTGGAATGCAACACATCCTCTACTAGTTCCAAGTGGGAAACAATTGTAAAGACTTCTTATCTGCATAATGATCATACACGTTATTCTGAGGTAATCTCATTACTCTTGACTATTATTTTCTCTACAGTTCCAGCAAGAGAAGCTAAATATTATGGTGACGATAGCTTTAAGAAGAAGCACTAACCTTTCTTTCCTTTTGGACAGGAACTGATTGCTCATATTTCTCGGCAATCAAAAGCTTAAACAAAGAACTTTAGTATTCAAAGTTGTTCTCTTTGTTTGGGAATTTTTTTCTTTGATTGGTTAGATAACTATGATATTTTAGCCAATAGATTTTGTGGAGGGTAAAATTTCTTTTTTCCATCTACATTCTTCCTATTGAAATGTTAGGTGAGTGGATTGGGTGGGTTTAGCTGCCAGTGATTCTGTGCTTCTTCATAACAATGTAGCTAGCGTTAGTTCAGGTCAGATTGACAAAGTTTCTTCAACTTCATGCATATATTTATAGTTTGTATTTGGCTCTTCGGTTTTCATACTGCTTGTAAGAAAACTGATGGCAGCTTTCTCTGATCTTTCCAATAGTGAATGAATATACAACACCACGTTCTTTTGGTTTGAAAAGTATACAAACAATACAGGTACATTATACATTTGAGTTGCTTTGGGTTTTTGAATGTTCAAAATAATCTACTTTTACCACCTTTTTTTGGTTGATATAGCATAAGGAAGTATTTCATTCAGGATAAGTACATTAAAAAGTCTATTTATCTAAGTTTATAATAAATCACATATTCCATTTTACCAAGAATGTGATTAGTGAGGGAATGGTTAAAGTTGCGAAAGTTGCAACAAGCGACAACCCCTTTCATAAGATGAAAAGGGTAATTGATATAAGAAATTTCACATTACCTAAAGATGTTAATGAAAGGTTTTTTTAGTTAGCATCTAATTAGTTAGAGGGGTTAATAGATAATTAATAAAATTATAACAAATTCAAATTTTTGTAGACAACTAGACATAATTATTTGTAAATAAAATAATAAGAAAATATAAAGATGATATACGAGATTGTGAAATTTTTAAATAATTTTTTTCTTTTTTGTATTTTCTCTTAATATTTATCATGTTATTTTTAATTTTTTTTTTATTTTGTACGAGGGAATATTTATTTATTTTTCTTTTTATATAATTATTTGTGACTCCTTTTTGTGCTTTCAATTATTTTTATTCTTTAGAGTTATTTCTTTTATCATATTATATTTCTTTTATAAAGAAAATATGTACAAACCAATATGATTTTTATACTAGTTTTAAGGTAGTTCTCTCCATAGGATAGCTTTCACACATCATACAATCATCTTAAAACGAGGTGTTTTTCTATAGCAGGAATTTATATAGTGAAAGATAAGAGTTCTATCATAATTTTTATAATCAAGGTTATCTCATACCTTAAAATCTTGCATAATTAATTATAAATTTCTAGCATGACATACTTATGCGTCTAGTGAGTGTGTGTATGTTCATGTTAAATACATAAGTCAAAATATCATTTTACATAATGCATAGTAAAAAAATGAAGGTAGTATGTAATGTTCATATCAAGCTAAAGCTAAGTCTATTTCTTTTTTTTAATTCTAAAAATAATAAAAAATACTACGAAAATTTAATCAATAGTGTAGATTTCTAAAGAATTTTTAAGAGATTCAAATCTTTGGGTATCAAGTAGCTAAATAAATAAATAAGCTAAATTCCTTTTTGTTGGCATAAAATCAAGGGATAAAGCTTTATCTTCTAGTAGTTTATTAATGAAATGATGTCTAATGTTTATTTATTTTGTTTGAGTATGATTTTTAGAGATACATATATATAACACTAGTGTTATCACTATAAAGGGGAATGGTACCTTTTTCAAAGCCATATTCCTTAAGCATATTCTTCATTCATATTATGTGTAGGAGCTTCCATCAACAATATATTATGTTTCTGCAATAGATAATGAAATTGAGTTTTGTTTCTTGTTATGCCATATTACTAGATTGTTCCCATTATAGAAGTATCCATTTGAAGTGGTTTTTCTTACATTTTGATTTCTTTCCCAATCTCATCTACATATCTACTAATTTCACATGTAGTATCATTAGTAAAACAAATACAAAAGTGTTTTGTTCCAGAGACATATTTGATGATCCTTTTGACATGGTCAATGTGTGATTCCTTAAGAACTAGTTAGATCTGATTGATAATAGGCACAAACACCAATATTAAAAAAATATCAAGTATACTTGCTATGAGATACTGTAAGCTTCCTACCATGCTTCTATATATCATTTCATCAATGCTCTTATCTGACTCATCCATTAAATCGACTCATCCATTAAATCTTGGCACTGGTACTTATTTCTTAAATGCATACTTCTTTCAAGTCCAAATTTCTTAATTAAATTACATGCAAACTTGGTTTGAGAAATAAAAATTTCATTATTTATTTGTTTAATTTGCAAACTAAGAAAACATGTGAGCTCATCCATCATAGATATTTCAAATTCACTCATCATTCACAAAATCATTAACAAGAAAATTGTATATTGACTTAAAGACTATGTCATCGACTATATTTGAGCTATGAATATATCTTCTTTGGTCCTTTTAATAAAAGATTGTTATCAACTCCCTTTTGAACAAATCCTTTGTTCAAAAAATAAGTTGTAAGTCTCTCATACCAAGCTCTAGGGGCATGTTTCAAACCATAAAAGGCCTTATTGAGTCTATAAACATGTTTAGGAATTTGTGGGTCAATAAAACCTTTTGGTCGTTCAACATAAACTTCTTCACTAAGTAATCCATTTAAGAAGGAAAACTTTGCATCCATTTGAAAGAGTTTGAATTTCATAAAGCATGCAATGGCATGTAAAATATTAATTGATTCTAACTTAGTTACATGAGAAAATGGTCCATCAAAATCAATTCTTTCAACTTGTATATATCCTTGTGAAACTAGCCTAGCCTTATTTCTAATCACAACATCATGTTTATCAGATTTATTTGTAAATTTCCATTTAGTTCTTATGATTTGTTTTTATCTTTTAGTCTAGGTACTAAAGTCCAAACATCATTTCTAATGAATTGAGCTAGCTCATTTTGCATGTAATTTATCCAAAATTCATATTTTAAAGCTTCGTTAACATTTTTTGATCCTATTTGAGAAACATAATAGGGATGAGTGATCTCACTTACCTGTCTCCTTCTAGTTGCAACACTTACATTTGGATCACGAATGATGTTTTTAGTTGGGTGGATTTTTGGTAGTATGTGTCGGTATTTAAGTTTGAGTGTTAGGTATAGTGACCTTGTCATCCAAGGCTAACTCTTCATCTTGCTCATTTATCTACCTTTTTAGTGTTAGGAGTTTCATCAATCTTTTCCTTAGTTAGTAAGCTTATGCTTAAAGTTTCATCTTTATTATCACTCACTAGAGTACTAGTACATGTATCATCTATACAAAATTGATGGACTCCATCATAGTATTGATTCTTAAGTTGAACACTCTAAAACCATTAATGAGTAATTTAGAAAGATAAATTCATCACTTTAGAGTCAAAATTGCCAAGATTTTTAGGATCTTTAAGGATGTAACATTTATTTTGAAACACATGAATATGTTTAAGATTAGGTTTCTTACATGTCCATAGAGAGTTTGATTTGTACCTGAACGTAGGTAGACACAGTTCATTATGTAGCATGCAATACTTATTGCATCATCCCAAAACTTCTTGGATGTTCTTTGCATATAGTAGGACTCTTACCATCTCTTGCAACACTCGCTTCTTCCTTTCAACTATCCCATTTTATTGTGGGGTAATTAATTTTGAGAACTCATGAGCTATACATATTGTTTGCAGAATTCAGTATATCTTGAGTTTTGAAATACCTTCCTATGATCTGTCCTTAGTTTCATTACATTAGTTATTTTATTGCCTACTTGAATTTTCACTTTAAGCCAAAAGGAACTAAAAAGTTGAAAACATTATATTTTATTTTAGGAATCCTATCCATGTAAAATGAAAAAAATCATCAACAATGATAATAATATATTTTTTGGCCACCCAAACTCTCATTTCACATAAGACCCATAAGGTCAATGTGTGTTAACTCAAGTATTCTGCTTGAGTTAACTCCTTTCATTTTCTTATTAGAAGAGCGAGTTTGTTCACCAAGTTTACAAGGTCCATAAAATGTTTTTTCACTTTTAGAAAGCAGAGGTAGACCATGCACAATTTTCTTTTTTCTCAAGTTAACAAGATCTTTAAAATTGATATGTCCATATTTTGATGCTACAGTGAAATAGAATGATCATTAGCTAAGTCATAAGTAGTAGTAATATATCCTATATCAATGCAGTAACAATTATCCTAAGACCTAATTCCTCTAGCCACACATTCATCTTTTGGAATACATCATCTAATCTAGGCATACCATCAATCTGAATTGTATTATTACCAATAATCCTTGATTTATTTCCGTCACCAAAAGTAATTGTTCTTTCATTATATTTTACAAAAGTTTTGAAAAGAGAACGATCACCGATCATATTTCAAGGACAACCATTATCAAAATAACAAGTAGTAGAAGATTTAGCTTTAAATGCTGTGTAGGTGTAAGGACAATTAAAATCAGATTTTTTAATCCGAAGTTTTCTAGTTTTTTGAATCATGTGCTTGTTTTTGGAAACATGAATGTTATTTCTTCAATAGGATGTATGCATATTATCAGCATAATTATAGGTCATCAAGAATCAATATCTATGTCTAATATATCCCTTTCTACCATAGTTATAACATATAGGAATATACTTAGAAGCAGATGTAAGAGATGTGTGTGAAGGGTAGGAATCAAAAGGTTTTACAAACACAATTGATTTTGAAGAGGTTGGTGTGGTGTGCTCATATACATATCCTATCTCTTCTTGTCTCCAAAAGGCTTTCCATAATCAAGAATCTTGTTCAACCTTGCAGCTCCAATTGTTAGCCTTTTTATAGCTTCCATGGTAGTTTTTAGCTCTTGCACAAAGTTTTCTTTATCAGCAGCAAGCTTGTCATTTTTTTTCTTACAAAAACGCAAGACTTAAATTTAAAGCATTATTTTGTTCTTATAAAATATTATTTTTAGAAAGAATAGGAAGCTTAATTTCTTCAAGTGTTTTTAGTTACAAATTTAATTAGCTAAAATAGTGAATATATAATCAACAAAATTATAAAAAAAAAAAATTTTTGTAGAGGACCAAGCATGCAATCACTGGTAAATAAAATAAAATGGAAATATAAAGTTGACACATGAAATTTTTAGGTGGAAATAACCTAGGCCATACAAATGACCTAAACAATCTAGGCCACACCAATGATCTAAGAGAAAAACCACTAGTCTATCAAACCACAAAACTATCCATTATGAAAAATAAGTTTCAATTACAAGGCCATGTATTATACTACCCACCAAGATAAAGTCCCTAAGTGATCTACTTACAAGCCATTTCTTTCATCATAGCCTCTACAAGAAAGGTGTTCAAATCTAGACCAACGTTCCAAAAACTTGAGTCACACAAGCAATTGAACCCATTCTATCAGTACCTAAAAAGTTAGCACATGAACACAAGTGTAAATGTGTGTCCTAGAGAAAATTCACTAATAAATAACCTTAACTAGATGATTTAATAAATATATTATAAATCAAAATCACCTAGCAACCCCAGAATAATCAGTTTAAAACTCAATATCACAAGTATTGCAGACTTGTTAATTTAGCAAACATAATCACAAATGTTTGATAAAATAACTCAATAAAAAATCCTAATTAAATATTTTTGAAAAACAAGAGAGAGCATAAGATGAAGAGAAGAATTCTCTTGTGTGGTTGAATAAAATTGTGTGCTTAAGTTGGTATATATAGTACATTTTGAATTACTAGGTCAAAGTAAAATTACTATGTTGTCCATAAAATTAGTTAAAAGAGTTTTAAAGAAAAAAAGAACAATATAGTAAAAATCCAATTCAATTTGAGTTAGAAATAGGTTTTAAAATCAAAGCCCTACCTCTCAATCAATCTAACATATGCTCAATTGATCAAGTACATAGTTCGATCGATCCATTCAATTCTCGATCAATCTAGTGATATAAATAATAAATTTAAGACTTTTTAAATTGAGTAAATCGATCTAACCATGTCTCAATCGATCGAGTAACCTAATCTCAAAATGCTCTTACATGTATACTATGAAATCTAATGTGCATAAGAACAGAGATATACCTAGATTGTGATCATTGGAGCTTGATAGTTTTTATGGCTTGAAAATATTCTTAACGACACCTAGAAACTAAAATTACATTTGTAGTTTTGCTCACGAATATTTTCAACACTCATATGGACCTTATATTTATAATTGGAGTCATTTGAAGGAGATTGAGGAGTATGGAGCCAGGAGGTCACAAGCTACACGCTTCAATTGTTACTAAGATGGAGATTTGTATAGTGTAACAACTAATTGTAAGGTGTCACATGTATGCACTTAGAGACATGTAGGATGCATTGTAAACATTGAAGTATTGCCATAGACTTTAGGCCTTTAAAAATAAGAGTTGGGATTTTTTAACGTAATATGGATATATATTGTGAAATGAGCGTGGTGTTGTATAAAATGTGGAATGTGGCTTATAAATAGCCCAAGACAGTTAATGCGTGATATGTGTGTGAATAGTACATGTATTGAGAGAGCTAAAAGAAAGCACTCGAGGTTTTTTTGTGTGAATCTTCCTTTGTTAAGATTGAATGAATGGTGAAGCATGGAATTGAGGTGGTTCCCATGGGCTAGGCTTATTGATATCAAACTATGAAAATTATGTGCGACATATCTTTATGCTTTCCTATTTGTAATAGTTTCTTAATGTTTCTTTCATTTGTTGTTGTATGCAATCTTGATCTTTTGTGATTCAAGAGTGTAGTTGGTGTGAGAAACTTTTGTGTTATAGACATGATAACTGTATTTTATATAGTTATTTTCACCTATTTTATTAATTATAATTGCTATGTTTTCAATGTTTTTAGTTAATTTTAGTTTAATAAATTAGTATTTACTATTTTTTTATATATTTTAATAAAATTAAATAATTTGTATCGAAAAACTTAATTAATTGCAAATTTGGGTTCAAAAATATAATTTCAAATAAAATAGTATTTAATTGCAATTTATAAAAGTCAAAAATATAATTTAAATTAAATTCGGGCTTGATTGTAATTATTAAAAGGTTAAAAATTTAATTTAAATTAGAAAAGGGCTAAACTGTAATTAAAGAAAGTTGAAAATGTAATTTGAAATAGATATGTGGGCTAAAATCCAATTAATTAAAGTTTAAATTTCTGCGCAGGTGAGAAGACCACACGCCAACATGCATGCGTGAAACGTGGACCGTCCGATCAAAGAAGAAACAGCTGAGATCCGCGCGTGCCATTCACTCCCGACCAGATCGCGTGGATGCAGGTTCTTTTTACGTGGCTCGGCGCCCGAGTGGGGCCCACCTGCCGCGCAGGCCGGCGTGCAGGTGGGACCCACTTTTCTGACGCGTCAGACGCTGTCCCCCACGTACGCGCGCCTCTGATCCCGTGCGCTGATCTTAGCGTGCAACCGAATTTTCCTCCAATCAGAAGCTGCCACGTGTTCACTCTGAATCCTTTCCTCAAATCAGCAACTGCCACATGTCCCACTCTATTTTTCAGCCAATCATGTAATGACACGTGGCATGTTACGATGAGCGCGAAAGTGCAGGATTGCGCCCGTATGTGGCCGTTTTCTCCGTTCCTTTTTGTTGCCGGCACCGTTTCCAACGTCCAATGAGAAGCTGCCACGTGTCCGCGTTAATTCCTTTCAGCGAATCAAACGCTGACACATGGCACGCATAAAGAAATTAAAAAATGCAGAATCGGCGCCCCTGTCTCACGCGTGAATTTTCGATACGCGTTATTTAATTTTTCGATAAAAAATTATTACGCGTTTTATTAAAAAAATAAAATAAAAAATGTAATATTTTAGATGTATTATTTTTGGGTATAAATAGGAGATAAGAGGATAGTTTTAAGAAGTTTTTTTGAGTTTGTAATTTTTGGGGTGTTTGTGTGGTGGCTGTGGAACACGCAGAAGCCATTTTTGGCTTTTGTTGTGTTCTGCGTGTGCCAAAAATTTGTTCTAAGTGATGTTTTAATTTTCCTTCTTCTTCATCTTAATTTTCTGTAGGTGTTGTAATTTTTATTTTAATTTTATGAAGTAATTTAATTTTTCTAGGGTTGTATTTGATCTAAATTTATGATGCTTTTATTTTAATTATTTTTGATAGATTTATAAGACGTTCAATTTGTTCGTTCTATTTTGTGTTTAATGCTTTTTGATTATTTACGAATCTTATCGAAACGATCCGTAGCACATGAATAAACTTGGAAGAGGCATTCGTGTGTATATTGCTCGTAAATAGAATGACATGTATAATGAAGGATAGGAATATACCCTAATTGTATGTGTAGCCATTTGAAAACTTAAAACGTAATGAATTTCGGTGAATTTAATTCTCATAGAGATATAGTGAATTAATTTGACGAGGTGTGTTTGTACGGAGCTCGGAAGAGATGTATGAATAAAATTAGAAGTTTTCGGTTGACAAATTAAATGTACTAAAAAATATAAATCAAAAGAAAATAAAATGATTTGAGTTGATTAATTTGGTGAAAAATTGCAATCCTAGATTTCTTTTATTTTGTTTTTAAATTCTTTTCTTACATTTATTCGAATTAACGATCGTTTTGAATAAAATCAGATTGAGATAATTTTAGTAATCAACAAACTATAGTTACAAATCTCCGTGGGAACGATACTTTACTTACAAATTTTATTACTTGTGACCGTGTATACTTGCACGTTTTTGTGTGTTGAAAAACACTCAACAAGACACCATATAATATAAATAGTAAAATGATATTACTACTTACTTTTCATTGAACAAATATACTATATGTATCTTATTTGAGTAAATATTTTTAAATTATTAAGTTTCTAGTAAGTTCTTGAGTGGTAAAACCCTATAAAATTCAGTGAGAATATAATTCTATTTTATACATTTAATTTTTCTATAATTACATTGATATTACACCTCAAATTTTCTTTATCAAGAGTTAAAATGGGTGTTGGTACATCCCTTTTATGTACCTTGGACAATGACCCTAAATGGAGTCTTCACCTATCACAAGGCCCTGATCCTTTATTCACTTGAATATCTTATAATCAACCTTTCTACCCTCATACTTCTTCCTCAAGGCCTTAGGGGCTTTGACATACAAAAAAGTAAGATAGCTACCTCTTATATTTTTTATTAGAGTGCTCAGATGCTAGGGATCCTAAATGTCTATGATATCCAATACTAACCATTTGGCCCCTATCAATACACTAGTGACACTTCTTCTTTTAAAAATTAACTATGAAAGAGGGAAGCTAAAAAAAATATGCATATTGGACTATAATCTAGAGAAACCCTAATCCTTATCAAATAAAAAATACCATACAATTACCATACCTCAATTATTATGTAAAACAATTTGGTGTCATCTGTGGGAAATTCATAGCTAACACTCCAAGTGAAAGACTAAAACACACTTTTCAATACATTATTCTATTACTTTTATAATTTTCATTATTATGTTATTCTGGTAACCCTTGGAATTTTGAAGAGCTTGAGAGGATTAAATCATTCTGAGAAGAGCTCACACAACGCCTAGTCAAGAGGATCAACCATCATTATATGGAAGACCACCGTGCATCCCACATGCTTTTACATGGGCTTTCTTTGAGCCATCTTGAAGTAATGATAAAACATTTAGCCAATTTTTGGTGCTATTATCAGTTTTTCGTCAACGACGCTAAAAACTTGATGCGCCAAAACTTGATATATAAATTTTGTATATTTATAGATTACTCATAAGTGCATGAATTAGTTATAGAAAATGATAAGTATACTTCCAAGGTCGGTCTAAAGAGGAATCATGTGATTTTTAAATAATTTAAAAAATTCTTTAAAACAAAATTAAAAACCTAAACATCATTTCACAATTGTTTGGGTTTGAGAAATATAATATAATGATATAAAAAATAAAGATAGATTCAATAAAAAATGGAAAATAGATATTTACATTCAGTAGAGAATTTATGGGATATATTAATTAGTTAATTATGCTTCCTCAATATTAATTAGGTTATCATAGATTTGAAATAAAATTATTGTTTTTTTCTTTTATGTAAGAAAATATCCTAAGGTAGGGATCATTTTCTTTATTAATTTAACTTTAACTTTCCACCTTTGGTAGGGTCGACAATTTAAACTTTAATTAAATTATGTTCTTTTCCTAAGAATTTACTACACCATTTAATTTTCTACCTTCGATGAGACTGATAATTTCAACTTTCATCAGGGTGTCAAAGTTAGGTTAATGATTTAAGTATTTGAAAACTAACTTTTAGATTTTAATTCTATTAAGAGAAATATATGGTCAATATAAGTTTTAATAATAAATCTTATAAAAATCCTTGAAATAGAACATGACTCTATAAAAGATTTAGATAGTAAATATCTAATAGTCATGTTTGTTAGATTCAGATAATTAAATCATAAATCTAACAATCATGTTTGTTATGAAAAATATTGAGTCAATTCACTTTTCTATAACAAACTTATGGTTAAATCATGATAAGATATTAAACTTAATTCATTTTATAAAAAAACGTTAACTTACTTTAATATTTCATAAGCATAACAACATTACTAATATCACATATTATTTATAGCCAAAAGTCCATATTTTATTAAATTATCAATAAATTAAACATAGCATGCATATTTTAATAAATTATCAATAATTTAAACATAGCATGCAAAACAATACATAAATATAATTTGAAAATAATACATTTAAATTATACCTCAATTGTATCCTTATAGAATCTCAATATCTTTCGATTTAGAAAAAGCTCTAAACATAATTGCCAACATTTTTATTGAATTTAAACAAAAGTGATTATGTAAACTATATTTGTTTAACTCTCAATTGAAGGAAGAAATTTTAAACTACTAAAAGAAAAGAAAAACTTGAAAAAAACTAGAAATTAGCTTAAAGAGAAGTTATGGGATGAAAATAATGATTTTTACAATGAAAGAGGAATACTTTATAAAGCTTTATAAAACACTACATAATAGAGGAAAAAGTGGATTAGAAGATTGGGCGCCATGACACACATTATTTTCATGCCACAACTTTAGAAGGATAGGGACTGTATTGCAGTAAACATTATTTCCACATCATAGCCCACGTCCTTCTAAATAATTGGAACCCCTATTTTCTTTTACACCCTTTTCAATGGATTGGAACATATGTAAATCTTTTGAGTGTCGATGTTGTAATGGACTGTTTTCAAGTACTATTCTTCGATTTAATTAAATCATTTAGAAGCTAAAATACCTAAAAAATAATAAAACATACCCGTAATTGTGAAAAGATAGATTTGTATTAAATGATAATAAAACTATGAAAATATAAATATATTTTATCATTTAAAGTACATGAAATCACTCTATATTAAGTTCTTTTAAGAACTCATTATAATCCACACCTAGCTGCTTGCTAGTCTCTTAGCAAGAAAGGTGAAAAACTAAAAACAAAAACTAGAATAAAATTAAAATATCCTAAATTATTTCTGTAAATTGACAAGGTTGTATTTAACATATGCAACAAGCTTTTGAACCTCTAGGCTGCCCTAGTGGATGAGTTTGAGTCTTGTGAGAGTTTTCAAAGATGATAACAACAAGCATAAAATTTAAAATTAAAAAATTAAAAATAAATAACAAAAACTAACAAGTAACACATAAACAAATAAAATAAAATATAAAGAAAGTAAAAAATGAAAAAGATAACAAAATGAAAAAGAATAAGAAAACTTCTCATGCTTTTTAATTTCTTCTAAGTGTACAATTAAAGTCCACATCATAAGTCATCTTAATATTCTAAACATTCATAGTTTACTCTAATAATTAGTTGAAAACTATTTTCGTATTTTAATAAAAAATGAATCAAATTAAATTTACCCAATTTTACTGTATCGTGTTCGAATTTGCTTCGATTCTAACCTCATAAGGCATACTCTCAATAACACTAATCCTATTGGTTCAACCACTTATTCCAAGGTATACGTAAATAGAATTTATATATAGAAATGAACTAATAGCTTCACATATGTTTAAAGAATAAAAGGTTCAAAGTGATGCATAATATTGATCTTCTGAAAGAAGTCGAATGAAAATATTTATAAGTAAATCAAATATTATCCTTATGCACCAATGAAATTCATCAAATTAAAATTTTAAGTTATATGCCTTTAAGAGATGAAGAAAAATTATTTCCAATATTTTCTTCTGTTTTTAACCATTTCTCACAACTTTGTAGGATATTTAACCAATTCTCACAACATATACTCTTTTTTTAGAGATATTCTTTTCTTTCTAGAAAGACTCATGTATATTTTGTGCATAGTTTCTACTTAAGTCATTCAATTTAAGCAAAAAAAATAAATATATGACACTTTATTTTATGTAAAAAAAACTAGCATTCGATGCAAAAACCTATAAAGATTATCTTGTAAATTAGAATTGATAAGAAGATTGTTTAAAATAATAGAAAAAATATTATCACTCAAAAAGAGAAAATAATAACTCAAAATATGTTTACAAGGTAGTCTCCACTATTTGAATTCTAAACATCGATTTTGGATTTATCACAATTTTATTATTTTATCATGAAACACAAATTATGATAAAAATTAACTAATTATCATATTACTCATTGAAATATTCAAGAAAGTAGTCTAATAGTGCGAATACTTAATTATTTACTTAAAATTAACTAAAAGACATGACAATTTTGTAAGAAATTTTTTAAAATTAAATTAAAATTTCTAAAATCAATAAAAATAAATAAAATTACACAAAAAAGTAAAAATGTGAACATATGTTTAAATAATTGTTTTTTGAATTAGCTTAGTTTTATAATGTAACATTTTCCACCCCAACTTAAGACTTACATTACCCTTAATGTAATAATTATAAATTAAAGATAAAGAGTAAAATATAGAAAAGTTACCATTTACTGAACTTGCTTAAGTGTTATTATGGAATTACACGTGCATTCGTTAATCCAAATATTTAAATTTATATAGATAAGCTATCTACTTCTTTCAAATTTCAACAAATAGTTATAAAATTAATAATTCTAAACAATTTTCACATGATAGGACAATAAAATAAAACAAAATAATTAATATAAGAAAACAAATATAATATTCCAAAAAAATAAAACAAAGCAAAATACATAAAAACTCATAAAAATTCATGATCAAATTTAGAGCTCCTCTTTCATGTCATTTGGATTTTGTTCTTCAGGTTGTTGTCATGATTTTTTTGAAGGTGTACAAGTGAAATCATAATGATGATACTCAAATGTTACTAAATGGCTTGTATCCACCCCGAGATGACTTAGTAATAGTCAGTTCATTTCATACATCAACTAGTTATGATCCACTTAATCATGATACTATTCATTCAGGAATACAACTTTAGTCACTATAAGATTGTTGGTATTTTTCTTTGTTGCTCAATCATTCACCAAAATTATGTAATTGTTCTTTCATAGACATTTTTGATGTAGGAATGACCCTTCTTTCTCTTGGAAACAATGTTCATACCATAAGTTATTTCATCACAATATGTTGGGTCAATAATTCTCCAAGTTGTAAAATAACTTCACCTTTTGAGTGTTTTACCCTACTTTCTTACATAAAGTAGTGACTAATTGGGGGAAAAAGAAACTCAAATGGTGATTTCTTGTAGATAACTTTATCCTTTGATTAATTATATTACCTACATCAATAGGCATCATGGATGCAATTTCATATAGTAAAATTACCCTCTCTCTATCATTAGAACGATAATGCTTGGTGGGAATTAATCTTAAACACAAAAGTATTTCCATATACGAGTAACCTTATCCAAATACTTTTCTTGAAATCCCTCATATTGAATACTAGTATTTATCCATTCAGTCCTTTGTATAGGTAAGGTCCCAATTATTGTAGCATAATCAACATTACTTAAATAATTTTCATATTCACCCTGCCAAATATTCACCAAATAATAATGAGAATTTATATTATTTGTCCCAAATGAGATTAATATATCCCGTAGTTTTATTACATTGTCAACAATGCGAGGAACATTTGCATAGAATTCCAAAATAATGGATTCAATAGCAACATCAGGTTCTTTTAGAAACTTCTTTCATCCTAGGATTGTTACGACATCTGTAGTTCCCTTAGGTCCAACATCAAATTCCATCATCCTCTTACGTAAAACCTTTATTTACTTCAGTAGATTTTTCAAAGCATGTTTTTTCTCATAACATGAAAATTTGATCCTATCATACTCCTTAGAAGTTAAACGACTTTTCCTTTAATGTTCCTACTTATTTTTGGTGCCATTTTAAATAATTTGACAATATCTAAAAATTCAAAGGTTCACATGCAATCTAAATAACAACACTAATTTTTATACCAATATTTTCCTTGTCCCTCTTTTTCCTAATTAGGTTTTAGAATTCTTAAAAAATTGATAAAATTATCCATAAATTTTAGAGAATTTAATGAAAGACTTCAATTTTAAAAATTTATAAATACTTACTTATGTTGTAGTGGATTGAAGAAAATGAAGAACACCCCTCTTTAAAGATGAAGATTTATTGAAATTATTAATGGTTTTTTCAAAACTTCTTTAGAGGATGGGTAGGAAATGGTTAGGAATGTTATTTTTGTGAAAGATTTTGAAATATTATTGGAGAAAGGTGGGATTTTGGAGGGTATTGAGGTGTTTGGTTGGTGAGAAAGTTTAGGGTTTTGATGTTTTTTGAGATAAAATGAGTGTGTTTTGGTGTGGGGGAGGTTTTATAGTCCAAACATTGTACGCAGGACATGACTCAATTAAAAGCACATCCCAATTCCAATGTTTGAACTTAAATCCAATTTGAAATAGAAACCCCTACGTCATGGTGTAGAATAAAAGCATGCTGTCGTGTGAAACCAAAAGTTATTCACAATAAGTTTTACATTACTCCTCCCTTTTTAAATTATCAAATTATATTATTAGCAAAAAAATAATCACAAAAAAATTAGTACTTAAATTAAAAAAATAAAATAAAAAATAAAAAACTTTATATTTGAAATGTGAATTATTTTAAAGTAATAATAAAATAATGGGTTACCTCCTATCCAAGACTAGTGAGATGTTGCTTGTGGAATTGTATCATTTTGTAAACTCAATATCTCCACATTATTGAGTTCTATTTCTTGACTTTACAACTATTCCTCACCTTGCTTCTATAAATTCTCAGTTGAGCAATAGAACATGATTAAATTAATTTTAACACATGACTAGATCGATCAAGTTATTTACTTGATTGATCGAGGACTAGATTGATCGAGTTAAATAACTGGATCGAGCACTTCTTGAATAATTAATTAAATGTTGACTAAATTGATCGAGATTACAGTTGATAGATCCACCAACCTATTATCTAATTTTAAAACATATTTCTACTATGATTGGATTGTCCTTTTACTATATTGTCCTTATTTTTTGAAGGTTTTTTAATTGATTTTATGGATAGTATAATCATCCTATTTTAATCTATTATGCTTCAAAATATTCTAAGCACACATTTTAAACTAGCTACACAAGAGATATTGTGCTTATTTTCTTCATCTTTTTTCTCTCTCTTGCTTTGCTAAAAGTTTCAAAGTAAGATTTTTCATTAAGTTAATTTATCAAACATTTGTGGTTGTGTTTGATAGATTAACAAGCCTATAATAATAATCGTGTTATTGTGGTTTTAATTAATCGATCTAGAGTTGCTTTTATTTTTGTTTTATATGATATATTGTTTAGATCCCTGATGAGTGCTCAAAAAGCACTAAAATAACAATGATTTTATGCACATTAATTAATTAAAAATATATATATTTATATGTTTTATCATATATTTATATAAATTTGTCTTTTTCGGAATCACGGGTATTTTTATTGTTTTTCAGGTATTTTGGCTTTAAAATGCAACTTAAAGACTCAAAGAAGAATACTGGAAGCAATACATCACAAATATATTAATAAATAAATGCGGAAAGGTCGACAAATATGGAAAAATTGGACAAAATGGGTCAAAAAGGTCAAAAATGTCAAAAAGGAGAAAAACGCGCCGCCGCGCCCCAGCACCCAGCTCCGCCCAAACTGCGCGCGGGTACTGTTCATTGCGCGCAGCACTGCGCGCGGGTTACTGTTCATGCGTGCAGCACTGCGCGCGGGTTACTGTTCACGCGCGCGCCGACACTCATTTTTCACGTGCAGCCGCCCCATGACGTCATGCTGATGTCATCAATGACATCAGCATTTCCATTACGCGTTTTTACATTTTTTTAACATTTTTTTACTCATTTTTTCTCTCCATCCTCACCTATAAATACCCACCTTCCCTTCATTTCAAAATCACACCTAAAAACACCTCCAAATACATTCTTTTCTCTCTTTTCTTAGATTTTTAGGATTCTTTAGTTTTTCTTAGTTTTTCTTATGTTTTCTTAGTTTTTAGCTTTTCTTAGTTAATTTCTCTTAGATGTAGAGTTCTTCCCTTTTTGGGAAGAACTAGTTATGTTTTTGTAATATTTTAGCTCTTTGATTCAATAAATGGGAGTGCAAATTCCGCTTGGAGTTTTTCCAGCAACGGGAATAGCGTCGAAGTTCTGTAAGGATTTTATTTTCTTTACAGTTATTTTTATGCTTTATTCTTACATGTTATATTTAATTTGTCTGTGGTTAAATTTAACTGTGCTGGCTGTTTTGTAAACATGATGTAATAATGACGTTGTTATGCTTGCGAAATATTAAATAGGTAAAAATCTCTAAAATGAATTGATTTTGTTTTTATTCATGATTTTATATTAAGAATGTTAGAGAGAAATATATTATTTTTCATTACAAACTTAAACCTGAAAATTAGATTTTAAGGTTTAGTTATCCGGTCTGATTTAGAGTAGTGCTCTTTTATTTGATGGTACAATCGCCCGGTAGTTAGAGTGAAGCTCTATTTCAAAAGTTTTTATAAGAATTATTATCTGAAAATGTATTGACGACATGTTTTCAGTAGTGGTTTTAAAACTTGAAAGTTAGTACTCGGATAACTAAATTCTTAGGTTTAATTTGGACACCTTGAATAAAGTTTAAACTGTCTAACCCCACCAAAGGTGGCATTTAAATGGTTCATTTTCAATCTCTTAGAAAAAGGAATTAATTTAATTAGGCAAATTAGTTATCAACCCCACCCATAGGTGTTAATTGATTTGTTTAGTTAACAAAGAATATCTAACCCCACCAAAGGTGGTATTCATACAAAAAAGGGAGAATCAATAAATATCAATTCATATCTTTAATAACCTAGATAATATGAGCAAGCATAATTAACTTAGTTATTATATCCATAAATACTCCGTCATTATAAATGATAAAATTTGCATGAATGTTTATTGAATCTATGTTTATTTTTATGTAAGTAGATTAAAAACACAAAAACCCCAAAATATTGTGACAGGATGTTTAGGATTTAATTTCGTTTTTAGAAGTTTGAATAATAAATTAAAAACCACACACATTCCTTCCTTAGATCGACCTTGGGAGTATACTTATCATTTTCTTCGAAATGATTCGTGCACTTGCGAGAGTTTTATAAATATTAAAACCAAAGTATTTGCGGGAATCGGCGATGCCGGTTTTCGTTCATCAAGTTTTATATATTTTTAATTAATTAATGTGCATAAAATCATGGTTATTTTAGTGCTTTTTGAGCACTCATCAATCCCCTAGTTGGGGTTGTTCATTATTGAATTTGTTCTAGGAAACACACTTGCACTTATATTTAAGCGCTAACATTTCAGGTGACAATAATATGGTTTTAATTAACTCGTATGACTTGAGTTTGTCAAAATTCTTATCTGGATCCAAATGCCTAACTTGTAGAGAATGTGATGAAAATAGAAGCTCATAAGTAGGTTACTTGGGATCATTACTTTAGTGGGTAGTTTGATTCCTAGCCTTGTAACTGGATACCTATATTTCATAGTGCGTAGTTAGATAGTTTGGTGAACCTGTGGTGTTTCTCTTAGGTCATTAGTATAGCCTAGGTTTTTTTCATCTAAAAATCTTGTGTGTTCATGTTTTTATTTCTACATTACTTTACATACATGTGATTGATTGTTTGGATACTTACAAAGTATTTATTTTTATACTTTTACTGATATTTTGCAAATTAGATCCATAATTAAACGAACTTTCATTTCCAAATAGAATTATCACCACTGTTTATTGAATTGAAACTAAAGTGACTACTAAATTGTATTTGCTAAACTCTCAATTGAGAGAAGAATTTTAAACTACTAAAAGCAAAGAAAAACTTGAAAGAAACTAAGAAATCAACTCAAAGAGAAGCTATGGGATAAAAAGGATGCTTTTTACAATGAAGTAGGTGTCTTTATAGCTTTAGAAAATGCTGCAAAAGAGAGGGAATATGGATTAGAAGGTTGGGTGCTATAGTACATACTATTTCTATGTCAGTGTATGAGACAGACTATACATACTTTGGCCACAATCCTTTTCATCCACACCATGATACACATTATTTTCACACCACTTCCTGCATTCTTCTAAATAATTAAAACCCCTATTTTTATAGCTTTTTTAATGGTTTGAACATATGTAACTTATTTAAGCGTCATTGTAATGAAGTGATTTTAGGTATTATTCTTCGAGTTTTGATTTAATTAAATATTTTTTAAGCTAAAAAACCTGAAAAACAACAAAACATATCTACGATTATGAAAATATAGATTTGACAAACTACTTATTAAGCTTGCATTTATAAATCACATATATATGAATCTTACATCTCTGTCTAGGAACTATGCATGCTAATTAATCATGGCTAATAATTAAATGACTCTTTTAAGCATCACCTAATTATCTCACTATATTGAAAATAGTAAAAAATAGATTAATTAAAATATTAAATGTGAAAAATCATAAGGGAATGAAAAAATAAACTAATTCATTATATAAAGAAATTGAGTTCAAGAGGATCCTAACAACAAAATTAGCCAATCCAAATAATATTAAATTAAATCCCAAAATATTAAAATAATACAAAAGGTAGATAAGAGATACAACCAATCTATTAATGAATCTCAACTCCAACACCTTTAATATTTGATCCTTCTCTTGCCTTTTTTTCTCTAAACTTTCTACCTCTTTCTCAAATAATGTTGGTTAGGTGTAAAAAGTGTTGAATGAGTTGAATGTGCTTGATATGTAGGTTAAATAGGCTAATTATTGTGTATAACCCTAGAACAAATCTGAAATGTTGATTAAAATTTGATCTGAGCACTATAATTAATAGTTGGACATAAAAGCATAGTTCATGTAGAAGTATCTATTTCACTCCATCAATTGAGGCACTTGGTCGATCAATCTAAGTTTGTCATTGTTCCAACTTGAGAACCCTCGACCAAATCTTGATCGATCGTGATACTTAAACCTATTGAGATCTTTTTTGGATCGATCAATCTTTCTAGATATACCACTAGATCATGCTTTATACATCCACTCGCACTAGAAAAATACAAAATATTCCAGAAAAATTATATTTTCTTTCCATACCTAAAAATCAAGATTAATATTTTCAAACACAATTTTTACCTTTTACTGACTAAAACAAGACAAATATCAAGCTTAAAATATATTAATAACTCTATCTTCATGTAAAGTTCAAAACTAAGGTGGTGCTTGAAAAAGATGAAACATGAAGACTGCTAAAACAGGCTACACATGTAGTATTCTTAGCAATATGTGTGTTCAAAGAAAGACTATGTAGTGTCAAGTGATGACTTCCCTACATAGGCTACCTATGTAGTAAATTCAGCAATTTGTGTGTAAAAAGAAGGGCTATATAGTCTCAAGTAGCAACCTATGTAGTGTGTATCGAGCAAGTATAATCATCACTTAATCAACTGGAATTGTTATGGATGTGATCAAAGTTAGCTACAACTATCAATGTACTCTTTTCTATTGCATTAAGTAAAATTTGGGTACTTAAACACTTATACATTAATAATTCATTTCTTAATGGCACCGTCCAAGAGGAAATCTTCATGAGACAATCTGCTAGTTTTGTTGTTAAAGATCACCTTAATTATGTTTTCCATATGAAAATGTCTCTGTATGGATTAAAATAGGGCCTAAGGGAATGGTTTAATACATTGTCCATAGCTTTCACTCAGTTTGGCTTTAAAAGAAGTAAATCTCATGACTTTTTATTTTTCCTTATTTATGCTGAGCATACCATTTATGTCATTGTATATGTAGACAATCTTAGATTCCACAAAGGTGAATTATTTCATTAATCTCCTGAATGATAAATTTACATTGAAAGATATGAGGAGTTTGCACTATGTCTTATGAATTGAGGTTTCCAAGCTTGCTAATGGCTCTTTTCTTCTCAAGTAGTCTAATTACATAAAGCTTGTACAAGAAAAGGCTCAATTACTTCATGCCAAATCTGCTGTTACTCCTATGATGTCCATCTCAACTTTAAGGGCTGAGGACGGTGATGACTTTTGTTATCCAACTCTATACAAGATTACTATTGATGCTCTTCAGTAAGTAAAAATAACAAGGCCTAATATTACCTTATTTTTATCAACAAAGTGTGCCAATACATGAGCCTACCTAAGCATACGCACTAAACAACAGTGAAGAAAATACTTTGATACCTCAACGGAAACATTGTCCATGGTTTATAATTCAAACCATTAATAACAATCCACATCAATGGTTTTACTGACTTAGATTAGGGTTCCTATGTGGATATAAGGCATTCCACCTCTGGGAATTGCCTCTTTCTTAGAACAACCCCATTTATGTAGTTTTCTAAGAAATAACCCATTATCCCAAGGTCAAGTGTAGAGGTTGATTATTGGTGTCATGCTAGTGCAACTATAAGTTATTTGGTTACCGACTATTCTTTAGGAAATATAGGTGCCATCTTCTTCGCTCCTTGTAACTTGGTATGATAGCGCTAGTTTAGTTGCTTTAATAGATTGCACATGTAGTATACTCAGTAATATGTGTGTCCAAACAAGGACTATATAGTGTCAAGTGATGACTTGCCTACATAGGCTACCTATGCAATATATTTAGTAATATGTGTGTAAAGACAAGGGCTATGTAGTGTCAAGTGGATACCTATGCAGTGTGTTTCAAGAAAGTATGTTTGTCACTTAATCAATAGTAATATGTGTAGATAAAACTACCCAAAGATGATATGTTGTGAGGCTTGACATCCTTACTGGTACAATACGCAAGGAATTATTATGGTTGTGATCAAAGTTAGTTACATCTATTGTATGTTGATTGCTATTAGCCTCATAGTTAGAAGATTTTTCACACGTGATCACAACACATGAAGTGTGTACAATTAATACACAAGTATACGTATCTTAACAAGTAATATAATGATAAGAAAAGATCGTTTCCACGTAAATTATTTTATTAGAAACTAATTTTTATAACTTCAAAAAATAAAAATCATTTTTTTTTGTGTTTTTATATTTTAATGAAACAAAATTATAATAACTAAAATTAAATAGAAATAATTAATTAAATCAAATTTGGTAACTAAAAAGATATATGAGAAAATATCTAGGAATACTTAATCTCCCAATTTTCTAAACATGCAAATCACTAAAATCCCCCAATATAATTATCAATTAATTACATGATCACTTGAATCTAACCTAGTAATATAATTATCAATTAAGTTCATCAATTATGGATCACATACATAAGAATCATACATCTTTGCCTATAAACTATGCATGTTATTTAATCAAGGCAAACAATTAAATAATTCTCTCAAATCTATTTAATTGACTCTATAGATAAATTATTGGTCAAATAATTAATAGCATACAAATCAGATTAAATAATATAATTAAATTAATATTATAATTGGGAAAAAATATTAGATCATCACATGGTGAAAATTGGGTTCATAAGATCTCTAGATTAAAAAATTAATTACACATAATTATATTCATAAAGCTCATATTTTTTTTATAAAGAAAGACATAAAAATTGATAAAGAGAATCTCTAACAAAATTGTGTCGTCTCTTGAATTTTGCTGTATTTTTCTCTCTTTTTAGCTCCAAAAACTAACCAAAATTATGCTAATGGAGGCCACTTAGGGTTTATGGAGTGTTTAGGGGTTGAAATATTGCTCAAGTGTGATCTAGACTGTTATATCAGCTTCAAATCAAGGGCTACGATCAAAATAAGTAAAACTCATAGTTTCAGCCAATCACAGCATGACACATGGCATTAGAAATTTATTGGGTGAATTAGGAAGCGATGCATGGCAAGGGAGACCGATCATAGTCAACGATCGTTGAGTTAGTGACATGTGGCACGATGTGATTCATAGAGATGGATGGTGTGGCACACGGGTGGAACGTGCGGAGCAATGGTGTAGTGACACATGGTATAGCACATTTACCAATTTTTGTACTCGGATTGAACAATATGGTGACACATGGCATATGTTTTTTCCTCTCACAGGCGACATAACGTAATTTGCATCTGTGCTTGTATGGTGTTTACATGGCTTGCCCAGTCTGCTCCTTTACCTATATGGCATGCCACATGGTAGCTCCTGTGTTAAAAATTCATAAAAAATCCATAAAAATCCCAACACAATTCCGAAAATTATATTTGCACCCCTTTTTCATGAAAAAGTTTATATTTTAATATTTTAGGCCATAAAAATACTATTTATTAAATAAAATAAGTAAATATTAAGTAAAAAAGTGCACTAATGACTCTATTTTTATAGAGTCATCAGCATGTTTGTGCAAGGCTAAATAATATAAAAATAAAAATAAAAAGCACACTCTATAATCATTAAGTTGAAATTGATAAAAATGAATTAAAATCAATTAAAGTAATACTCAGATGAAGTTTTCAAGAATTTGTTCCAATCACTCTTGCTTTCTTAGATCATAATAGTTTCTTCTTTTTAAATCCTTAATCAAGAAATCATAGAAAAATGTAATACTAATCAAGAATTTTAAGATTTCATAGAATTATGACACCCTTAAACTTGATATTTTGCTCACCTTTAAGAAACATTGCATTGATTAACTTGACATTCAATCAAGTGTAAACTAAGTTTTTAATTGAAAATTTTGTGTGTATGTATTTATGTTTCATGTAATCTCAAAATATTGTTAGATATGCTTATGCAAACAAATAATGAAGCTAAAGTTGAAGTACAAGCAACAAGCTTTATAAGTCTATTTTTCACACATTCATCCACTAATATAGACAATTCTTAATCTTGAGATTAATAGATATTCAGTAATCTTGTAATGTAAGGCTAGGGTATGGGTAGTAAATTGGAAATAAATAGGCAAAAATTAATACCTTAGCTTACCTTTATAGCTAATGAAATAATGAACCTCTTATTTTCATTTAATGCACCCCAAACTTGATTTGTCTTTCTTTATCTCTATACATTATTTTATTTTTTGTTGAGATACTACACTCCAAACTTATTCTATTTATTATTTTTTAATTTTACTTTTCTATAGGTGTAGAACTATTTTTTTTCTTTTTCATTTATTACTTTTTTTTTTAGTTTTTATGCACCACACTTTTCACATCAAAACATACTATAGTTATACATTGAACCACCTATGCTAAGGGTGTGAAGGGTAGGGGAGAGTAAGTGGATCATTTATTTTGGCTAGGCTATCATATTGGTAGAGAGAAACAAAAGGTTAAACATTAAGGCAAAAATAGGGTGGTTATGGATGCATACATAACTTAGCTTGAAAAGGCACAAACGGTCCAAAGATGGCCTACATCATTCATTTATCTAGACTAGTGTCATCAAGGATTTTGCCTCAAAAGGTGATAAAATAAATTCTAAAGCTTGGATTCTCTAATCATTCATCACCAAATTCAACAAGCTTTCTCTAATAGACATTTCAAACCATACATTTAAGGAATTTTGTACGTGAGATTTGAAACATCAATATCAAAAGTTAAAGGATACAACAAATTGAATACATGCACCACACATTTTCATATTCAAGGCAACCTAATTTCATCATTAGGTTTATACTCTATTTGTCTTATATACATAAATTACCATAGTATTCAAAAAACTTCATCCATATCTCATCTAAAAATAAAATAAATTAAAAATACAAGAGTAATGAACGAATAAACGATGCTTCCTTCCACACACTTGACTCACACACTGTACTTATTGTGTAAAACATATATAGAAACTACATATTAATAAATGAACAGGGTAAAGAAAACCTCCTTAATGATGACGTAGGCTTTAAAACTTGATATGTCCATCTAAGCACCATTGTGTTCGTCTGCTGATTTATTCACTTAAAACATAAAAAAAAGACTAATAAATAAATAGAAAATTTTAAATTTTAAAATGTTTGGGTTGTCTCCCAATAAGTATCACATTTTTTGTCTTAAACTATTTTTATCCATTAAGATTGATAATAGACATATTATTCCATGACCAACTGCTTAAAACGTTTCATGGTTGTTAGGCCAAGGCCATCATGATTGCTTTTACATCTTAAATTATCTTCCTCTTCCTAGAAGAACCAAGATTCATCTTAAGGATTTGGAAGTCTTTGAAAAAGACATCATCAAAGGAATTGGTAAAAACCTTCCTTAATGAACTTGCATTCCTTAATAGTCTTCAATGTTATCTTTAGGAAGGTCATTGACTTCAAAAATCTTAAAAATTGTCCTTTTATTTTTAAATTCTATAGTGATCTTCCTATTACTCGCATTAAAGTAAATTTCTCTAGTGACTACTAGTGGTGTCTCTAAAATGATAGGAGCCCCTTTTTCCTCCTCTTTAGCTACTATATGCTCCTTAATAGTGTCCTTGGGATCATCTTACACCACATGCTCAAATTCTTACATACACTTCATTACCTCTTCTACTTCTAGCAAATTAGTAGTATCCTTATACTTGAGCTACTTGTCTTTCATGGTTGAATTACTTTTGATATTATTAAGCATAGAACCTTAGGGTTAGGTGAGGTTGTAAGATAATTAATTTAATTGTGCCTCTATATTATGATCAGGCCTCTCTAGTTTTTGTTACTTACATTTCAATTTTTCTATGTAGCTTTACATAAAATCTATACAAGAGTTAAATCATTCGCATGTGTTGGCTCTTCCTCTTGTTGTGGTGGTTGTGGATGATGGTAGTAATTTGTTACACATGATGGCCATGTAGAAGACGCTTCCTCTTGATTATAGCTCCACTAGTTGTGAGATCGACTCCCCTAATCCAAATTTTAATAATAAGAGTGTGAGGACTCTGAATTGGTGTAAAACTTTTATAGTTGTGCTCCTTCCATTTTACCCATATATATGCAATGAAATTCTTATGGATTGAGTAGTTATGTAAGATCTCAATGTGAAAAGATGAGAATGTTCTTATATGAAAAGATTCATCGTAGTACTAGCCCATTTATAAGCTATGACATTGATTTTTTCTCAAATGTTATCCTTGCATTCTTAAGCTTTTGATACTCAAAATTATCTATCACTACTCTAAACAAAATACAACAAGAAATAAATATAAACAATTAAATAAAAATAACAAAAAAATGAAAATGGGAAAATAAGTTAGAGAAAAATATCAATACATAAATTAGAAACAAAACTAATTAAAGTAATGAAAACAATACAGAAAATAACAAAAAAAAAATATAATTTTTGTAGATTTTTAATTTTTAATTAATTTATTTATTTTATGCTTAAATTAGTATTGATAATGCTTAGTAATGCTATCAATCACAAAATTAGGCCAAATACAAAAATGGTGTCAATAACTAGATACACTTGAGGACATGCAAGTATACGTTATCACGTATAAGTGATAAATAATTTAAGAACAATCGTTGTCATAACCTTGATGATTGGATTATTAAGTGTTTGAGTACCAAACTATAGTCACACTTATACTATTTGGGATAACCAAAACTAAATGATGAAAAAACTACAAATAAAAAAATTAATATTTATATTAATGTGATCCAATACACTCACACTAACTACTTTGGTATAAAAGAGTCTTAGGAATCAATTTTTTTTTCTTATTTCCCACACATGAATAAATTTACCATCACAAGCAATTTTAATATGATCAAACACTCTACACTAGCACACATTCCTCTCTCCAATAAACTATATCTTATATAGTGGTTAAATTAATCATACTCTTATGCCAATTAGTTTACACGTTACTCATTACGCTCACATTTATAGATCACATACATATGAATCGTACATCTTTATCTAAAAACCATGCATGCTAATTAATCATGGCTAATAATTAAATGTCTTTCTCAAGTATCAACTGATGATGATGATGACGATTGCCCAGACCCACACGTGCCAGCGTCCAGTCGCGCGCAGCACCCCCCACATCCGCGCACATCAGCACAGCACGCCCCACGTCCGCGCTCATCAGCACGCGCCCGTGCGCGCGCCACTGCCCATTTCGCCCCATTTTCGAGCGCAGTCGCCCCCACGACATCATGCTGACGTCATCAATGACCTCAGCAATTGCACTCTACTTTTTCACAATTTTTTAACATTTTTTCACTCACTTTTTCTCCCCATCCTCACCTATAAATACCCCCATTCTCTTCACTTCTAAGCACACCTCAAAACACACTTCTCTCTTCTATCTTTCTCTCCATTTCTTAGTTTTTAGTTTTTCTTAGTTTTTAGTTAATTTCTCTTAGTTTTAGAGTTCTTCCCTTTTTGGGAAAAACTAGTTATGTTTTTGTAATTTATTAGCTTTTTGATTCAATAAATGGGAGTGCAAATTCCGCTTGGAGGATTTCCAGCAACGGGAATAGCATCGAAGTTCTCTAAGAATTTTATTTTCTTTACTGTTATTTTTTATGTTTATTCTTACATGTTATATTTAATTTGTCTGTGATTAAATTTAACTCTGCTGGCTGTTAGTAAACATGATGTAATAATAACGTTGTTATGCTTGCGAAATATTAAATAAGTGAAAATCTCTAAAATGAATTGATTTTGTTTTTATTCAAGATTTTATATTAAGAATGTTAGAGAGAAATATATTATTTTTCATTACAAACTTAAACCTAAAAATTAGATTTTAAGGTTTAGTTATCCGGTCTGATTTAGAGTAGTGCTATTTTATTTGTTGGTACAATCACCCGGTAGTTAGAGTGAAGCTCTATTTCAAAAGTTTTTATAAGAATTATTATCTGAAAATATATTGACAACATGTTTTCAGTAGTGGTTTTAAAACTTGAAAGTTAGTACTCGGATAATTAAATTCTTATGTTTAATTTGGACATTTAAATAAAGTTTAAACTGTCTAACCCCACCAAAGGTGGCATTTAAATGGTTCATTTTCAATCTCTTAGAAAAATGAATTAATTTAATTAAGAAAATTAGTTATCAACCCCACCCATAGGTGTTAATTGATTTGTTTAATTAACAAAGAATATCTAACCCCACCAAAGGTGGTATTTATATAAAAAAGGGAGAATCAATAAATATCAATTCATATCTTTAATAACCTAAATAATATGAGCAAGCATAATTAAATTAGTTATTATATCCATAAATACTCCACCATTATAAATGATAAAATTTGCATAAATATTTATTGAATATATGTTTAATTTTATGTTAGTAGATTAAAAACACAAAACCCAAAATATCGTGACAGGATGTTGATGAACGAAAACCGGCATCGCCGATTCCCGCAAATACTTTGGTTTTAATATTTATAAAACTCTCGCAAGTGCACGAATCATTTCGAAGAAAATGATAAGTATACTCCCAAGGTCGATCTAAGGAAGGAATGTATGTGGTTTTTAATTTATTATTCAAACCTTTAAAAACGAAATTAAATCCTAAACATCCTGTCACGATAGTTTGGTTTTTGTGTTCCTAATCTAATAACATAAAATAAACATATATACAGATTAATTAAATATAATCTAATAACATAAAAATAAACATAGATACAAATTCAATAAATAATTATCTAAAAATAAACATATATACGGATTCAATAAATATTCATGCAAATTTTTTATCATTTATATTAGCGGAGTATTTATGGATATAATAACTAAATTAATTATGCTTGCTCATATTAACTAGGTTATTAAAGATATAAATTGATATTTTATTGATTCTCTCTTTTTTATATAAATATCACCTTTGGTGGGGTTAGATATTCTTTGTTAACTAAACAAATCAATTAACACCTATGGGTGGGGTTGATAACTAATATGCTTAATTAAATCAATTCCTTTTAGAGATTTTTACCTATTTAATATTTCGCAAGCATAACAACGTCATTATTACATTATATTTACTAAACAGCCAGCATAGTTAAATTTAACCACAGACAAGTTGAATATAACATGTAAGAATAAAGCATAAAAATAACTGTAAAGAAAATAAAATCCTTACAGAACTTCGACGCTATTCCCGTTGCTAGAAAACCTCCGAGCGGAATTTGCACTTTCATATATTGAATCAAAAATCTAAATTATTACAAAAACATTACAAGTTCCTCTCAAAAAGAGAAGAACTCTAAACCTAAGAGAATTGAACTAAAAACTAAGAGAAAAACTAAGAAAAGCTTAGAAACTTAAGAAAGAAACTAAGAGAAACTAAAAACTAAGAAATGAGAGAAAGAAAGAAGAGAGAAGTGAGTTTTGAAGGTGTGATTTGAAGTGAAGGGAAGGGGGGTATTTATAGGTGAGGATGGAGAGAAAAAATGAGTAAAAAAATGTTAAAAAAATATTAAAAAATGTAAAAACGCGTATTGGAATTGCTGATGTCATCAATGACGTCAGCATGACGTCACAGGGGCGGCTGCACGTGAAAAATGGGGCGAAAACGCTTTGGGCGCGCGGAGGGGGGCTGCTGGGGCGCTGCGCGCGCTGAGCTGCGCGCAGCTGGGCATGCCAGCGTGCGCGGGCGCGCGCGGAATGGGGCGCTGGGGCGCGCGCGGCTGGGCGCTGGGCTGCGGCGCGCGATTTCCGTCTTTTTGACATTTTTGACCTTTTCGACCAATTTCGTCCGATTTTTCCATGTTTGTTGACCTTTTCTCACTTATTTATTGATATATTTGTGATGTATTGCTTCAAATATTCCTCTTTGAGTCTTTACATTGCGTTTTTAAGCCAAAATACCTGAAAAACAATAAAAATACCCGTGATTCCGAAAAAGACAAATTTATATAAATATATGATAAAACATATAAATATATGTATTTTTAATCAATTAAGGTACATAAAATCATGGTTATTTTAGTGCTTTTTGAGCACTCATCACAACCCCCAACCAGCTTCTTGCTAGTCTCTTAGCAAGAGAAGCGATAAAAGCTAAAAATTAAACTATCCTAAATCACTTTCGTGGATTGAAACGGTTGCATTTAGCCTATGCAACAAGCCATTAAACCCCTAGGTTGCCCTAGTGGACGAGTTTGAGTCTCGTGAGGGTTTTCAGTAATGATACCCACAAACATTGAACTAAATGTAAAGATAAAAACAATCAAATCAAAAATTAAAATTACAACACAATCAAAAATTAATTTAAGAATAAAAGAACACAACATATCACAAAAATATCTCATACTTTTTAATCTCCTTTAAGATCATAATTAAAATCTCAAGCATAAGTTATTTTAATCTCTTTAAACAATCATGATTTTATTACAATAATTAGTCGAAAATCATTTTCATATTTCATTTCAAAAATGTATCAATTTAATTTTACCCAATTTCAGTGTCATGAATCAGTATTCGCTTCGACTCTATTCCTCACAAGTCAATACTCTCAAAGCACTGAATCCTATGGGTTCAAACACTCATACTAATTTATATGCGAAAGAGTTGATGTATAGAAATGAACTAATATGTTCGCATATGTATAAAGAATAAAGGCTCAAAGTGTTATTTTAACATTGATCTCATGAAAGGAATCGAATGTATAAATTATAAAGATATCTTATACAAAAATTATTTTCATGCATAAATCAAACTCATTAAGAAAGAATTTCAAGATATATGCTTTTACAAATGAAGAAATTGCAATGACTTTTTAAGGAATTACTTCCTATATCTTTCTTTTGTAATTAGCCTTTACTCACAACTTTGTAGGCAATGTGGGTCATAGTATGTAGATGATACTATTTTTTTTTCTCTCTATTTTTTTTTTCTGTAGATATTTTTCAATATATGTATTTTTTAGAGAGTCAACCCATGTACAGATTGTACATTTTTTTGGATTTTGGTGAGTGGTTAATTTTGTGGCTTTTCTGTTTGATCTTGGTTTAGGTAACCCCAGATATGTCTTTTTGTTTTTGTAGCAGTCATGCATGAATGAGATATAAGCATATACTATCAATTTCTACTCAAATCGTTTAATCTAAACAAAAAATAATAATCAAAAATATATGATACTCTATTAAGATGAAAAAAATTCATACATTCAATGCTAATACCTATAGAGATCATCTAAACTTTTTGAATAAATAAGAAATGTGTTTGGAGTAGAAAAAATATATATTTCCCTCTGAATAAAAGAAAACTTAGGCTCAAATTATATCTCACAAGGGTAGTCTCCACTAAAAAAATTCATAAACACCGATTTTGGGTTTAATATAATTTCCACATTTTATCAAGAAATACTAGTTATGACAAAAACTAACTAATTATCAAAAATAATTACACAATATTTCATGATATGTTTTCAAAAATTAATCTAACAGTACCAAAGACTTAACTATTTACTTAAATTTGATTTAAAGAAATGATAAATTTTTGTGAGAATTTTTTATTTTTTTATTTTTATTGTTTTATTAAGCATGGTAACTTTTCACCACCCCCAACCTAGAACTTACATTGTCCTCAATGTAACAACTGCAAATTAAAGATAAAGAGAAAAGAGTAGAAAGATTACCTATTTCTTGAGAATGTGTAAGTAGTAATGAAGGAATGCAGGTGCATCCATCATATTCATCATTAAAGTGTGTACAGACAGATCGCTGTGAACTTCTAACATCTCAACAAATATTTTTAGTTTTAACAATTTTTTTTAAATTATTCACATATAAGTAAACTAAAATAAACAATAAAATTAAGTAAATAAAACAAATAACAAAAAATTACCTAACATGATGGGTTGCCTCCCATCCAGCGCTTAGTTTAACGTCTTAGCAAGACGTATCTTTTTGGTGCTAAGGGTTACTCAGCCAAATGCAATCCATTTCAGCAATGTTGTTTGGTTCTTCCACATAAGGCTTGACACGATGGCCATTAACTTTGAACGTTTTTTGTGTCTTGGAGTCCAATAGTTCTACCACTCCATGTTCAGATACCTGAACTATTTTGAATGGTCCATCCCATCTTGATCTTAGCTTTCCTGGAAACAATCTCAAACGAGAGTTAAATAAAAGAACTTTCATTCCAGGGTGAAAAGTTTTAGGAACTAGCCTCTTGTCATGATAGCGCTTAGTACGCTCCTTGTATAATTTGGCATTCTCATAGGCTTCATTCCTAATTTCTTCCAACTCATGAAGCTGGAGTACTCGTTTTTCACCTGCTTTATCTAAATCCATGTTTAGCTCTTTAATTGCCCAATAAGCCTTGTGTTCAAGTTCAACTGGAAGGTGGCACGCTTTCCCAAAGATTAACCGGTAAGGGCTCATCCCAATAGGTGTTTTGTAAGCGGTGCGGTATGCCCATAAGGCATCATTTAACTTAAATGCCCAATCCTTCCTTGAGGGACGCACAGTGCGTTCCAGTATTCCCTTAATTTGCCTATTACTTACTTCCACTAAACCGGAAGTTTGAGGATGATATGGAGTAGCTACCTTATGTGTGATGTTGTACTTGTTTAGTACTCCATCAAAGAGTTTGTTACAAAAATGGCTACCTCCATCACTTATTATAGCTCTAGGCATTCCGAACCTACTGAATATGAAATCTTTCAAGAATTTCACAACAACATTAGCATCATTGGTTTTGGTGGGTATAGCTTCTACCCACTTGGACACATAATCCACAGCAACCAAAATGTATTGAAAACCATTAGATGGGGGAAAAGGACCCATAAAGTCAATCCCCCATACGTCAAAGAGTTCAACAACTAAATTAGATGTCAAAGGCATTTCATCTCTTTTGCTTATGTTTCCTGTTCTTTGACATCTATCACATTGTGCACAAAACATATGAGCATCTTTAAAAAGAGTGGGCCAAAAGAATCCAGACTGTAATATCTTACGGGCTGTCTTTTCTCCTCCAAAATGACCCCCACAATGAAGTTCATGACAAAAAGTCAGAATGCTCTTATGTTCTTCTTCAGGTACACATCTCCGGATGACTTGATCTTGACCAATCTTGTATAAATAAGGGTCATCCCAGAAATAGTCCTTAATAGTTTTAAAAAACCTTTTCTTCTCCTGATATGAAGTGTTAGGTCGCAAAACACCAGTGGCAAGATAGTTTACAATATCAGCGTACCATGGGTTCGGACCTATGAAAAATAACTGTTCATCAGGAAAGGTTTCAACTATATCGTCATTACTCTCATCTTTAAGAGAATTAAAGTCAGAAATTAACCTAGACAAATGGCCAGCTACTAAGTTTTCACTGCCTTTCTTATCCTTGATTTCTAGGTCAAATTCTTGTAAGAGTAAGACCCACCTGATTAATCTTGGCTTGGCATTTGGTTTACTTAATAGGTATCTTAAAGCAGCATGATCAGAATGCACAATCACTTTAGATCCTACTAAATAAGACCGAAATTTGTCTAAAGAGAATACTATAGCCAAGAATTCCTTTTCAGTGGTGGTGTAATTCATCTGGGCATCATTGAGTGTTTTACTAGCATAGTAGATGACATGTAAACGCTTATCCACTCTTTGTCCCAGGACTGCTCCTATTGCATAATCAGAAGCGTCACACATTATTTCAAAGGGTAAAGACCAGTTTGGTGCCATTATAACAGGGGTAGATGTGAGTTTATCTTTCAAGGTATTAAAGGAAGTAAGGCAGTCATTGTTGAAATCAAAATCAGCATCTTTGGATAGCAAGTTACATAATGGACGACTTATTTTAGAGAAATCTTTAATAAATCGTCTGTAGAATCCTGCATGTCCCAAGAAGCTTCTTATCCCCTTCACAGATGTAGGGGGAGGTAGTTTGGATATCAATTCAACTTTTGCCTTATCAACTTCAATACCCTTGTTTGAAATTATATGTCCTAAAACTATCCCTTGTTGAACCATAAAATGACTTTTCTCCCAACTAAGGGTTAGATTGCATTCAATGCATCTTTCTAAAACCAAAGTCAATTTATGTAAGCAATCATCAAATGAGTTCCCAAAGACAGAGAAATCGTCCATGAAAATCTCAATGAATTTTTCCACCATGTCCGAGAAAATGGATATCATGCATCTCTGGAACGTGGCAGGGGCATTGCATAACCCAAATGGCATTCTGCGAAAAGAAAATGTCCCAAAAGGACATGTAAATGTGGTCTTTTCCTGATCTTCTGGTGCTATGGGTACTTGATAATATCCAGACAGTCCATCCAAAAAACAGTAAAATTCGTGCCCAGCTAATCTTTCCAACATTTGATCAATGAATGGAAGAGGAAAGTGATCCTTTTTCGTATATAAATTTAGTTTCCTAAAATCTATACACATTCTCCATCCAGTGATTATTCTAGTGGGCACTAATTCACTTTTGTCATTCTTAACAACTGTTATCCCAGATTTCTTTGGTACCACATGCACTGGACTAACCCACTTACTATCCGCAATAGGATAGATAATCCCTTCTTCTAATAATTTAAGAATTTCCTTCTTAACTACCTCTTGCATGTTTGGGTTTAGTCTTCTTTGGGCCTCTCGTACAGGTTTAGCACCGTCCTCCAAGTTGATCTTGTGCATACACATTGTTGGACTAATGCCTCTTATATCCCCTATACTCCAACCTATAGATTTCTTAAACTGTTTAAGCACTTTGATGAGTTCCTTTTCTTGTGGTTTGGTCAAGGTTGAAGAAATTATCACTGGATAAGTTTCCCCTTCTCCCAAAAACACATATTTTAAGTGCTCAGGTAAGTCTTTGAGTTCAAATTCAGGTGGATTGGCCTCTTTAATAGATGAAGAACTGGGTAGATTTAAAAGTGTACTAGATTTTGTCATCACTTCATTATTGTCTAGTTGTTCAAGGTACCCCTTAATTTCTTCATCTAAATCTTCTTCAACCTTTTCAAGTGTAAGAACGGTTTCAAGCTTGTCTTCTATTCTGGTTCGGAAAAAGGTGTTTTGGACAAGATTATCCAAAGGATCAACATCGAATATTTCATCGATGGCAGAAATAGAAGGAAAAGGTGAAGAATCAAAAACTTTAAAATGAACAGTCTCTCCTAAGACTGTCATTGTCAAATTTCCATCTTGGACATCAATAATAGTTTTAGTAGTTGCCATAAATGGTCTACCAAGCAATATTGTGTGCTCTCTGTCCAATGCTGGATTTTCTTGCATATCCAGAACCACAAAGTCAACAGGTATTATCAGTTTGTCTACCTGTACCAAAACATCCTCAACTATTCCCTCTGGATATTTAAGAGATCTATCTGCAAGTTGAAGGGACATAGTTGTGGGTTTTAAATCCCCTAGATTGAGCTGTAAGAATATAGAGTAGGGCATCAAATTTATACTAGCACCTAAATCAAGCATTGCTTTAGCAACCTTCCTATCCCCCATAGTTATGTTTATAATAAAACTTCCAGGGTCTTTCAACTTAGGGGGTAGTTTGTGCTGAAGTACAGCGCTAGAAATTTCTGATACTACTACTCGTTCATTCAGTTCATACCTCCTTTTCTTAGTGTTCAACTCTTTGAAAAATTTGGCATATGAGGGCACATTCATGATCACTTCTAATAATGGTAAATTGATATTTACTTTAGAGAGCATATTAAAAAGATCATTGAATTGCTTATCTTGTTTGGATTCTTTTAACCGGTGGGGAAAAGGTACTTGCATCTGGTGTGGTTCTGTTGTCTTTTGAATTTTGGGGGTGTCAGATGACCCCCCAATGAGTTTTTCAGAAGGCTTGTTAAGTTTAACACTTGTTTCTCTTTTTTGCGAGATTAGAGTATCGCCTTCTTTGTTACCTGAACTACAAGGTAGATTGTTAGAGATTTCAGGTAAACTGGTATTGACTACCTTACCACTTCGAAGGGTTCTAACATCATTTGCTTGTTCTGGTTGACTGGGCAACTTTCCTGGTTCTTTCTTTTGCATTTGTTCAGCCAGTTGCCCAACTTTAGATTCAATCCTTTTAACCGAAGCCTCCATGGTGTTCAACCTTTGATTAGTCATCAATTGGTTGTCACGACTAACTTGAATAAAAGCATTCAAGCTATCTTCTAAGGTTGGCTTAAAAGATTGGCTTGGTGGGTAAGGGTGGTTGTTATCTGACCTTAGTGTTGGATATTGGGTGTAGGCTAGGTGATTATAGGTGTTTGGATGATACCTTTGAAAAGATTGAACTTCCTCTATGGCATCGACACTAGAATCACAAGTATTTGAACAATTATGAGTACCATGCCCAATTGAACAACACACTTCACATACCTCTTGATTTGAAATTTGGTGGGAAGTGAGGAATTTCACTTGTTTAGTCAATTCAGCAAGTTGCAAGGTTATCTCATTATCAGAGTCGACTTTATTGACCTTTGCTTTCCTTCTACCACCTCTTTGTTGGGAATTAGAACCCAATAGCTCATAGAGATTATAGGTTTCCTCTGCGGTCTTTTCTCCTACAACACCTCCAGCAGCATTATCAACCATGTATTGACTCTGTAGTGTCAATCCATCGTAAAAGAATTGGTTTTGTAGCTGTAATGGAAAGCTATGATTTTGAAATTGAATGAAAAGGAGTTTGAATCGTTCCCAAGCTTCATGAAAGGGCTCTTCATACATTTGAGAAAATGTTGCTATCTTTGTTCTTAGATCAACAGTCTTTTGATGGGAATAGAACCTACCCATGAAAATTTCATAGACTGCCTCCCAAGTTTTAAGAGAACTTGACTGTAGAGTAATGAACCATGACCAAGCTTTATCTTTGAGAGTGTAAGGAAAACACCTCATCCTAAGTTGATCTTCATTAATTGCATGTAGTGGAAAGGTTTGGACAATAGCATAGAATTCTCGAATGAAATTTAAAGGGTCTTCATTAGGGATACCGTAAAAGGAAGGCAACAAAGAATAATGAATCTTTTTCAATTCATAATTCCTTGCAGCCTCTTGTAATTGGATACCGGAAGTTACATTGCCAATGATTGGCATTGTATATTCTTTCATCTTTTTCTGCCTATCTTCAGCATCTCCCATGGTTGTTTGTAGTTGAAAATGATCCTCCTCCTATTGTGTATCAACATTTTGCTCTTAGTAGATATTTTTATAACTTGATAAAACGTAAAGGCTTAAAGCAAAAAGGTGCAAGGAACCTAATTTTTTTTTTAATTTAAATTTAAACGAATGGACACAATTTTTGAAACAAACAAATTTATTTCATTTGAATTTTTATTACACGCAAACTAAAACAAAGCAAAATACAATAATGGGTGACCTCCCATACAGGACTAAAATTTATCGTCCTCTAGTAAGACGTTGCTTGGAGATTGTAGAATGAAAAACTCAATGTCTCCTCTTCATTGAATTCATTTAAGTTTCAAATTAGTCTTTGCCTTTTTGCAAATGTTCAACTAACTGTTCAACTTGAACTTTCACCTTTTTGATAGAAGCTTCCACAGAGTCCAACCGTTGATTGGTTTTAGATTGGTTATCCCTACAAACTTGAATAAAAGAATTCAAGTTGTCCTCCAGGGTTGGTTTATTGGGAATGCTTCTTGGAATAGGTGGGTGGAATTGCTGACCTGCCTGGTTTGAGCTTTGAGTGAAAGGAGGGTTGTTTTGCCTCCAAGAGAAATTTGGATGACTTCTCCACCCAGGATTATAGGTATTTGAGTTGGGATCAAACCTTGGTCTCTGTTGATATGCTCCCAACACATTGACCTGTTCAGGTCCAGTTGTTTCTCCTTGATATGGACAGGCTTCAGTACCATGTCCCATGTTGCTGTACAAACCATATTGTTCATTATTGGTGTTGGTTTGTGTAGCGAGAAGGGCAACTTGCTTAGTCAGTTGAACAAGTTGTTGTTGAACTTCATTACTGGAGTCGATTTCATGAACTCCAGCTTTTCTCACTCGGGAGCTTTTCTGTTGGGAATTAGCACCCAACATCTCAAAGAGGTTATACGTCTCTGAGGCAGTTTTTTCTCCTATTGCTCCTCCTACAGCGTTGTCGACAATGAACTGACATTGTTGTGTAAGTCCATCGTAAAAGAATTGGTTCTGCAACTGCAGGGGAAAGCTATGATGGGGACACTGAGTGAGAAACATCTTGAACCTATCCCAAGCTTCATGGAATGGTTCTCCATCCATCTGAGAGAAAGTAGCAATCTTTCCTCTCAACTCTGATGTTTTTTGATGGGAATAGAATTTTCCCATGAATTATTGTAAATGTTACCCCATGTCATCAGAGAACCTGGGGGAAGTGACATCAACCAAGCTTTGGCCTTATCCTTTAACGTGTAGGGAAAACATCTCATCCTAAGTTGATCCTCGTTTAGAATACCGAGGGGGAATGTTTGGACCGTAGCATAGAAATCTCTCATAAAGGAAAGAGAATCTTCATTAGGTAGCCCATAAAAGGAAGGAAGCATAGAAAAATGAATATTTTTAAGGTCATAATTCCGAGCAGCCTCTCCCAACTGGATAGCGGCAGTTTCCGTGCCTATTACCGGTCTTGCAAACTCCTTCATCGTGGTTTCCCTAATATGTTGGTTTTCCTCCATTTCTTTTGGTTCTAGTAAAGGATTAAGACTTGGTTCTATGTTTGGCTCACAAACAGGTTGATGGGTAGAATCCAGTTTTGTTGACACTTGTTTAAATTTATGAAATTTATTTACATATGGTGTAAGAGGGTTTCCTAAGGATCTCCTACCACGCATAGACTATTGTAAACGTAAATTTAAAACTCCTGTCAACAAAATAAAAAATTTAGAAACAATTTACATGTTATTTAATACAAAGCACTAAACAAAACTAGTTAAACCCTAAAAAAAGAAATTGTTTTTTTTTATTAATTTTTTTTTATTATTATTATTATTTTTTTTATATTTTTTTTATTTTGTAACATAATTAGTATTAACCAAGAGTGCTCCCAGGAAAGAATGGTGGTGCAAACGGCTCCTTAAATACCATTCTCCTAGCCAGAGCAACGTTCCGAGGAAAAACTAGTGGCACAAAGGCTTCAAGAACTAGTCTCCTAGACAGAACTCCCTTAGATTTTTACTTTTCATGCTATTTAGTTAATTAGATATGAATTCAAGTAAAATTTTTTTTTACTATTCAAGAACGGTAATTTTATTTTACTATTCACGCTATATTATGTCTTATTAACTTAAAATTTTTTGAATTTTGAATTTTAATTTTTTTTTTACTATTCATAAACGGTAAATTTTTTTTTACTTCAAATTTCAAATTTCTAAATTATTTTACAATTAAAAAAAAATTTATTTTTTTTATTTTTTTATTTTTTTATTTTTTATTTTTTTATTTCTTATGAATTTTGAAATTTGATTATTGTTAAAATATCACAATTATTTACAGCACAAAAATGTTTTTAAAATTTTGATAAATAATTTAAAAACGCTATTCCTTCCCCGGCAACGGCGCCAAAAACTTGATGAACGAAAACCGGCATCGCCGATTCCCGCAAATACTTTGGTTTTAATATTATAAAACTCTCGCAAGTGCACGAATCATTTCGAAGAAAATGATAAGTATAAGGAAGGAATGTATGTGGTTTTTAATTTATTATTCAAACTTTTAAAAACGAAATTAAATCCTAAACATCCTGTCACGATAGTTTGGTTTTTGTGTTCCTAATCTAATAACATAAAATAAACATATATACAGATTAATTAAATATAATCTAATAACATAAAAATAAACATAGATACAAATTCAATAAATAATTATCTAAAAATAAACATATATACGGATTCAATAAATATTCATGCAAATTTTTTATCATTTATATTAGCGGAGTATTTATGGATATAATAACTAAATTAATTATGCTTGCTCATATTAACTAGGTTATTAAAGATATAAATTGATATTTTATTGATTCTCTCTTTTTTATATAAATATCACCTTTGGTGGGGTTAAATATTCTTTGTTAACTAAACAAATCAATTAACACCTATGGGTGGGGTTGATAACTAATATGCTTAATTAAATTAATTCCTTTTTCTAAGAGATTGAAAATGAACCATTTAAATGCCACCTTTGGTGGGGTTAGACAATTTAAACATTATTCAAGGTGTCCAAATTAAATTTAAGAATTTAATTATCCGAGTACTAACTTTCAAGTTTTAAAACCACTATTGAAAACATGTTGTCAATACATTTTCACATAATAATTCTTATAAAAACTTTTGAAATAGAGTTTCACTCTAACTACCGGGCGATTGTACCAACAAATAAAAGAGCACTACTCTAAATTAGACCGGATAACTAAACCTTAAAATCTAATTTTCAGGTTTAAGTTTGTAATGAAAAATAATATATTTCTCTCTAACATTCTTAATATAAAATCTTGAATAAAAACAAAATCAATTCCTTTTAGAGATTTTTACCTATTTAATATTTCGCAAGCATAACAACGTCATTATTACATCATATTTACTAAACAACCAGCATAGTTAAATTTAACCACAGATAAGTTGAATATAACATGTAAGAATAAAACATAAAAATAACTGTAAAGAAAATAAAATCCTTACAGAACTTCGACGCTATTCCCGTTGCTAGAAAACCTCCGAGCGGAATTTGCACTTCCATATATTGAATCAAAAATCTAAATTATTACAAAAACATTACAAGTTCCTCTCAAAAAGAGAAGAACTCTAAACCTAAGAGAATTGAACTAAAAACTAAGAGAAAAACTAAGAAAAGCTTAGAAACTTAAGAAAGAAACTAAGAGAAACTAAAAACTAAGAAATGAGAGAAAGAAAGAAGAGAGAAGTGAGTTTTGAAGGTGTGATTTGAAGTGAAGGGAAGGGGTATTTATAGGTGAGGATGGAGAGAAAAAATGAGTAAAAAAATGTTAAAAAAATATTAAAAAATGTAAAAAACGCGTATTGGAATTGCTGATGTCATCAATGACGTCACAGGGGCGGCTGCACGTGAAAAATGGGGCGAAAACGCGTTGGGCGCGCGGAGGGGGGCTGCTGGGGCGCTGCGCGCGCGCGCTGGGGCTGTCGCTGCGCGTAGCTCGGCGCGCGTGAACAGTGCCCGCGCGCTGAGCTACGCGCAGCTGGGCATGCCAGCGCGCGCGGGCGCGCGCGGAATGGGGCGCTGGGGCGCGCGCGGCTAGGCGCTGGGCTGCGCGCACGGCTGGGCTGCGGCGCGCGATTTCCGTCTTTTTGACATTTTTGACCTTTTCGACCCATTTCGCCTGATTTTTCCAGGTTTGTTGACTTTTTCTCACTTATTTATTGATATATTTGTGATGTATTGCTTCAAATATTCCTCTTTGAGTCTTTACATTGCGTTTTTAAGCCAAAATACCTGAAAAACAATAAAAATACCCGTGATTCCGAAAAAGACAAATTTATATAAATATCTGATAAAACATATAAATATATGTATTTTTAATCAATTAAGGTACATAAAATCATGGTTATTTTAGTGCTTTTTGAGCACTCATCAGATGTTTAGGATTTAATTTCGTTTTTAAAATTTGAATAATAAATTAAAAACCACATACATTCCTTCCTTAGATCGACCTTGGGAGTATACTTATCATTTTCTTCAAAATGATTCGTGCACTTGCGAGAGTTTTACAAATATTAAAACCAAAGTATTGGCAAGAATCGGTGATGCCGGTTTTCGCTCATCAGTATCCAGTGAAGGTTGATAATTATGTGCTTCTAGTAGTAGTATGCCAACTGGTCCTAGGGTTTCAATGGCTAGAAACCCTTGGGCCCATTCAGATGGACTAAAAGAAGCATACCCTATGTTTCAATGCATAATGAAACTCTCACACCTTCTAAGGGTTGGGTACAGCCAATATGACAGCCCTAACCCATAAGGAATTTCATAGTTTACAAGGCATAGGGTTGCTCCTCCAAATAAGGCCAATAAAAAACCACCAGAACCCTTCTCAGACATACCCTTATGAGATAAGTAAGCTATTAACTCAATTTCCTAAAATCTTTGAATTAGCCATAAACTTACCTCTTGCACAGGTGCATGACCACAGAATTATCTTACAGCCTAGCTCTGGACCAGTGAATGTTAGACCCTATCGTTATCCACACTATCAAAATTTGAGATAGAAAAGATGGTGTAGTAACTCTTGCAATCCCAATTGATAATAGCTCATTTTCCTCACTTGTTTTGGCTAGTTAAGAAAATAGATGGCACCTGGATATTTTGTGTGGATTATTGAGCTTTAAATTCCATTGATGAGCTGTTGGATGAACTACATGGGGCCAAGGTTTATTCCAAGCTGGATCTTCATTCAGGATACTACCATATAAGAGTTTATAAGGGGGATACCCACAAACAACATTCAGGACATATAAAGGTCACTTTGAATTCCTAGTAATACTATTTGGCCTCACTAATGCTCCAACCACTTTTCAAAGTCTCATGAATGATATCTTCTGACCTTTCCTCAGGAAATTTGTCTTGGTTTTTTTATGACATACTAGTGTATTCCAACTCATGGGAGGATCATATCTTGCAATTATAATCTGTCCTTCAGTTGCTAACTACTAACCATTTATTTGCAACATGTTTTCAGTAGTGGTTTTAAAACTTGAAAGTTAGTACTCGGATAATTAAATTCTTATGTTTAATTTGGACACCTTGAATAAAGTTTAAACTGTCTAACCCCACCAAAGGTGGCATTTAAATGGTTCATTTTCAATCTCTTAGAAAAATGAATTAATTTAATTAAGAAAATTAGTTATCAACCCCACCCATAGGTGTTAATTGATTTGTTTAGTTAACAAAGAATATCTAACCCCACCAAAGGTGGTATTCATATAAAAAAGAGAGAATCAATAAACTATCAATTTATATCTTTAATAACCTAGATAATATGAGCAAGCATAATTAATTTAGTTATTATATCCATAAATACTCCACTATTATAAATGATAAAATTTGCATAAATATTTGTTGAATCTGTATCTATGTTTATTTTTATGTTATTAGATTATATTTATTAAATCTGTATCTATGTTTATTTTTATGTTATTAGATTATATTTATTAAATCTGTATCTATGTTTATTTTTATGTTATTAGATTATATTTATTAAATCTGTATCTATGTTTATTTTTATGTTATTAGATTATATTTATTAAATCTGTATCTATGTTTATTTTTATGTTATTAGATTAGAAACACAAAAACCAAACTATCGTGACATGATGTTTAGGATTTAATTTCATTTTTAAAAGTTTGAATAATAAATTAAAAACCACATACATTCCTTCCTTAGATCGACCTTGGGAGTATACTTAACATTTTCTTCGAAATGATTCGTGCACTTGCGAGAGTTTTATAAATATAAAACCAAAGTATTGGCAAGAATCGGCGATGCCGGTTTTCGCTCATTAGAGACTATTTTACCTAAAGCTACAACCATACAATTAGACCTTTGTGGCCTTTCTCTCATCTATGAAGCTAGCTCCACGCATTTTTGGACCTTACAAAATTATGCAAAAAATTGGTCCAATGGCCTAGAGATTAGCATTTCTCCCAGGATCTCAGATACATGATGTGTTTCACATCAATCTATTAAGGAAACACATTGGAACCATTACTCTAACCAACCCTCATCTACCTCCCATCTCAGATAATTCAACGATCATGCCTCAGCCTAAAGTCATTCTAGATCGTCGAGTGATTTAGAAAGGTATGCAATGACCAAAAGTAGAGATTTTGATTAAATGGGTTGGAGCCCCAACCATAGCAGCTACCTGGGAAAATAAATGGTGTTTCTCTAAGTCCTACCCGGAGTTCATCCTTGCGGACAAGGATTCTAAAAGAGAAGAAGGAATGATATGAACAGAATCGGCTTAGGTGATGTTGGGCGCATCTATGAGTGCAACTGCAACACATAAGAGGCACATGATTGGCGCAGCTAGGCGCAGAACGTGTGGAAACAGACACACAAGGGGACCACTACTAATTCGATAAAAATATTAGAATTGGTTTGCGCATTAGCGCACCTCTTTCATGTATTTTTCTCCTTTTTAATCATTGAAAATGTAAGGCTATATATAGCTCTCAATGAATTCAATAAAGATACGAAGGATTATACAAACTCTCCCTCTCTCATTCTTCAGCTTTTCTCCTCTTCTCTCTCGCTCCCTGCCTTCTCTGTTACTATATTTAACAAACGAGGAATCAACTAATTGGTTAACCTTTCTCACCTCCCTTCGAAGTTCTTTGTTTTAAGTAATAAGTTGTGTGCTTTGAATGACTAACTACTCACTTTGTCGAAAGAGTTCATTATCCTGCCACAATGTGTCATTAGGGGAACCCTTGGAGAAGATTTGTTGGAATAAGGTGCTCTGATTGTTCTAAAAAATAGGTGAAAGAAAGGGTTCTCAAAATTCTAAAACCTATGAAGAAGATAAATCAAGTTTTGGGGTTCCATTACATTTGTGCGAATATATATAATTATGAGAGAGATGTTAAAGTCATTTAATTAACCTCAAAATTATTTGGTCAACCTTTATGAAACATTGGGAAGCAACAACCCACTAACTCTTTAAAGATTTTCTAAAATAAAAAATAAAGGAAGTTTCATGCAAGCACAGCCCAAGTAAAGAACTGTCAAATTGAAATTGAAGATCTTGTTCAAACACATCCAGGATTGCTAAAGGAAAGAAAAAAGACCCAAAAAAGCACAGAGTTTCGTGGGCCACATAATGAATTTTATATGTAACAAGCCTACACTTAACCATAAATTTGAAAGAAAAACATCAAATTCTTAATGGTTCAACATTCATGCAATCAAGATGACGGATATCAACATTTGAAACATCGAGTGCCAGAATTTCCACCTCAATACTTGGCAAAACATTAGGAACTTGAGGAGTTGTAGAAACATTAGTGATAATATTACGGATAGTAGAAGAGTCAGCCTAATCATCAGTAGAATGAGAAGCATTCCGAAAGAGTCTAAGACCCAATACACAATTAGGTTAAGGATCCTTAGATATTAATGAGAATCCTTAAATACTCGTCCCAAATTCACAAGCAATAGAATTAAAACAATTAATAGATAGTCACAAAGGCAATTAATAGATAGTCACAAAGGCAATAAACAGTAAACATAGAAAATCATTAATATGAGTAATATATACAATAATCAGTAATCAAAAAGCAAGCTACCAATATTAAAACTTTTTAATCAGAATTTAAAATTTAATATGTTGAATACACAATTTAAAGTCATATTCTACTAGCCAAACAATAAATTATTAACAATATAAGATGTAATGAGGTAACATACTCCTTAAGATTATGGCGTTATAACATACTTCTTAAGGCTATGGCATTGCACTAGTACTTACCTTCTCTTAATGGTTTTATGATCATGTCACTTGGAAGGTTATGTCGAGGCTTTTGATTTATAGCTTAAGCGAGTTGTTCCATTTGATTCTCCAAATTTTGAATTGAAACCTCTTGTGTGTACACTTCTATATTTACTGATTAGATAAAATCTTTCATCATCCCCATTAAGTCATTTGTATTGTCATTAACATGTCAGAAACATCCGAGTACATACGTTAACTTAAATTTAGCACATCTAGAAGCTGGACTTGTTATGAAGTGTACTAGATTGTTGAAAAAAATAAGAATATGATTTATTATATGAGGATATGCATATTTAAAGAACTTATACCTTATCTTTAGGAAAGGAATTTGAAAAGCAAAATACTTTCCCCTTAAAAACACCTGGTGACTTCCCACTTTGAAGAACTTAATTATGTTAAATCTTCTGTGGAGTCGTATTTTGTTCATTTTTGTTAGCTTACAAGCATACTTGACTAGTTCATTAATAAATAGCACCATTAGAATTAAAAGATATTTGGATAACATATAAACAAATAAGAAATAGAGGTTCTTTAAAAAGTACCAAACCTTTTTTCTACAAGTAAATAATTGGAAATGTGATTCTAATTAACATGAACTTGCTTCTTATCATAGTAACAATCTTCAAGCCAATTGCCTCCAACAACATGAATGATCCCCAAACCAGCAAAACCCCTTAAGTCTTTCTTTTCTCTGGGGTATTATTTAACCTTGTAAGAAATATAATCACAAAGTAGATAGAAGCATATGAAACTTTTCAAACAACCAAACCCAGCAAACCCATTAAAAATAGGAGAAAAGTGGAGTTGTATAGGCAGTAGTTTATCTTACACACAAGGAGACAAAGATATACATCACAGGAAAAGCAAATACACCAACAACTTAAACAAATATGTTTTATATAAATTTAAAAGGACTAACGTCTCCGAAGGACTTCCAAAAATAATGTGCGTCATTTTATCATTAAATAAAATATATCGTGACCCCTACCACAACAAACAAAGCAATAAATGCATTTTTCACTTGAACTATATATTTTCTCTTACAAGAGCAAGGCCAGGTAAGAACAAAGAAAAAATTACCAGCTCCTTGTATTAGAGAAGTAATCATAGAATGCATATCCATAGAGGATGAGAAGGAAGAAAACTTAAATGCATAAGACAAATTTGGGATTCACAAACAATCATAGAACATACAATTAGGGATTTGCAAAACACAAAATACACACAAGAAAATACAATTAGGGATTCGTAAAATAAAAAAACACAAGTTACGGATTAGAAAGAGATTGTAAAGTACCCAAATGGCAATTGTAAGGATTGTCTAACCGCTGACCAGAACTGGATCACGAGCAATAATGAAAAGAAAAGGCCAATTAGGGGAATTGCGTGACATGGGAAAAGGAAGAAGAGTGGTGTGCAAAATGAAAACCAGTGCGAGCGAGTTGGGGAAAAGGGAAAAAAATTTGATTCAAAAATTTGGTTTATGGTGTAAAAGAGAAAAAATACATGAAATTAAATTAATAGAAAAATGAAAAATTGTAAAATAATATTTGCATTTTTTTTAAATAAATAACAAACACAATATATTATTTGATTTAGGTTTTAAAAAAACTAAAAACTCTATTATTTTAATTAAATTACGGTCATTAAATAATCGTAACTATATAAGTTTGTTTATATTTAAGTAATTTTTTTTCATTTAACTTATGACCACATTTATTGAAAAAAATGAGACTATATGTATACATTATAACCTCGATCTATTAGACCGTAACCAAAACTCTATGACCTCGATTTTTACAAAACCCTTAGCATATGCTCCATGATATAAAGTATCCAAGTATAATAGTTTTCACTTCATCTTTTAGTTTTTCTTTCAAATTTACAAATTAAAGATATAAAATTTAAATTTCAGAAAACAAAATTTTTTTTCGTAACAATAAAAAAAAGTATTAAAAATTTTAATTAAAAAAAATTTAAATTTAAATTTAAAATTTAGGAAATAAAATTTAAAATTCAAAAAAATAAAAAAAAACTATTATTGAAAAGTAAAACAAAAAAAATTAAAATTAAGATACAAAATTTCAAATTAAAAATTAAAAAAAATTAAACTCATATTGAACCGTAAAAAAAATGAAAATTAAAAAAGAATTTGTTTTTGAACGGCAAATCAAAAAATAAAATAAAATTTAAGATATAAATTTTAAAATTAAAAAAAATTATTATTAAAAAAAATTAAATTTCTCTTCAAAAGTAAAACATAAAAAAATTTAAGATTTAATAATAAAATTATATATATTATGAACAGTAAAATAATAAAAATTTAAATTAAAAATTAAAAAAAAATCTGATCTTGAATAGTAAAATAAAATTTTAATTTTAATTTTTTTTAACTAATATTGAACGGTAAATAAAAAAAAATTAAAATTTCAATTTCAAATTCCAAATAATTGACCCGAAGACTTAAGACCAACCCAATCCCATTCTTTTCTTTACTACTACAACGTGCTTTCTACTTTGGTTAAGGCATTACACTCATCCTTAATGTTTTATCTATGATTTACATAAAATGAAAAAGATCTCAATGATTTATTACATCGCTTGTTATGTTACTAGAATTAGTTGATAGTGGAACTATGAAAAAGAAGGAAGTGACATACTCTTGCCTAAACTTATCTCGCTTTAGCTTAAAATAACGGTGGATATCACACTTTAGCTAGAACTTTCATGGCTTACCACCCCCGCCCATGGTCTAAAAAAGAGTAGTCGTCAAGAGCCCAAGTGTGAACCTTCACTTATGCATCTAGCTAGCAAAGGAAGACGTAAGGCAATGTATGGTTTATTATAACATTACAGAAGCAAAACCTCCAAGCTCAGTGGTATGAACCAAGGGGTTAGTACCTAGCTAATTTCAGATTATATAACAAAGAGTTTCTCCACAAATCAATGGATATTACTCACCATTTTTTTGAGGGAAAAGATGCCACAAGGAGGTGCTATTTCCTTGATAAGTCTAGCATAAATGACACCCTAAGAAGTATGGATATTAATCACCACAAATGCTTGGATGCTAAACAACACCACAAAGGTTGTCAATCCCTTGATAAGTTGCTTAAAGAGGAACAAAGAGCATGAATGAGCTCTCAAATGATCTAAAATCAAGCTTCATTCAAATTTTTGAATCTCCAACAACGCCACTAGTTCTCTTTTGAAAATTTTGCCCTAATTTCCATCCTAGGATTGTCCCAATCCTTGCACTCTCAATTTGGGTCCCCTTGGTTATGCATGACCTCTTGAATGAGTCCATTTAAAGCATTTTTAAGTTGTTCCCTCCTAGACCTTGTGATGGGTCCACTTGGAATTTGTAGAGCTCGATGATTCTCATCATTCCCCCTTCTCTTCAAGAGGATTTGTCCTCAAATCGTCACCTACATAACCAAAAGAAGAAAGATTAGAAACATTAAAAGAGGTACTAACATTATACTCACTAGGAAGATCAATTTGGTAAGCATTGTCATTAATTCGCTCAATCACTTGAAATGGTCCATTTCCCCGAGGTTGCAACTTAGACCATCTTTTTTTAGGAAATCGTTCCTTCCTCATATGCACCCAAACCCAATCACCAGGCTCAAAAATGACTCTTCGTCGCCCTTTGCTGGCACTATAAGCATAATCCTTATTTCTTTTCTCAATTTTCTCATGAAAACATTCATGGAGCTTCTTCACCATTCCATCCTTCCTAGCACCATCTAAGTTAGTTTTCTCTGAAATAGGTATAAGTAATAAGTCCAAAGGAGTTAGTGGATTGAAACCATAAACAATTTCCAATGGAGAATGATCAATAGTTGAATGGACACTTTGGTTATAAGCAAATTTAACAAAAGGTAAACAATCCTCCAAATTTTTCAAATTCCTTTTTATTACCGTCCTAAGCAACGTGGACAGAGTCCTATTAAATACCTCAGTTTTTCCATCTATTTGGGGGTGATAAGCAGTCGAAAATAAGAGTTTAGTACCCATTTTAGCCCAAAGTATTTTTCCAAAAATAACTAAGGAATTTAACATCTATCAGACACAATGCTCCTAAGAACTCCATGTAGCCTAACAATATCCCTAAAGAACAACTCTGCTACATTAGTGGTTCATCGGTTTTATGACACGCTATGAAGTGTGCCATTTTAGAAAACCTATCTACAACCACAAAAATGGAGTCTCTACCCTTCTTATACCTAGGTAACCCTAAAACAAAATCCATGGAAATATCTACCCCATGTGTGCTTGGTACAAGCAAGAGAGTATATAATCCTTGTGGTAGGACTTTTGATTTGGCTTGCTTACAAGTGATGCATCTAGAACATATTCTCCCTACATCCCTCCTTATTGTTGGCCAATAAAAATGCTCACACAAAATATCTAGAGTCTTCTTAATTCCGAAATGCCCTATTAATCCTCCTCCATGGGCCTCCTTAATAAACAGCTCATGCATGGAAAATTTGGGTATAAAAAATTGATTTTCTTTAAATAAATACCCATCTCATTTATAAAAAAAATTCAAAAGAAGTTTTTTCACATGTATGGTAAATAGTAGAGAAGTCATCATCATTAGCATACATTTCTTTACATATTCAAATCCTAGCAATCTGGCATTTAAAGTTGAGAGTAAGACATACCTCCGTGATAAAGCATCAGCTACAACATTCTCCTTACCTCTCTTATATTGAACAATATAAGGAAACGTCTCAATGAATTCCATCCATCTAGCATGCCTCCTATTCAATTTACCCTGGTGCTTCAGATGTTTTAAAGATTAATGATCGGTATGGTTGACAAATTCCCTTGGCCAAAGGTAATTTTGCCATGTCTCTAGGGTCCTGCCCAAGGCATATATCTCCTTGTCATACGTTGGATAATTAAAGGTTGCTCTATGAAGTTTCTCGCTGAAATAAGCGATAGGTAGGTTGTTGTTCCTGCATCAAAACAACTCCTATACCTATTCTTGATGCATCACACTCAACTTCAAAGGTTTTAGTAAAATCAGGTAAAGATCAAACAGGTCCAGAACAAAAACTATCCTTTAATTCTTTAAAGGCTCTCTCCTGATTCTCGCCCCATTTAAAACCAACCGACTTTTTAATGACCTCAGTTAGAGGTGCAGCTAGTGTACTAAAATCTTTGACAAACCTTCGATAAAAACTAGCCAAGCTGTGAAAGCTTCTATCCCCTAAGAATTAACAACATAACTAAGGAAAACTAACTTGTTCATGCAAAAAACACACTTTTTTAGGTTCGCATACAGTTGTTCTTTTCTCAAAATTTCAAGCACATGCCTAAGATGTAAGACATGCCCTTCAAGAGTTTTACAGTAAATGAGAATATCATCAAAATAGACAACAACAAATTTTCCAATAAATGCATGCAGAACATGGTTCATAAGCCTCATAAAAGTGCTAGGTGCCTTTGTTAGACCAAAGGGCATGACTAACCACTCATACAATCCATGTTTAGTTTTAAAAGCGGTTTTCCATTCATCACCCTCTCTCATCCTAATTTGATGGTATTCACTTCTCAAATCAATTTTTGAAAAAATGTAAGAACCATGAAACTCATCTAACATGTCATCTAGTCTAGGGATAGGATGTTGATATTTTAAAATAATGTTGTTGATGGCTCGACAATCAACACACATCTTACTTGATCTATCCTTTTTAGGAACGAGTAGCACGGGAACATCACATGGACTTAGACTCTCCCTGACTTGACCTTTGATCAAGTACTCTTCAACCTACCTTTGAATCTCTTTAGTGTCTTCGTGGTTGGTCTTATAGGCAGGTCAGTTTGGAAGAGAAGCTTCCGGTATAAAGTCAATTTGATGCTCAATCCCCCTAATTAGTGGCACTCCATCTGAATCTCTTCACGGAACACGTCCTGAAATTCTTGCAAAAGAGTAACAATGGTACTAGGCAAATACTGGTTAAGATTGCTAATAGAAAAATTAGCCTCCTTGTACAAAAGTACAAGTATGGGCTGTTTTGATTAAAAAAACCCCTTGACCTCACTTGCCTTAGCATAAAAACTCACATTTTTTCTCTCTCTTATTTTCCACCCTCCTTTCCTTTTTCTTCACTCTTTTTTTTCTTTTTCATTCTTCTATTTTTGTTCATTTTCACCCTTTTCATTTTCCCTAACCATTCTCAGTTGATCTTCAAAGACTTGTTTGGGTGAAAGGGGTACAAGTGTGATATTTCTACCATTCTTCACAAACGAATACTTGTTTCTATATCCATTATGTGTAACCCATTTATCATATTGCCAAGGCCTACCTAGCAATATGTGTCCGGCTTGCATAGGTACCATATCACACATCACCTCATCCTTGTACTTTCAAATGGATAAGCTCACTAATACTTACTTATTAACCTTCACTTCCCCAGTATCATTTAACCATTGCAACTTGTAAGGCTTAGGATGTTCAAATGTAGGCAACCCTAATTTCTCAACTAAGGTAGTACTAGCCATATTGGTGCAACTTCCCCCATCTATGATAACACTACACACTTTTTTACTCACATGACACTTTGTGTGAAAGATGTTATCTCTTTGTTTTTCAAGGTCATCCTCCTTAACTTGAGTCCTCAGAGATCGCCTTATTACAAGTGCTTCCCCATCCATGGGTCCTATCTCCTTTTCACTAGCTTCCTCTGCAGATGGCATCTCATCTTCTTCACTTTCATTATAGATTCCCACCTCACCACTAGCCAAGGTGATCATTGCTGTCTTGTTTGGACATTGAGAGGTTATATGACCATTACCAAGACACTGAAAACACTTAAAGTCATGATTACAAACTGGGATGTCGATTTGACCTTTGTCCTTGCTAGCCCTCATCTCTTTGGCTTTGTAAGGCTCAAATCTTGGTTTGGATGTATCTATTTCATCTTTTTTTCTCATTGAACTTCCAAGGACTAGTAGGGTTTGGTTTTGGAGTAATGGGACTAACCTTTGATGGTTAGGTTCGAAAACTCTGTTTCTTTAATTAACTTTCCACCTTGATTGCCATGTGGACCATGTCTTTGATGAGTGCTCAAAAAGCACTAAAATTATCATGATTTTATGCACATTAATTGATTATATATATATATATATATATATGATTTTATCATATATTTTTATATATTTTTAATCAATTAATAAAAATGAACCATTTAAATGCCACCTTTGGTGGGGTTAGACAGTTTAAACTTTATTCAAGGTATACAAATTAAACCTAAGAATTTAATTATCCAAGTACTAACTTTCAAGTTTTAAAACTACTACTCAAAACATGTTATCAATACATTTTTAGATAATAATTCTTATAAAAACTTTTGAAATAGAGCTTCACTCTAACTACCGGGCGATTATGTCAATAAATAAAAGAGAACTACTCTAAATCAGACCGGATAACTAAACCTTAAAATCTAATTTTCAGATTTAAGTTTGTAATGAAAAATAATATATTTCTCTCTAACATTCTTAATATAAAACCTTGAATAAAAATAAAATCAAATCATTTTAGAGATTTTTACCTATTTAATATTTCACAAGCATAACAACGTTATTATTATATCATGTTTACAAACAACCAGTAAAGTTAAATTTAATTACAGACAAATTAAATATAACATGTAAGAATAAAGCATAAAAATAATTATAAAGAAAATAAAATCCTTACAGTACTTTGATGTTATTCCTGTTACTGGAAAACCTCCAAACAGAATTTGCACTTCCATTTATTGACTCAAAAAACAAAGAAATTACAAAAACATAATTAGTTCTTCACAAAAGAGAAGAACTCTAAAACTAAGAAAAACTAACTAAGAAATGGAGAGAAAGAAAGAGAAAAGAAGATGGGTTTTTGGGTGGGATTTGAAGTGAAGAGAATGGGGGTACTTATAGGTAAGGAGAGGAAGAAAAATTGGGTGAAAAATGATTAAAAATTGTGGAAATGTGGAGTAGTGAATGATGACATCATTACCGACGTCATGTTGGCGTGGGGTGCGGCGCTGCGCGAGGATTGGGGCAGATAAGCGCAGCATTGCGCGCGGACTGGGAGCAGATGGTGAGCGAGGCTCCGTGCAGGATTTCCTCCTTTTTGACCTTTTTGACCCATTTTGTCCAATTTTTCCATATTTGTTGACTTTTTCTCATTTATTTTATGAATATATTTGTGATGTATTTCCTCTAGTATTCCTCTTTGAGTCTTTAAGTTACGTTTTTAAGCAAAAATATCTGAAAAATAATAAAAATACCCGTGATTCCGAAAAGACAGATTTATATAAATATATGATAAAATCATATAAATATATATATTTTTAATCAATTAATGTAAATAAAATCATGGTAATTTTAGTGCTTTTTGAGCACTCATCACAACCTCCAACCAACTTCTTGCTAGTCCCTTAGCAAGAGAAGCGATAAAAACTAAAAATTAAACTATCCTAAATCACTTTTGTGGATTGACACGGTTGCATTTAGCATATGCAATAAGCCTTTAAACCCCTAGGTTGCCCTAGTGGACGAGTTTGAGTCTCGTGAGTATTTTCTGTAATGATACCCATAAACATTGAACTAAATGTAAAAATTAAAGAAATAATAAAACAACAACTTAAAAACTAAAATTACAACAAAATCAAAAATTAACTTTTAAGAATAAAAGAAAACAACATGAAACATAACACAAAAATGTCTCATACTTTTAATCTCCTTTAAGATCATAATTAAAATCTAAAGCATAAGTTATTTTAATCTTCTTAAACAATCATGATTTATTATAATAATTAGTCGAAAATCATTTTCATATTTCATATAAAAAATGTATCAATTTAATTTCACCCAATTTCAGTGTCTAGAATCCGAATTCGCTTTGAGTCTATTCCTCACTAGTCAATACTCTCAAAACACTGAATCTTATGGGTTCAAACACTCATACAAATTTATATGCGAAAGAGTTGATGTAGAAAAATGAACTAATATGTTTGCATATGTATAAAGAATAAAGGCTCAAAGTATTATTTTGACATTGATCTCATGAAAGGAATCAAATGTATAAATTATAAAGATATCATATATAAAATTTATTTTCATGCATAAATCAAATTCATTAAGAAACAATTTCAAGATATATGCCTTTACAAATGAAGAAAGTGCAATGACTTTTTAGGGAATTACTTCCTATATCTTTCTTTTGTAATTAGCCTTTACTCACAACTTTGTAGGCAATGTGGGTCATAGTATGTAGATTATACTATATATTCTTTTTCTCTTTATTATTATTATTTTTGAAGATATTTTTCAATATATATATTTTAGAGAGTCAACCCATGTACAAATTGTACATTTTTTAGGATTTTGGTGAGTGGTTAATTTTGTGGCTTTTCTGTTTGATTTTGGTTTAGGTCACCCCACATATGTCTTTTTTGTTTTGTAACAGTCATGCACAAATGAGATAAAAGCATATACTATCAATTTCTACTTAAATCATTTAATCTAACAAAAATAATAATAAAAAAAATATATGACATTCTATTAAGATGAGAAACAAAATTCATACATTCAATGCTAATACCTATAGAGATCATCTAAAAAAATTGAAGAAATAAGAAATGTATTTGGAGTAGAAAAAATATATATTTCACTCCGAATAAAGGAAATTAGGCTCAAATTATATCTCACAAAAGTAGTCTCCACTAAAAAAAATATCATAAAAACCAATTTTGGGTTTAATATAATTTCTACATCTTATCAAGAAATACTACTTATGACAAAAACTAACTAATTTTTAGGTGTGATTTGAAGTGAAGAGAATGAGGGTATTTATAGGTAAGGAGAGGAAGAAAAAGTGGGTGAAAAATTGATTAAAAATGGTGGAAACGTAGAGTGGTGAATGATGACATCGTTGCTGGCGTGGCGGTGTGTGAGGATTGGGGCAGATGGGCGAAGCAACGCGCACGGATTGGGCGCAGATGGGCAGCGATGCACGCGGTTGGGTGGCTCCGTGAGCGATTTCCTCCTTTTGGACCTTTTTTGACCCATTTTGTCCAATTTTTCCATTTTGTTGACTTTTTCTCATTTATTTTATTAATAAATTTGTGATGTATTGCCTCCATTATTCCTCTGAGTCTTTAAGTTATGTTTTTAAGCAAAAATATCTGAAAAATAATAAAAATACCCGTGATTCCGAAAGGACAGATTTATATAAATATATGATAAAATCATATAAATATATATATTTTTAATCAATTAATGTAAATAAAATCATGGTAATTTTAGTGTTTTTTGAGCACTCATTAGTCTTCCATCTCCACATAATGATGAAGTTCCAGATTTTGGGTGATGAGATCATCAAGCTCTACAAATTCCAAGTGGACTAATCACAAGATCTAGGAGGACACAACTTGAAAAGGCTTTATATGGGCTCATTAAAGAACCAAAGGGACCTAATTTGGGAGTGCAAGGATTGGGACAATCCTAGGATGAAATTAGGGCAAATTTGCAGTAATATGTGGAGCGAAATTGGAGCAACTAAGGAAAAAGCAATCCCTATAAAATATTACATCTTAACCTTTGTTTCCATCTAAGGGTTAAAAATGAAGCTGCCCAAAAAAGTCCAAATGGCACAACAATATGCCTAGTTTTATTTTTCCTATTTTGACCTAATTTCCATCGTAGGATTGTCCCAATCCTTGCACTCCCAATTTGGGTCCCCTTGGTTATGCATGACCTCTTGAATGTGCCAATTTAAAGCCTTTTTGAGTTGTTCCCTCCTAGACCTTGTGATTGGTCCACTTAGAATTTGTAGAGCTCGATGATTCTCATCACTCAAACATCTCAAACTCTAAAATTACCTTTCTATCCTTCCTCCAGCACCGAAAAAGAAACTACCTAACCAAAGGAGATAGACAGGAAGGGAAGAAGAAAATGGTCATGCAAAGGCTGAATAAAGCTCTTTTGGAGCAGCATCTGAATAGAACTATAGTCAATTCAGTACATTCGAAGCCATGATCTAGAATTTATAAGTATTCAATGTGGGCATATAAACAATGAAAGAAAAAGACCGAACTAGCAATACTAATGTATACTTATACCTTTAAGGGGTTCACTTATACTATTGATAAAGTCTCTTAAGATATCATAGGTTATATAAGATTCAGTTCAATCTAACAAGCGCGGATACCACAAGATCTTTATAAACCAAAGAAGTTGAGCCTACTTTATGCATTTACGCACTAAGCAAGCAAGGCGAACTACATAAGCAAGAAGGAATCACCTACGACTTCCAATCCAATGACAAGCAAAAGACAAAGAAGGAACTTACTATACCTTACCTCCTTGTGCCCATATCTTTTCCTCAGCCTTGAACTACTTATATGTGTGCCTTCCTTCATTGAAAAACAAACAAAGTGGAAGGAAAAAGGACTAAGACCTTCCTTGCCCTAGTACACACCCCAAGCAATACCTTAACCTCAGACCTCACCCAAGACAAGCTGCCTAAAACTCCAGAGAAATCGAGCAGTCAAGTTTGGAAGATTTTATTATTATTATCTAATAAATAGATGTTTCTTTAACCGGATTTTTCTTCTAAGAGACAATACCATTGAAAGACCATATATGTTTTAAAACAAAAAAAAACAAATGTTGATTTAGAAACAAAATAAAAAGGAAATGTAGCCAAGGATTGTGCTTCCATGCCATGATTTAAGCCATAGACAAAACCTTTTTTTAGGTATTAGATTGAGGAGGAAACCACTCAGCACCTAAGGTAGGGCTCAATGCCTAACAAAAATGGCCAAAATAAAAAAGGGAAAAAAGAGATGCATAGCTGAGGGGAAAAGATAAAGAATGCATGCTTAGAGATTCTATCTATTCTATGGGAGGTTCAAGATTCTATTAAAGGACTTCTAAGGATAAGGAAGAATGATAAGAACTAAATTACTGAGAAAAGTGTTGATCTTGTCTTGCTTGTTGGGAGAGATGATGCTTTTGGACCACCATTTCTAGCCAAATAGAAAGTGATCACTTAATAATGAACACTAATTGAAAGCGGCTAAGAATGAATATCTATCCCATACGGGAATCAAACTTGTGTCATCGACATGAAAAGATGTTGTCCTAGTCATTGGATGAAAGGGACCAAAATTCCATTCTTTATATACCTCATCTTCAAGAATAATGGTTTGTTTTGTTTCTATATGCAATTCAAGATTTCATTTGTGTTCACGTTGTCGATTTCTTATGTGAACTCGTGGGTCATCCCATCCATTTTCTTTGATCATAAATCCCTTTGATCTCTTTCTTTGTCTTTCATCCCCCCTAAACAGAATAAGTAAGGCATAGTTCTTTCTAATTCAAAAAAGAAAATAGGGGCAAAGCACCCAAGTGGAGAAGGCCTATGCTAAAGTTAGAGAGAAAGTATGTTAAGGTTAAGAAGTCGCTTAGTTGAACTAGAAAGTTTGGGTTATAAAGTAAGGTCAACTGGTTAAGGAAAGCTCAGGTTATAAAATATCTTAGCCATTAATTAATTAATATTCATTAAGTAGTAGTGAGGCATCAATATAGAGTTCTGTCAGTTGTAGATATAGACTAGGCTTAGGGGCAAAATTCATCTCTTTTATTTTCTTCATTTGCACCTTACACTTCCAATGATTCTAACGAGGCTTAGGTGCGCGGAGACTTCCACTATGGACCGAGACTATGAAAAGGTAGAACACCATAGAAACTTCGCTAACTTAAGGAGGGGCTTTCGATGTGGTACTTCAATTGGAGAGGATGAAGCATGTTGGTAAGGAAGGATAACCGCTAAGAAAGTGTTACGAAACACGAACTTGGCCTATTTTCAAGGGGACCTCTATGATGCCAGCCATCATGGAAACTAAGCTCCTTGGTATACACAATCTAAAAGGATTCATTGAGACTCTGGTACCACTGTAACTCTTTTTCCTCCAGTGATGAGTTAAGGGGAGCTTTATTCATCTAGTCCAACTGAGAATGCATCTCCTTCTAGTCGACCTACCACTCCAGTTTACATAAGGTGCTAAAAAAGTAAAGGCATCTAAGATGGATCAGGCTGGCCAATCTACTACCTCTACATCATCTTCATCCTATCTATCCTCTCTTGAGGTACGTAGGCCTTCTCACATTAAAAATCCTACGGAAGGCTTTCTTATAACTCGTTTTCTAACAAGTTATGATTGATTTATTTAAGCCTTAGAGAAAAATAGCATTGACACATAGGGAAGGTGCCTCCAGCTTATCTAGAATAGATGGGCTTGGTTGTCTATTAGAGCCTATTAATAGCTTCTAATGTAAAGGAGAAGGATTGCCAACTTTGACTTCATTTGCCGCTCATCATTTAGTTCCAACCTGGGGAGGAATATCCCGTCGTACCTATTTCATCTAAATCTCTTTCCTCAACATTACATATGACTATTGATTACCAGCTATCAATTCATTGGATTCCCGACACAAAAGAGAAGTTCTCATTTCCCTCATCGGTGAAGAATGTCGACCTAGGAGAGAGAAGAGCATAACTCCATTTTCCAAGCCACCTACATCTGATCCATCTGGCGAAAATGGTACAGAACCAACACTAGGAAGCAATCAATGCCTCCCTAGAACTCAACCTAACTGTCAATCTAGAACAGGGGAACGTAGCACTCTCGTTTGTTTATACATGGAGTATTCCCCAGCCAGTTCTATGCCCAGGCTTCGGCACTTGACTAAACCTATCTTTCACTTTGCCCACATCACATATTTCTCTTCTAGCCTAAGTCGTGCTTGCTACTCTATGCTTTCTACCACCACTAGAAACAGTAGAGGAAGCAACTTTTGATCTAAAGAAACAGTATAATTCAAACATTGATAATAAGAAATAGACTAGGCTCGCTTTAATTTGATAGGAGTTTCTCTACACTTCGCACTACTAGGATTTTTCCCTAACTTCACTCCACCTTCTTCTTCGGTGCAATCTTATTCCTTTACTTCTTCTTATTTTGCTTCGCAAGAAATTTTCCCTATTCATATAAGAGATTATATTGAATTTTTTCCTTGACTTCTTTTCTTTGGGTGATGCCTTAAACTAAGAATCTCATACTAGATTTTTTAAGTAGAGTTGCACTCTCCCGTAAATCTGATAAAATGAGGAACTTACCTTATTATTACCCAAACAAGGAGATAAACTATAGCTTACCACTTACTTAGATACGATGGAAGCAGATATGGGGAATGAGTCTCCCTTCGTAGAAAGTGACTACTTTAGTGTATTAAGAGAGGAATGTTCCAACTAAATGAAGATTATGGTTTTTCATCTTGAATATATCTTTTTACTAGACTTTCATCTTTCTTTCACTAGCGAAGACATCACGGGCGAGGGATGCCAAAGCAGTGAGTACGTGGCAAAATCCCTTTCTTTCTTTTCATTTGGTGAAAATCACTTTTTGTTCATCTTCCACCAGTATCAGCTCGGGGATGAAAGACAAACTACAATATCATGGTTTCGACCTCTCGTCCCAAAAGAAATTCCTTAGGCGAACACTGTTGGATAACAATAGAAATCCTTTCCTTTTTTATTTTTTAGCTAAAGAAATTCCATAGTGAAGACATCACGAGTGAGGGTCTTTCATCCGAAATCCTTTCTTTTTCCTCTTTTGTTCTTTTTTTAGTTGTCGAGGTTTGTTCGTCGTTTCATAATAAAGGCAGTAGAGTTCCGGCCTCTACCTATTATCACCTAGCGAGGGCCTTTCCAAACCCTTCTATTTTTTAGTAGAAATAGGAAGCACCGAAATGGATCAATTATACCACTGGTAGTCTTTCTCAAGTAAGAACTACCTCCTTATATAGGGCTAGGGTAGAAAAGATCTCCGAATGAGAATGAATGGTACCCACTAAAGATAGTACTCTTGGCAAGTTTTGGAAGAATTTTGATAGTAAACTCACTGCTTAACTATGAGTACTCGTAACCTTAGGAGCTATAAGGTGCTTTAGTAAGCGGTGTTTGAAATAACCGTTGTTTGGAACGGTAACTATCAATTTCATAAGAATAAGATAAGATAGCTTTTGGACTGATGACTCTCTTTCTTTTCTCACCATATCCTTTTTGACTGTTGATTATGCCTTCTTTGAGGAGGGAATAGAAGCTCTTACAACTCTCATTTCCATTATTAATGGTGATAAATGGTGTTAGCAATAAAAGTTGTGATTGAATTAGTAAGTGATGTTCTTAATGTTAGGAAATTTGGATAAAATAGTATAATCACAAATTCTCCCTCCCAAGATCTTTCTTAACAGAATATCAAATAACAGAGAAATAGATAATCCACAACACAAGAATTATAGTGAAAACTCTAAATTAGAGAAAAACCACTTTCGTTGTCAAAAGACAACCAGAGAAAAATTCACTCTGTGGAAAATTGTTACAACCACACTCTCAGTAATTTTCTCACACACCCAAAAGACAAGAGCAACTACAAACCCAAGAGAATTTTCCCACAAAATTCTCTCACTCAAGAACTTCTCATACAAGTTTTTCTCTATTTTTGGGATGATTAACAATGAAGAAATGAAGCCATATTTATAGCCTTCAAGTTCTCATTTCATATGCCAAACATTTCTTCATTCAACAAAATTAGGCTACCTAATTTTCCTATTCTTTATTCAAACAAGGTTAGGCACCTCCATCTTTGACAATATGGTAAGCCACCTTCCATGAATTTTCTTCTAAATTAGGCATCTCCTATTTTGACTAACAAACCTAATATCATTTTTAATCAATCATAACACTTAATGCCTTCGTTACTAGATTGACTACTTTCCAATCTTGCTAGCCATTTCGCCTAGCTCTCCTTTCTGACTGTCCTGTTGTAGCAATAACAGATGGTGGAGTCATTACCGCTACTACTGTTGGAGTACTCCTACACGCTGCTTCTCTCGTAGCCATTTTTTCTAATCTCTCTGCTCTTGTGTACCAGACCATGTCTCAATTCATTTCCTAAACAGGATGATCAAAGATTCTTTGTCAAATTCCTTCTCATCTCATTTAGTCGTTCAATTTCACATCACTCGAAGTAGTCTACATATCCACAGTCACATCCTGTTTGTAGGATGGCAAGCTAGTCAACAAGGACTCGTCCATGACCAAAGGTCCCATAGGACCATAACTAAAGTCAAAAGTTATCATAACATACAATCACACTATTCACACTTTTTGTCTATAGGTGCATGCAATGATGGAAGAGAAGAGATAAAAAAAATTGGGAATTGATTTTGCACATCGGCATGCTTCTATCATTTTGCCCTCGAATGGCAGCATGAAATTTGATATACTATGATATCATCAAATAAGAAGTTCCATCTTTTTACAAGGGGAAAGAAGACAACATTAAAGAAACTAACCCGACCTTCTAGCACGACATCACTAAATTCTCGATCAAGAAGTTACATATATGCAGATATGGGTGACTATAGCAGTATGGCTTATGTAGGTGCAACCATGGAAGAAATCCTATAAATCAAGATCTTTGTTTTGTTCAGCCTTCTATTCTAGTTCTATTCCCATTCCCAATACCGTATCAAGTCATGGTCAAGGCATATAGTACTAGTGTTTCTGTTCAATCCCTGGTCCACTTGGGAACTCTTTATGATGGAGATTGAGGTGCTAATCAAGTTCATGTTTACAAATATTCTCAAGATCCTAAGCAAGGGACAGATTTGGAATGTCAAATTGGATGCAAGAAATAAATTAGTAAGGAATTGTTTTGTTTTAGTTAATTATGAGATTTTTATGTTTAGTAATTTTATTTTAGTTAATTGTGGGATTTTATTTTAAGTCTTTGTATTTTATTTAATTGTGGGCCTTTTATGTTTAATAATTTTTATTTTAAGTATTTTAGTCTTTGAATTTTTAAGGTTGGATTAGGCCCAATCCATAACTAAATAGGCCCATTCGGCCCATTCCATCTAGGTTTTTTTTCTTCTTTTAGGCTTTCTTACTTATTAATAATAAGAGCTATGTAATGGGCGAAGAATGAATATTCATTAATGTAAAGAAAATTTTAGAAAGCATATTACTTTGCCTTCTTGTGTTCTTGATTGAATGCTTGAATTCAACTTATTAAAGAGAGTGATCATCCTTTGTGGCATCCGAAGATTTGGGTTTAAAAGACTTTGTTTCATTAGGGTTCTAATCTGATCATATTCAACACGTTCTTAGCAAATCAATCATTTCGATTCCCTTGAGTTTGTGGGTTCCTAGGTTGTTCACCTAAAGGGTCCACATCATTTAGCCCTAATAAGGCAGTGAAATATATGGCTATAAAGTTGAGTATGAAGGTGATCAACACCTTGTGATGGAGTATGCCAAGCAAGCATAATCATCAACCTATTGTTGATCGATTAAAAAGTAGGAGAATAAAGTCGATGTAGAATGGTCATGAATCCATTCCTTACAACAATAGAAATCCCTATTTATGATCGTGAAAGCCCATAAATGAGAGCATATGGTTTTCTTCCTTTGGTACTCTAGTTGACAGAGTTTATGCATGAGGATTCATGTCATCTCTGTTCAATAGAATAAGAGATTAGCAACCAAGTAAGTTCTATAAGAGAAGTCGGTATGTTGAATACATATCAATTGGTCTATCTCCTAAGCCTATGGCCTAAGACTCACAAGGACTATACGAAGGCATGGAGTATCTAAAGCTACTACGCAAACTATTGGAGTATATAAGGGCTTTAGTCCCATAGGATTAATGCATAGCGTTTGGGATCTTTCCTCATCCCTACTATGCTGGCTCTATCCCCTTGTTCAGTCACCAGCCGAAGCCAAGCCATCTTTCTATTCATAGCTATAATGTGTTGCTATCGATATCGCTACATAACTAAAAGAGTAGTATAGTACCGATACTTAAGTAGGTCTATTCCTTTATCTACACCGAGCCTTCATCAATCCTAGTAACAAGAGAGACTATTTCTTATTAACCGTGAAACCCCAAAAGGTGAAGTAGATCCATTCAAGGCTAAGCTAATGGTCAATCTATTTCTTAAAAAGTAGTTAAGAGACCTATGTATGTATGGATCCATCAGGTCTAACCATATCAAAGATGAAAAAAGACATGTTTTCATTGACTGTTAAAAGACTTTAGGAGAATATGGTATATTCTCTAGGGTGATTCCCCATCAAAATTCCCTGAGGACAAGAGCAGCTATTGGTTTCCAAGAAAGATCAAGAAGAGAAGCAGGTGTTCTCATATCAGGGCATAAATCTCATGCATGTGATCTCTCAATCCTTTCCTTTCTTTAGTCTTATCCCTAAAAAAGTAAGGGTTTTCTCGGTTGGTGTGTTCCATAGTCTAGTGTTAGAGTATAGCATAAATAAGAAAAGTGGGAGTCATCTCTAAGAGATATGCCTTTTTATGACTAATAATCTTTACATAAAGTAGGTCTTACACCAAGGGCATTCCTCAATTCCTTGCCAACCAAATCATAAGTGAGTGAAAGACATCACAAAAGGGTGCCCCTCCAAGCGATTGTACCAACTGTTATGAGCTATTGGATAGTCTCACTTTCTACTCCCATGCTTCAAGCCTTTGACTTATTTGGTCCTATTTTCATTCCGGGAGGGGAAGAGGATTTTTCTGCATCCACTTATAAGCCATTATCCTAAAAGAGGAGAATGAACCATTCTTATGGAGTACGTACTAGAGATGGCATTCTAGACCTTACTCTTTATTCCGCATATGATAGAGTGAGTTTGCTATCAAAAACTTATCTATTCCAATAGTTCACCTTCAGCTCACCTTCAATACTCCAAGCCTGTTATTGACCATGAAAGCCTATACCAGAAGTTGAAGTAGGCCCATGAATCAGGGTACATCCTCAATTTGTTACAAGAACAGTTATGGAAGAGCTTGGAACTTATGGCTTCAAGGTAGAATCTATATCTGTAGGGTCTTCCCTAACTGCCAAAGAAAGACATTCATTCAGATAAATGGCTAGTTGAGGAAAGCCTTATAAGTCAACTAATCAATGAAACTCTTCCTTCAGAAGCCCAAAGGAGCGAGAAAGATGAGTCATAAAAGCCAATTCATGTAGCTTGTGAAGTAGATAAATTTTGAGTGGTTCAAGGTAGGCAACTTTAGGCCTTAGTAGTTAAATGAAAGAAAGGGTGCTTCTTAAACCACCTCAAAGTCAAAGGATGAAGACCTATAACAGATTACTAAATACCAATGAGGGACCATTGAAAGTTACATTCCCAACTACTATGGATTCTGTTCTTATCCAACAAGATTATGGAGAAGAGAGAGCCAAAAAGAATGAAGCAATAGAAAAGCCCGTTATGAAACCAGTTTTAGATAGTCTCAAGCCTTACACTCCACCAATTCCGTTTTGATGATGCTTTGGAGAAAATGCCTAGCTATGTAAACTTTATGAAAGATATCTTTTCTAAAAAGAGGAGGTTAGGTGATTTTGAGATAGTTTGTCTTGCAAAGGAGTGTAGCGCCATCCTTCAGAAGAAACTACCGCCTAAGCTTAAAAATCCAGGAAGTTTTACCATTCCTTGTACTATTGGTGAGAAATTCTTTGGCAGAGCTCTGTGCGATCTGGGGGCCAGCATTAATTTGATGCCACTTTCCATCTATCAGAGCCTTGGATTAGGAGAAGCACTCCCGACCATTGTAACTCTTCAACTTGTAGATAGGTATTTCAAGGCATTATAGAGGATGTGCTTATGAAGGTAGACAAGTTTATCTTTCCTACAAATTTCATAATTCTCGATATGGAGGAAGACAAAGATATCCCTATTATTCTCAGGAGGCCATTTTTAGCAACATGTATGACTTTGATTGATGTTTAGAAAGGAGAGCTCACCATGAGAGTTCAAGACCAAGAGGTAACTTTCAAAGTATTTAAAGCTATGAAATTTCTAGGTGAATCCGATAATTGTTTTAGAGTTGATATGGTAAATGAGTTAGTTAAAAGTAGGTTCACAAAAAACTCTACTACTAATTCTTTGAATGTTTCTCCTGTGAATCTGAATAATGAATTCAGAGCCATTTGCAAAAAACGTCGCCTACCAAATGAGATGGACCAGTACCGTCTACAAGCCTATAAAAATGTTAAGCTCTATAAAGAGAAGATGAAGAGATGGCATGACAATAAGCTCTTGCATCAACACTCTGAACAAGGACAAAAATTTTTGCTCTTCAAGTCTCATTTGCAATTCTTCCCAAGAAAACTAAAATCAAGATGGTCAGGTCCTTTCACTATTTCCAAAATGCATCCATGCGGTACTGTTGAGATTAAAGATGAAAACTCACAAACGAATTTTCAAGTGAATGGGCAACAAATCAAACCTTATTTGGGAGGTGACATTGATCATCAAAAGCCAACCATGGTGTTATTTGACCCTACCTGAAGGAAAGAAATAGGAAGTCAAGTCGATGACTCTAAATCAAGCGCTTCTTGGGAGGCAACCCATGTGTTTTAGTTTTTATTTATTTTACTTAGTTGAATACATATTATTTTTAATATTTCTCTATTTCTCTATTTTGTTTGATAGGTGCAAATTGGAGAAAGTAAAGCTATTGGTGGATTTCAATCTCACAAGCCAACTCACCAACCAGGGAAGTTTATTTTAACCCATCTCTTTTTTTCTTTAACTTTCACACATTGAGGACAATGTGCATATTAAGTTTGGGGGTGGTGGAGAGATTAAACCTATTTTGAAATATTTGCTTGATATTGTTGTTTGTGTAGCTTTGTTTGTTTGGTTGATCGAAACATGAGAATATATTATGATTTTCATGGTGATTTATTTTTTATTTCTTCAGTTGAATTAATGCATAACTCTTTGAAAAATTTGAATATTGTCTAAGTGTGTGTGCAAATTTTTGAGTAAGTTTCATTTTTACAAGAATGTCTATTTATGAGCACTAGTCTTGATCTTTGAGATGTTATGCTAATTTAGAGAAGGTTTATGTGAATATGCAATTCTATTGATGTTCTTTGGTGTCACAGTTTTTAAAATTTGTTTGATTTTCTCTCGAGGTAAAATCCTGGACAACACTTAGCTAAGGAAATGATTTAGGCCATCTTTGGATCGTTTAAGTCTTTCTATCCAACTTTACATACTTTATCCATAGTATACCCCTTTTGAGCCTTTATGTTTACTTTTATTTGTCTCCTACATAAAAACAAAAGAAGAAAAAAGAAATAAAAGAAGAAAAATAAAGATTGTGGAGATGTTAGATGGTATCTTGTTTCGATCCTAAAATGATGTGTTTAGGAAAATTTGAACCAAATATTATCTTTTATCCTACCTTTACCTAATCCATACATTACAAGCTTAATAAAGTCCTATTGATTTTTGGTTTTGTGTTTGTCTACATTAGTGGAGAGAGAAGTGAAAAAAATACTTATGAGATTTGTGATTTCATTAAAAATTAGTTGCTTCCATATTTGCATAAACTCATCCAGATTTCATGTGATAAATATGAAAAGACTTCACACACACAAGAAAATTCAATGTGAAAATGTAACATACTTTTGAATTGCTTTCAAAGCTTAGATAAAATTATTGTATTTCTTTGAGTTATGTTATTTATATGACCAATGAGAAATGTTTTGAAAATCACTATTTTAAGTGCATATATCCTAGTTTTATTTGTTTCCTTTTGCTCGAGGACTAGCAAAATCTTAAGTTTGAGGGTGTGATAACTCTATGTTTTAGAGTTATATTGTCCAATTTATTAAATATAATTGGTATGTTCCTAATGTTTTTAGTTAATTTTAAGTTCTTAAATTATTATTTACTATTAGTTTTTTTAGAAATATATTTTTAGAGAAAATTAAAGAATGTAAATTGAAAAAAAGACTTAATTTCAAATAACAAAAGTTGAAAATTTAATTTGAATTAAATTAATGGGTTCAAATGCAATTAACAAAACTTTTATTTTTCTACGCAGAGATGGAGCACACGCACGACATTGCTTAACGCGATTCACACATCGTCAGATCAAAAAATCAACGGTAATGATCAGGAGCTTGAGATACAAATGCGGGGTGGGAGAGTGGATGTGATCCTCACAACTTTTTGCACCGTCCGGCACACAGAGTGAGGTCCACCTATTTACGTAGATGATTTCCCTAAGACACGCCTCCTTCACCCACCGTCAGATCAAACCATCAACGGCCCAGATCATGCGTGTTTCCCATGCTCCACGTGAGTGGAGGCCAACTATTGCGCATAAACCAACACACAAGTAATAAAATTTGTAAGTAAAGTATCGTTCCCACGGAGATTTGTTACTATAGTTTGTTGAGTACTAAAATTATCTCAATCTGATTTTATTCAAAATGTACGTTGATTGTAGCAAATGTAAGAAAAGAGTTTAAAAACAAAGTAAAAGAAATCTAGGATTGCAATTTTTCACCAAATTAATCAACTCAAATCATTTTATTTTCTTTTGATTTACATTTTTTTAGTACATTTAATTTGTCAACCGAAAACTTCTAATTTTATTCATACATCTCTTCCGAGCTCCGTACAAACACACCTTGTTAAATTAATTCACTATATCTCTATGAGAATTAAATTCACCGAAATTCATTACGTTTTAAGTTTTCAAATGGCCACACATACAATTAGGGTATATTTCTATCCTTCATCATACATGTCATTCTATTTACGAGCAATATACACACGAATGCCTCTTCCAAGTTTATTCATGTGCCACAGATCGTTTCGATAAGATTCGTAAATAATCAAAAAGCATTATGCACAAAATAGAACGAACAAATCGAACGTCTTATAAATCTATCAAAAATAATTAAAATAAAAGCATTATAAATTTAGATCAAATGCAACCCTAGAAAAATTAAATTACTTCATAAAATTAAAATAAAAATTACAACACATACAGAAAATTAAGATGAAGAAGAAGGAAAATTAAAACATCAATTAGAACAAATTTTCGGCAAACGCAGAACACAACAAAAGCCAAAAATGGCTTGTGCGTGTCCCACAACCAACACACAAACACCCCAAAAATTACAAACTCAAAAAAAAAACTTCTTAACATTATCATCTTATCTCCTATTTATACCCAAAAATAATACATCTAAAATATTACATTTTTTATTTTATTTTTTTATAAAACGCGTAATAATTTTTGTTTCGAAAAATAAAATAACGCGTATCGAAAATCGAATCGAAAATATTAAATAAATTCACGCGTGAGACAGGGGCACCGATTTTGCATTTTTTTAATCCATTATGCGTGCCACGTGTCAGCGTCTGATTCGCTGAAAGGAATTAACGCGGACACGTGGCAGCTTCTGATTGGATGCGGGCAACGGCGCCGGAGACAACAAAGCAAGGAGAAAACGGCCACATACGGGCGCGATCCTACGCTTTCGTGCTCATCGTAACATGCCACGTGTCATTACATGATTGGATGAAAAATAGAGTGGGACACGTGGCAGTTGCTGATTTGAGGAAAGGATTCAGAGTGAACACGTGGCCGATTCTGACTGGAGGAAAATCCGGTTGCACGCTGAGATCAGTGCACGGGATCAGAGGCGCGCGTACGTGGGGGACAGCGGCTGACGCGTCAGAGAAGTGGGTCCCACCTGCACGCCGGCCTGCGCGGTAGGTGGGCCCCACTCGGGCGCCGAGCCGCGTTAAAGAATCTACACCCACGCGATCTGGTCGGGCGTGAATAGCACGCGGGAATCTCAACCGTTTCTTCTTTGATCAGACGGTCCACGTTTCGCGCGTGCATATTAGCGCGTGGTTCTTCACCCTGTGCAGAAAATAAACTTTCATTAATTGGATTTTGGCCCACAAATTTATTTCAAATTACATTTTCAACTTTCTTTAATTATAGTTTAGCCCTTTTCTAATTTAAATTAAATTTTTAAACTTTTAATAATTAAAATCAAGCCCGAATTTAATTTAAATTATATTTTTGACTTTTATAAATTGCAATTAATTACTATTTTATTTGAAATTATATTTTTGGACCCAAATTTGCAATTAATTAAGTTTTTTGATACAAATTATTTAATTTTATTAAAATATATAAAAAACAGTAAATACTAATTTATTAAACTAAAATTAACAAAAAACATTAAGAACATAGAAATTTTAATTAATAAAATAGTTGAAAATAAATATATAAAATAGAGTTATCAGCGACGCAGTCAACCTAATCCACGTGCGGCCTCTCATCCCGCCCAATAGGAAGTTGCCATGTGTCTTTTTATTCTTCCAGCGAGTTAGATGTCGCCACATGTCACACATATTGTAAAATAAAAACCCATAATATTTCTCTCGCCAACTTCAGTTTTCAGGTTTTATCTCCCACTACTACATGCGTGTTTGAACAATTTTGGGGGATGTATATTTTGGATACGTGGGGAAGAAAGAAGGGAGTTTTGTTTTTTTTAGTTTTTAGTTTTTAATTTTTACTCTACCTATCTGAAAAGATAGAGAGAACATGCAGAAGCTATTTTTTTTTACTTGTGTTGTTATTTTGTTAGGGAAAAATACAGAGAAAGGAGACAACAAAGAAGAAGAAAAGGGAAGGAATTTTATTTTTTCATTAAGGAATCGTGAAAGAGTTTCTTCTAATCGTTTTCTTTTAATTTTGTTTCTCTCAAATGTCTTAATATTTTCGTATTGTTATATCTATTTTTGCTATGAACTAAATTATTTGTTCTAGAGTTGTACTGTAGCTTAAATTATGAAGCTTGAATTAATTATTTTTCAATGATTTATGAGATGTTTTTAAGTTGTTTATTTTATCTATGCTTAATGCTTTTGATAGTTGGAAGATTAATTAACTGATCTGTGAACCTTAAATAAACTTGGAAAAGGAATTTTCGTGTTTTACTCGTGGATAGAATAACGTATATTTATATGGGATAGGAATATACTTTTATTGTACGTGTAGCTATTAAGAACTTTGAGCTTAATAAATCTTTGCAAAAATTTAATTCTCATAGAAATATAGTGAATTATTTTAGCGAGATGTGTCTATTTGTTATCGTTCTTCCATCTTTATGTAATGTTTCAATTCAATTTTTTATGACTCAAAGCTTACGCTAACCTCCTTTGTGTTCTTAACAAAATCAAAGAATTCAACTAATATCAAGAAGTAAGCGTTTTATGGGTTACAATCTCAAAATTCAGAATTTTGAAAGAACATAATGGCAAAGTATGACAAAAGGAAAGTCCAAAGAGGACTCTAAAGAAAGACTCTTGACCAAAGAGAAGTCTTAAGAAACATTCTATACCAAAGAGGACTCTAAAAAAACATTCTATACCAAGGAGGACTCTAAAGAAACATTCTATACCAAGGAGGCCTCTAAAGAAAGACTCTTGAACAAGAAGGACTCTAAAGAAAGACTCTTGAACAAGGAGGACTCTATAGAAAGACTCTTGATCAAGGAGGACTCTAAAGAAAGACTCTTAACCAAAGAGGACTTTATAGGAAGACTCTTGACCAAAAAGACTTGAATATTTTCTTCATCAACCTAAACTCCTTTTGCACTCACAATGAAACCCATCACCACAAGCTTATCGGTGCAAAATGTGCACTTCTTTATTTTAGGAAATAGTTTCTCTCTCCTATGCACTTCAAGAACATATTGTAAATGTATCAAATGGTCTTCCAAATTTTTGCTATAAATGAGAATATGATAAAAATAGACAACTATAAATTTTTCAATAAAAAGCACACAAAACATGATTCATTAATCTCGTGAAATGTCTTGGAGCATTAGTTAAACCAAATGGCATGACTAACCACTTATATAAACCATATTTTGTCTTAAATACATTTTTCCATTCATCACCTTCTTTCATTCTAATTAGGGGATATCCACTTTTCAGATCAAATTTAGAAAAGACACCATAACTAGGCAACTCATCTAACATATCAACTAAGCGAGGAATAGGATGATGATAATTTACCATTATATTGTTGATTTCTCATCCTTCTTAGGGACCAAAATTACTAGAACAACACATGGACTCATTCTTTCTCTCACGTACTCCTTTCCCATAAACTCACTAACATGCATTTGTAGTTCCTTGGTCTTCTCAGGATTACTCCTACATGCTGGTCAGTTTGGAATGTTAGCACCAGGTACAAATTCAATTAGATGTTCAATCCCTCGAATAAGAGGTAATCCATTAGGAATTTCCTTAGGAAAGACATTCAAATTCCTGCATGATAAAAACAATTGTACTAAGCAAAGCATTATCAAGTTGTTTAGTATTCAAAAATGCCTCATTATATAGAAGTACAATCATTGGTTGATTAAGGAATATTTCTTTTTTAATTTCACTCACATTTGCATAGACATTTGTTTTTCTCTCTTATTTTGTCTCAAATATTTCAATCTCTCTTTCTTTTTCTTTCTGATTTTCTCTCAATTTCTTTTGATCACTCTCCTTACCACTAATGTTATTCTATTCACTCTTTTTTTTCTTTCACTCTTTTCTTTACTCTCATTCTTTTCTTTACTCACTTTTCTTTTCATTTTCACTCTTCTCTTTTCTCTCATTCTTTTCTTTACTCGCACTCTCCTTTTCATTTTCACTCCTTTCTTTTCCTCTAACCATCTTCATTTGATTTTCAAAGACTTGCTTTGGGTGAAAGGGGACAAGTGTGATGTTTCTACCATCCTTCACAAATGAATACTTGTTTCTATATCCATCGTGTGTAACCCTCTGATCATATTGCCAAGGCCTACCTTGCAGGATGTTCCTGGCTTGCATGGATACCACATCACACATCACCTCATCTTTGTATTTTCCAATGGAGAAACTCACTAATATTTGCTTATCAACCTTCACTTCCCCACTATCATTTAGAAATTGCAACTTGTAAGGCTTAGGGTGTTCGAATATAGACAACTCTAATTTCTCAACTAAGGTAGTATCATCCACATTGGTGCAACTTCCCCCATCTATGATAACACTACACACCTTGTTACTAGCATGACACATTGTGTGAAAGATGTTATATCTTTGTTGTTCAAGGTCATCCTTTTTTACTTGAATGCTCAAAGATCTTCTTATTACAAGTGCTTCCCCATCCACGGGTCCTATCTCTTCTTCACTAGCTTCCTCTACATATGGCACCTCATCCTATTCACTTTCATTATCGGTTCCCACCTCACCACTAGCTAAGGTGATCATTGCCTTCTTATTTGGACATTGAGAGGCTATATGACCATTACCAAGACACAAAAAACACTTAAAGTCACGATTACAAAATAGGATGTCAATTTGACCTCTGTCCTTGCTAGCCCCCATATATTTGGCTTTGTAAGGCCCAAATCTTGGTTTGGATGTAGTTCCTTCATCTTTTTTCTCATTGTACTTCCAAGGACTAGTAAGGTTCAGTTTTGGAGTAATGGGACTAGACCTTGATGGTTGGGACCAAAACTTCGGTTTCTTTAATTTCCTTTCCACCTTAATTTCCAATTGGAAAATGCCCTCCATCTCCACATAATAATGAAGTTCCATAATTTTGGAAATGTCGAAATTCAACCCACTAAGAAACCTAGCCATGGTGGCCTCTCTATCTTCGTTGACATTAGCTCTTACCATCACCACTTTTATTTCCTTGTAGTACTCATCAACGGATTTATATCCTTGAGTCAATCTATGTAAGCGTTGGTGTAACTCTCTATAGTAGTAGCTAGGCACAAACAAACCTCTTCCTCATGATGGCCTTCATTTCCTCCCAATTATCTATGGGCCTTTCATGGTTTCTCCTCTTACTAATGACCAATTGATCCTACCAATTCAATGCATAGTCAAAAAACTTAATTACATCGAGTTTTAATTTTTTCTCCGAAGAGTAGTTGTGACACTCAAAAATGTGCTCCACCTTCTTCTCCCACTCCAAATACAAATTTGGGTCATTCTTTCCTTGGAATTGTGGTATCTTAATTTTTATACTACTTCGATCTCTATCAACTCCATCTTGGGCCCTAGGTAGGGGTCTCCACATACCTCATTTACCATTTCTTCCTCCTCTATACCCATTTATCCCTCCTATAGGAATTCTTCCTTCTTATTCCTCTAATTCTTCTTCTCAATCTTCTTCCTCTATATCATCCCCAATATGAGCTTGCCTATTAACCCAAGTATAACATAAGGATGTGTGTGGATTATGTCATTTTATTTTATAGGTTGATAACATGAGTAAGGAACGAGAAGAACCACAAGAGATTGACTTCAAATTCTTCATCAAATCTATTCATGACCAATTTAAGAGGATGAATGCAAGGTAATATGATTTAGAATCCTCTTCGAATTCTCAATCACATAGAAGAAGAATTAAAAGACATGAGTTCGAGGAAGAAGAAGCTGATTCCAATGTGGAAGAGAGAACCAATTATAAATGGGATAAAAAGACTAACTACAAAGAAGATAGTAATATAGGCAATATAAAGATGACAATTCTACCCTTTCAAGGAAGGAATGATCCTAAGTTATACTTGGAGTGGGAAAGAAAGGTTGAGCATGTGTTTTATTGTCATAATTACTCTGAGGAGAAGAAAGTAAAGCTAGAAACCATAGAATTTATAGATTATGTTGGTATATGGTAGGATCAATTGGTGGTAAATAGGCGAAGAAATGGTGAGAGACTTATTCAGTCATGGGAAGTGATGAAATTGGTGATGTGTTAGAGGTTCATACTAGCCATTACTATAAGGACATATATAGAAATTTGCAAGGGTTGGTCCAAGGTTCCATGAGTGTAGAAGATTATTTATAAGGAGATGGAAGTCACTATAATGAGAGCAAATATAGAGGAAGATAGAGAAGCGACAATGGCAAGATTCATTGTCAGGTTAAACAGAGAAATTCCTGATGTGGTTGAATTGCAACATTACATAGAAATGGAAGAACTACTGTACAAAGTCATTGAAGTGGAGAAGCAAATCAAGTTCAAAAGGTTCAGTTGTTGTTCCTAAAAGGTCAAGCGAAGTCAAACAATTCAGTTGTTGTTCCTAAAAGTAAACATAAAACAAAAACTCTATGGAAGTCCCGTGATATTAAGTGTTTTATGTGCCAAGGACTCGATCATATTACTTCTGAATGTCCAAACAAAAGGGTTATGGTTGTTCATGATAACATAAAAATTGAGAGTACTAGTTCAATTGACGATGAAATGCCACCATTGGAGGATTTTTCTAATGTAGAATTAGAAGAACCTTTGCACGGGGAATTATTTGTCACAAGGAGAGCCCTCAATATATACCCCAAGATTGAAGGAGATGAGAAGCAACGTGAGAATATTTTTCACACAAGATGCCAGGTGAAGGATAAGGTATGCACGGTTATTATTGATAGTGGGAGCTGTACTAATGTAGCTAGTATTTTGTTGATAAAAAGTTGAATTTGAAGTGGCAAAAGCATCCTAAACCATACAAGATACAATGGTTGAATGATTATGGAGAATTGAATGTCAACAAACAAGTTTGGGTTCCTATTATCAGATTTGCATGAAAGAAGGGGATGAATGGAAAACTACATTTAAGACTAAATATGGATTACATGAATGATTAGTAATGCCATTTGGTTTAAAAAATGCATCCAGTACATTCATTAGGTTAATGAACCATGTTTTGTGTGCTTTCATAGGGAAATTTTTGGTAGTTTACTTTGATGATATTTTAGTCTATAGCAAAAATCTAGAGGAACATAGGGAACACTTGCATGTAGTTTTTAGTGTGTTGAGAGAGAGCAAGTTGTACACTAATCTTAAAAAGTGCACATTTTGCATGGAATCTGTTGTGTTTCTTGGATTTGTTAGTTCATAAGGTGTTAGTGTTGATGAAGAAAAAGGTAAGGGCAATAAGGGATTGGCTTACACCTAGGAATGCAAACGAGGTAAGAAGCTTCCCTGGTTTAGCGAGTTTTTATAGAAGGTTTGTTAAATAATTTAATTCTATTTCTGCACCTTTGGATAAACTTGTTAAAAAGAATGCTATTTTTAAGTGGGATGACGTGCATGATCGAACGTTTAACACTTTAAAAGATAAACTAATAAATGCACCTTTTTTTTGTTTTCCTAACTTTGATAAAGCTTTTGAGATAGAATGTGATGCATCGGGGATTGGCATAAGAGCTATTTTCATGCAGGATTCCAAACCAATTGCATATTTTTGCAAAAAGTTAAGTGGGGCAATGTTGAATTATCGTACTTATGACAAGGAGGTTTATGCATTAGTGAGAACTCTTTAAACATGGTTGTATTACTTATGGCCAAGGGAATTTATCATTCATTCTGATCATGAGAGTGAAGTTTTTGAAGACCCAAGGTAAGCTTAATAAAAGACATGCTAAGTGGTTGGATTTATAGAAACATTTCCTTATGTAATCAAATACAAGCATAGGAAGGACAACGTTGTGGTTGATGCATTGTCTAGGAGGTACATATTACTTACTTCGTTCCAAACTAAATTAATTGGTTTACCTGTACCTAATCAACCTTGGATTGATTTATCTATGGATTTTGTTTTAGGATTACCAAGGTCTCAAAGTGGTAAGGATAGCATCTTTGTTGTTGTTGATAGGTTTAGTAAAATGGCTCATTTTATTGTATTTTCTAAAACCAATGATGCAACACATATTACTCATTTGTTCTTTAAAGAAGTGGTTCATTTGCATGGGTTTCCTAAGACATTTTTTAGTGATAGAGATGTTAAGTTCCTAAGTTATTTTTGGTGCACTTTATGGAATAAACTAGGAACTAAACCATTATTTTCCATTGTTGCACATCCTCAAACGGATGGTTAAACTGAAGTAGTTAATAGGAAACTCACTACTTTGCTGCGAGCTATCATTCGAAAGAATATAAGGTAGTGGGAGAAGTGTTTGCCACATATTGAGTTTGCATATAATATGACTGTTCATTCTACTTCTTCATTTTCTCCTTTTGAAGTTGTTTTCTGACTTGAATCCTGTAACATCTATTGATAATTTACCTTTAACTACTAATGAGTATGCTAACCTTGATGGTAAGAAAAGGGCAAATTTTATGAAGGATTTACATGCTAGAGTTCGAGTCAACATTGAAAGGAAGAATTAGCAATATGCTAAGCAAGCCAATTAGTGGCGTTTGAAGGTTGTTTTCCAACCTAGAGATTGGGTTTAGGTGCACATGCGTAAGGAGAGGTTTCCCACACAATGAAAATCAAAATTATAGCCTTGATGAGATGGACCTTTTCAAGCCTTAGAATGGATCAATGATAATGCCTACAAGATAGATTTTCCAAGTGAAATGGTAATGTGAGCTCAAATTTTAATGTCACTGATTTTTCTTTGTTTGATGTAGGTGATTTGAGGATGATTTTTTTCGAAGAGGAGGGGAATAAATAAAGATCAAGCTGCCGATCAAGTTGATGTTCCCAAATATTCTCAAGATCCTTTGAAAGGAATTGGCGGTCCAATGACTAGGGTAAAGACTAAGAGGATAAAGGAATCTTTCCAACACTTGATCATGGAAGTGCAATACAAAGAGGCCATGTTAGAAGAATCAAAAACTAAATTCAAAGATTCTAAAGCTTCACCAAGGATGGCTTATTACCTTTCTATGCAAGATATAGATTTGGAAGATCAAGTTGGGAGCAAGGACTAATTTAGGTAGTAATATTTTTATTTTAGCTAATTATGGCTTTTATGTTTAGTAATTTTAAATTTTTAAAATTGTGGGCTTTTTATGTTAAGTCTTTTAGTCTTTTATTTTTAAGGTTTGATTAGGCCCAATCTATAACTAAATAGGCGCAGTTTGTCCAGCTTCCAATAAATTCTCAGTTTGACCAATAAGATTAGTACATTGGTTATTTCCCAAGATTTCCTTCACTAGTTGAATTAAATGCTATTATTTGCAGTCTCTAACTTCAAAAATATTTGATCTAGGTGAAGGGATTTTAATGGATATCGAGGTATTAATCAAGTTAATGTGCCTAAGTGCTGATCAAGTTGATGTTTTCAAATATTCACAAGATCTTTTACAAGGAATTGGCGGTCCAATGACTAGGGCTAGATTTGGAAGATCAAGTTGGGTGAAAGGGTTACTTTAGGAAACAATTGTTTTTAAATAATTATGTGTCATTTATGTTTAGTAATTTTTATTTTACTGAATTGTGGGATTTTTATTTGAAGTCTTTTAGTCTTGTATTTTTTTAAGGTTGGATTAGGCCCAATCCATAACTAAATAGGCTCATTCTATCTAGTGATATGAACCAAGGGGTTAGGACCTAGCTAATTTTATATTATGTAGCAAAGGGTTTCTCCACAAATCAATGGATATTACTCACCATTTTTCTGAGGAGAAAGATGCCACAAGGAGGTGTTATTTCCTTGATAAGACTAGCATACATGACACCCTAACAAGTGTGAATATTACTTACCATAAATGCTTGGATACTAAACAATGCCATAAAGGTTTCCAATCCCTTGACAAGTTGCTTAAAGAGGAATAAAGAGCATGAATGAGCTCTCAAATGATCTGAAAAATCAAATTTCATTCAAATTCTAATATTCCAACATTTGAGCTACTCTTAATTATTTATAGGATACAAATAAACCCTAAAATCTACTACATCACAACCCTTAATCTCATCTAAGGGTTGAAAATAAAATAGCCAAAAAGCACAAAAGGTAGCAGAAAACATGGAGAAAAATGAGGTAGCTGACTACAAAAAGGAATCCTATGAAAATATTACATTTTAACCCTTGATTTCATCCAAGGGTTGAAAAGAAAACTACCCAAAATTAGTCCAAATGGCACAGGAAAACTTGTTGCAAAATTGGAGCAGGTGAGAACAAAGGAATTCCACTAAAATATTACATCTTAACCTTTAGGCTGAAAAGAAAGCTACCCAAATTAGTCTAAATGGCACAACAATGTGCCTAGTTTTCTTTTTCCAATTTTTCCATAATTTCCATCCTAAGCTTGTCCCAATCCTTTCCTTCTCAATTTGGGTCTTTTGGTTATACATGACCTCATTAATGAGCCCATTTAAAGCCTTTTCAAGTTGTGCCCTCCTAGACCTTGTGATTGGTTCACTTGAGATTTGTTTGGCTCCATGATTCTCATCATTCCCCCACTCTTCAAGAGGATTCGTTCTCGAATCTTCACCTGCATAATCACAAGGAGAAAGATCAGAAATATTAAAGGATGTTCTAACATTATACTCACCATGAAAGTCTAGCTTGTAGGAATTTTCATTGATTCTTTTGATGGCTTGAAATGAGACTCCTGAGTATACCCCCTAACGATGAAGAAGATGACAAGCCTCGTGCTTATATTTTCCACAAAATGTCATGTGAAGGATAATGTACATGCATTAATTATTGATAGTGCAAGCTGTATTAATGTTGCTAGTACCTTTTTGGTAGAAAAGTTAAATTTGAAGTGACAAAAGCATCACAATCTGTATAAGCTACCATGGTTGAATGATTGTGGAGAAGTAAAGGTATACCAAATCAACCTACTTATAGTGCTAAGATTCGAGGATGAATCTTTTTGAAGAAGAAGGGAATAATGGAGATCGAGGTGCTAATCAAGTTAATGTGCCCAAGTGCTGATCAAGTTGATGTTTCCAAATATTCATAAGATCTTTTGCAAGGAATTGGTGATCCAATGACTAAGGATAGATTTGGAAGATCAAGTTGGGTGGAAGGGTTACTTAAGAAAAAAAATTATTTTAATTAATTGTGGGTCATTTATGTTATGTTTAACGATTTTTATTTTACTCAATTGTGGGATTTTTATTTGAAATCTTTTAGTCTTTTATTTTTTTGAAGGATGGATTAGTACCACCAATCCATAACTAAATAAGCCTTATTATGCCCATTCCATCTAGGGGTTTTTTCTCTTAGGGTTTCTTGATATAAAGAAGAAAAGCTATGTAATTTGGAGGCAAATATGAAAATTAATTAATGAAAAGAAGATTTCAGAAAGCTTCTTGCTTTTCCTTTTTGTATTCTTGATTGAATACTTGAATCTGACTTATAAGAAGAAGTGATCATCCTTTATGGCATCTCAAAGTTTGGGTTTTAAGGACTTTGTTTCCTTTGGGTTCTAATCTAATTATCTTCAACACGTTCTTAACAAATCAATTGTTTCTATTTCAAAGAGTTTGTGGTTCCTAGGTTGTTCGCCTAAAGGGTCTGCATTAGATTTTCTTATTTTTATTAGATGAGCTATCCCTCGAGGCATATAACCTTCATTCTTGTGTTGTTTTCCAAAAAGGTCTTTAATTCATAGAGCATGATTGGGAGTGTCCATATGATATTTAAAAAAAATCTGCAAAGGAGGGTGAATTACAAGTCAATTTATGTTTGTCCAACGAAAGAAGGGAGCGTATGGCATATGATCAAATAGGTGGATGCCTATCTTCTTCTCCAACTACTAGAAGTGTTGTGGCTGATTTTATTTCTCAAATATTCGCTTTAAGTGAGAAATCCTAGTCATTGGCTATAGTTGATGAGTTGCAGCACATGAATTCAGGTGAGATTGGAATAGATTGATAGAGTGATCTGGAGCATTATAAGATCCCAGTTCCACCACCCATATGAGACACGAAGTCGATCAGCTGCTTTTATTGATGAGGGTGCTTTCTTTCCCTCCCTCGAGGTTGAGGTGCAATAATGGACTTCATGGGGATTACAACAACCCATATGAAGGGAAATAAATATATAAAGCAATGGAGCCATCAAAGTCATTTTTATACTAAAAAATAAAGGGTGGTTGTGGGATCATTTACCTATGTGAATTTTATATATTTTAATATCCCGATGGAAGGTAAAAAAAGAGGAAAAGTTAATTACATTGTAGAACTGTATGCAATACTGAAAAAATACACGTATAGTTGTTCAATTCTATCTTCTATTTTTCTCTATCTCTTCGAATTTGATCATGGAAGATAGAGGAACTATTTATGATGTTATATCATCAAGGTAATGATTTATCAACCTTCTAGTTCTTATTATGAGGAACAAGTGGGAGAATTGGAGGTGCAAGAACTACGGAAACTGCACGAAACCATCACAAGGGTTATGTACAAAGAATAGGAAAACCCTTATGGGTTGTTTCGGAAGACATAGAAAGAGATGTTTTTATGTTAGCAACAGAAGCCCAAACTTATGGAATTGTTGATCTTGTAGCGATGGAACAAAAAATAATAGGAACTTCACGCAAATCTGCGATTTTCTATTTTATCTTCTTACTAGGTTTATTTAATATTCTATCAATTAATCTATTAATATAGAAATGTAAAAATGATTTAGAATCATCCAGTTAGGATTGATCTAAACTAGGTCCTTATATATAATTCAACATGCCAACAATTAAATAACTTATTAGAAACACAAGACAACTATTAAAAAATGTCACAAAATACCCCTCTTCGGAGATGGCTGATGAGTGCTCAAAAAGCACTAAAATTACCATGATTTTATGCACATTAATTGATTAAAAATATATATTTATATGTTTTATCATATATTTATATAAATTTGTCTTTTTCGGAATCACGGGTATTTTTATTGTTTTTCAGGTATTTTCGCTTAAAAACGTAACTTAAAGACTCAAATAGGAATACTTAAAGCAATATACATCACTAATATATTAATAAATAAATAAATAAGGAAAGGTCAAAAAATATCGAAAAATTGGACAAAATGGGTCAGAAAAGTAAAAAATGTCAAAAAGGAGGAAATCGTGCCGCCGCGCCGCCCAGCTGCCCAACCGTGTGCCCACACGTGCCTGCGCACCCCTACTACTTATCTGCGCGTGCCCTGCGCACGCCGCTGCCCATTTCGCCCCATTTTCGCGCACAACCGCCCCCCACATCATGATGACGTCAGCAATCACTACTCCGCATTTTCACCATTTTTTCACCCACTTTTTCTCTCCATACTCACCTATAAATATCCCCCTTCTCTTCACTTCTAAACACACCTCAAAACCATTCTTCTCTTCTCTTTCTTTCTCTCATTTTTAGTTTTTAAGCTTTTCTTAGTTTTTAGTTTTTCTTAGTTAATTTCTCTTAGTTTTAGAGTTCTTCTCTTTTTGAGAAGAACTAGTTATGTTTTTGTAATTTATTAGCTTTTTGATTCAATAAATGGGAGTGCAAAGTCCGTTTCGAGGTTTTCTAGCTACGGGAATAGCATCGAAGTTTTGTAAGGATTATTTTCTTTGCAGTTATTTTTTATGCTTTATTCTTACATGTTATATTTAATTTGTCTGTGATTAAATTTAACTTTGCTGGCTGTTTGTAAACATGATATAATAATAACGTTGTTATGCTTGTGAAATATTAAATAGGTGAAAATCTCTAAAATGAATTGATTTTATTTTTATTCAAGATTTTATATTAAGAATGTTAGAGAGAAATATATTATTTTTCATTACAAACTTAAATCTAAAAATTAGATTTTAAGGTTTAGTTACCCGGTCTAATTTAGAGTAGTGCTCTTTTATTTGTTGGTACAATCGCCTGGTAGTTAGAATGAAGCTCTATTTCAAAATTTTTTATAAGAATTATTATCTGAAAATGTATTGATAACATGTTTTCAGTAGTGGTTTTAAAACTTGAAAGTTAGTACTCGGATAATTAAATTCTTAGGTTTAATTTGGACACCTTGAATAAAGTTTAAACTATCTAACCCCACCAAAGGTGGCATTTAAATGGTTCATTTTCAATCTCTTAGAAAAAAAGGAATTAATTTAATTAGCCAAATTAGTTATCAACCCCACCCATAAGTGTTAATTGATTTGTTTAGTTAACAAAGAATATCTAACCCCACCAAAGGTGGTGTTCATATAAAAACGAGAGAATCAATAAAATATCAATTTATATCTTTAATAACCTAGATAATATGAGCAAGCATAATTAATTTAGTTATTATATCCATAAATACTCTACTATTATAAATAATAAAATTTGCATAAATATTTATTGAATCTGTATCTATGTTTATTTTTATGTTATTAGATTAGAAACACAAAAACCAAACTATCGTGACAGGATGTTTAGGATTTAATTTTGTTTTTAAAAGTTTGAATAATAAATTAAAAACCACATACATTCATTCCTTAGATCGACCTTGTGAGTATACTTATCATTTTCTATGAAATGATTCGTGCACTCGCGAGAGTTTTACAAATATAAAACCAAAGTATTGGCAGAATCAACGATGCCTGTTTTCACTCATCAATGGCCTCAGAGGAGAGGAACATGTATTCTAGTGTATGCATGACTCATTCAGATTATGGATCTGGAATATAAGAGAAAAATTGATTCAATATTAGCCAGTGAATAGGATATAATGAAAAAATCCACTGCAAAGAAAAATTGAAAAAAAGATCTATCATATCTTTCTATTGTGGTTTCCTATTTATGGTTTTCGTTGGTGAAAATCCAATCATTTCCATTTTGAATTTCCAATGAGAAAAAATTACCATTGGTAGAAAATGGTATCCATTAAGGAGGGAAATCCTATTTAAAAAGCATAAAGATTATGCTCTTACCCTTAACTCTTGTAAGAACCGACTAACAAGGTCAGCTACTCAGCAAATCTTCATAATGAAATATCAATACTGCTCAGGTAGGTCTCATTGTGAAAGACTTATTATTGGATAATTAAGGGTAGATCCAAAGAGCGTGAACTACAAAAGATAACAATAACATTCATTAAATGAAGAATAAAGGCTCTGATGAGTAGAGAGGACCTCACAACTTAAGAAATAACCATAGAAATGATTGAATCCATTATACCCATTTCTATTTGAGGAGGCATCATCTTTGGCCCCTAAAAAATGTAGTTTTCCATAAATAGGACTAGCTTTAATGAGATGGTGTTGGTAGAATCGATGCTCAATTCCTCATCATTGTTTGTGAATAAAACCATAACCTCTGAGACAAAATGATTCCAGGGACCTTTTAAAGAAAGATGGGAATTTGCTTATTTAAAAAGAGGTGTTTTTTCAATTGGTTTGGAACCAATTTAAATAGTTTAAAAGTGGTTAAATAATGAACCCACAAAAGATATAGCGAACAATAAAGAATGCACGTATTGGATGTTTAGAGATTTGGAGATGGAGGACACCATGTCTGAGTATGATTATTGGATTTCTAATTTTTGCAGTTATCCATCAATGCTAAATGAATTATTTAAAGAGTTTTCTTCTAAAATAAAAGATAAATGCACCGCTCTTTTGTTGAGAAAAGAAATTGGAGATACCTTTTGGGCTGGTGCTAGGACCTTTCTTTGTTTATGAGGGTTTCCCTATACAGGTCTACGGCTTTATAAGTGTTTTGATTGCTTGGGAAATAGGGACAAGAGAGTTATTCAAGGCTACTCGGAGCTTGTGGTTAGCGGGCTTTCCTATGAATACTAATATACTCATATCCAAATTGGCTTTCAAGCTCGTTCACTTAGGCTCAAGGAAGGAGGGCACAAGTCATAGTTACTTGATCTTGTAGGCATAGCTAGTCTGTGTTTGTTTCCTTGATCGGTCTCTCTTCTTCACTCCATCCCCCTTTTAGTACTAATAAAAATGGGTGTGCTTGGTTTCCCTAAGTGAGGAATCCTCCCTTAAAACTCATAGGTTGAGTTATTGCTCGATTGACAGATTATGATTTTGGAGATAAGACTACATGGTAAAATAATTCCATCTCTATGGATATAAGATTGGTGTTAAAATAGAAGCATTGGCCCGGTCCCTTTATTATCCTAATGGGAAATCTAAGGAACCCAATCAAACTATTACGCTTTAATACTTCCATCCTTCCTTAAATCCAGAGGTTCCATAGATAGGCTTTATGAGTTGAGTCTTTCCTTAAGGCCTGGACTTATCTAAAAGTCAGAAAATTGACTCATAAGAAGCTAAACACACAAAATTTATGCTTTATTTTAAGTTATGGCCTACACGAGAAGAGGAGAGCTCATCTCGTTACCTTTAAAGAGAAAGCAGCCTAGATGAAGGGTCACACTAAAAAATAGAGAGATGAAATAGAAAAGATTCATTTGGTGCATAGTGAACAACCAGATAGATCATCACAACTAGGGAAGCCTTTGAAACCCGGTCATTTGAAGTGACACAATGTATCAAGGGCATGGTGCCTATGATGCCATTTACGACTCAAGAATAGGTACCCTGCTACTTATGAATATTCAACTGAATCTGCACATCCAAGATCTAGATGTCTAGTAGATTATGTATGATATGAAAATGTTTGTGAGTAACCACCATCTGTATTAGTAGTTGAGTCAATCAAAAGAAGGTCATGAGAATCGTGGATCCAAACAAATCCTAAGTGGACCAATCATAAGGTCTAGGAGGGAACAACTTGAAAAGGCTTTAAATGGGCTCATTAATGAGGTCATGCATAACCCAAGGACCCAAATTGGGAGTGCAAGGATTGGAACAAGCCTAGAGTGGAAATTAGGGCAAAATTGGCAAAAGAAAACTAGGCACATTGTTGTGCCATTTAAACTAATTTTGGACTGCTTTCTTTTCAGCCCTGGGATGCAAACAAGGGTTAAGATGTAATATTTTATTGGGATTCCTTTGTTCCCAATTGCTCCACATTTTGCTCCATTTTTACTACATTTATGTTGTGCCATTTGGACTAATTTTGGGAAACTTTCTTTTCAGCCCTTGGATGAAATCAAGGGTTAAGATGTAATATTTTCATAGGATTCCTTTGTAGTTAGCTACCCCATTTTTCTCCATGTTTTAGTCCATGTTTTCTGCTACCTTTTTTGCTTTTTGGCTATTTTTATTTTCAACCCTTGGATGAGATCAAGGGCTATGATGTAGTAGAGCTTAGGGTTTATTTGTATCCTATTAAGAGTAGCTCAGCTGTTGGAAAATACAATTTTGAATTAAATATGAATTTTTAGATCATTTGAGAGCTCATTCATGCACTTTGTTCCTCTTTAAGCACCTTATCAAGAGATTGGCAACCTTTGTGGCATTGTTTAGCATCCAAGCATTTGTGGTGAGTAATATTGATACTTATTAGGGTGTCATTTATGCTAGACTTATCAAGGAAATAGCACCTTCTTACGACATATTTTCCCCTCAGAAAAACGGTGAGTAATATCCATTGTTTTGTGGAGAAACCATTTCCTATATAATCTGAAATTAGCTAGGTCATAACCCCTTGGTTCAAAATTAGTCCAAATGACACACCAATGTGCCTAGTTTTTTTGTTTTTGCCAATTTTGCCCTAATTTCCACCCTAGGCTTATTCCAATCTTTGCACTCCCAATTTGGATCCTTTGGTTATGCGTGACCTCATTAATGAGCCCATTTAAAACTTTTTAAAGTTGTGCCATCCTAGACCTTGTGATTGGTCCTCTTAGGATTTGTTTGGCTCCATGATTCTCATCAGAATTAATTAGCTGAGCAAATTTCCTAATCATTCATATAAATCAAGGGTGGGCTCTACTGTAAGGAATTTGATGTCAATACTTAGATAGAGATCTTGTTGTAAACACAAGAAGTACCCAAGAAAATTTGAGTTAGGGTACAATAAAAAGTTCACTTAGTTTGAGGGTTCCACTCCATTCTTTCTTAAAATAGGGGTTAAAGACAGATAAAGGAGAAGTAGGGTTTGCCATAGCATTCTTTGTCTTTGAAGCTGTCTTATTCTAGCCATGGCATTCATTGAGAGCTTTCCTTCTACACAGTAAAGCATGTTCATTTAGAAAGGTTGACTTTTGTAGGCTTTGTTCAGCTATGTATGTCCAAGCACAAAAGCAATGAAGTTGGGTGGTGGTCTGGTAAGGTTTCCAAAGCAAAGCACTATGTTGGGATTGGGTAAAAAGAAAAGGTATAGCCCGTAGAGTAGAGCATAAAGTATTGGCTTGATTATTAAAATCATAGTAGCCTTGCCCTTGCTTTCTAGCCAATGTAGCAAGCGAGCCTTATTTCATTTAGTAATATTGCTTTCTTATTTTACCATTCCTGATGGCTTTCTAACAAGCTCTAATCAAAGAGTTTTGCTGAACTCCACGAGCCAACTGAATCCTAGGGTGACACTCTGCTTGTATACTTAGAGGAACTCCAACCTAAAACTAGACTTTGTCTTTCACACTCCATAGGCTAATGCTCTAAGACAAGGATTGGCTTATTAACCCTCCAAGTTGTCGTGGATGGAATCCCTACGACTTACTTTAAACTATTCACACAACTTATGTGGAGCCCTTCCTTCGAAATGAATCGATCACTATCGTAGACAAGCCTTTGAATTCCTATGATAGACCTAGTATCATAACTCTAGAATGCAATCCTTCAAAAACCAGTACTTTGACCTCTCTTACTTGGCACTTCGGCCCATCCTCTAGCTGCAACCATATTGTAGTCTTGGTGGAACAATGGATTTTGACCCCTATTCGGATCAAGGTCGTGGCAACCATAAGTTAAACCATTGGCCCAACTATTAAGTACACCAAAGAAATGAAGGAAAATTTTATGGTTGTATAGCTTATTTTCTTTATTTATGGAGAATTAACAACTTAAACGAAATATGGGACATAGTTGAGAGATCTTGTAATGCGTACAACTCCTTCGAACCTTGATGCATCATTTTCATTAATCTTCTTTGACTCTTACCAAACTCCGTGGCTTTTTTGCTCATAGGGGAGATCATATTTAGTATTTTTCCTAGCTCACTCACCCATTATCTTCTATGTTCAAGTAAGAGAGATGGGATGATTGAGACGGGAAGAAAGGGAGTTGGAAAAGATGGTATTAGATGAAAAAGGATACGCTCCTTCGGGGGATGGAGTAAGGGCTAACATTCGATTAGGGTAAGCAAGTATGTATTGGATGTTCTTTTTATAAAGTGATAAACGAAGGGATCTTTCTTTCTAAAAGTCATAGTAAGATTGTGCAATCAGCTAGCAGTTGACACTAGAGAGGGATTTTTCAAAACATAGATAGGGGCTCTACCGCGATATAATATATCTCATTGAGAAAGCACTATCAAAGCGGTTGTCTCGTTTAGGAGCGAACAACCACTAAATGAATTTGAAAATGGAGGAAGGGGCAAAGTCAACGACTGAGACCAGAAGATATGTGAAAGTGGAAGTTAGGGACAGAGAAAGTAGAGGAAAGGACTTCTTTTTTTTCATCTCATGATGATAGGAATTGCCGTATATTCTATTTTTCCTTTCTTATCTTATTGATCAATTGTGTGCCATGAGATTTTTTTCTCGTATGATCATTCATGGTGAAAATAAGATCCCAACATGATCTACTCAATCAAGTCTGATTAAAGCACTCCAACCAACCCAACAAAATAAGCAATGGGTACTACGGTAATGAAATGAAAAAGACATAAAATTTCACTTTTGAGGTAGCCAAACTAACCATCATTTTGATCCTCCATAGTATTGCTTACTTTTAATTTTCTACAGAGAAGGAGCAAAAGCTAGGTCAAGGGGAACCACCTACCATAGAACCTATGGATGGGATCAAAGAATCAATTAGTTGAATTTCGAGGCCTTAGCCCTTCTTCTCTTTGGCCCATCAACCATCCTTAGCCTTAAGAATAACCAAACAACTGGTCAATCTACCGAAAGTGAACCAAATCTGCATTTTCAAACAATGAACCTAATAGAGATCGAGGTGCTAAAGTTTATGTTCCCAACTACTGATCAAGTTGATGTTTTCAAATATTCACTATCGTTTTCAAGGAATTGGCATTCCAATGCCTAGGGTAGGATTAATTCAACCTTAAAAAAAATAAAAAGACTAAAAGACATCAAAATAAAGAGCCTACAATTTACTAAAATAAAAATTGCTAAACATTAAAAGGTCCATAATTAACTAAAACAAAAATTGATAAAGATAAAAGGCCCACAATTAATTAAAAATAATTACTTCCTAAAGTAAACCTTTTACCCAACTTGATATTTCATAACTAAATAGGCCTATTAGGCCCATTCCATCAAGGGTTTTTTCTTTTAGGGTTTCTTGCTTATATAGAAGAAGAGTCATGTAATTTGGAAGCAAGAATGAATATCATCAATGAAAAGTATAATTTATAAAGATTCTTACTTTGCCTTCTTGTGTTCCTAAATGAATGCTTGAATTTGACTTATCCAAGGGAGTGATCATCTTTGGGGAGTCTCAAGGTTTGGGTTTTAAGGACTTTGTTTCCTTAGGGTTATAATCTAATCATCTTCAACACTTTTTTAGCAAATCAATCATTTCTATTCTTTTGAGTTTGTGGGTTCTCATGTTGTTTGCTTAAAGGGTCCGTATAATTTGGTATCAAAGCCAAGTTGTTGAAAATAGGTTATCTATCTTCATTTATCATTGTATTGAATTTTAGATTTCAAAAAAAAATTCTTTAATTGTTTTCTGCGTTCTTCAGTCACAAATCACAAAAAAAAAAATTTCGTCCTTTTGAGTCTTGTGTTTTCTTTCAATTTTATTGTCGTTGTTTTTGTATTTGGATTTTTTTTGTCACCAATAAAAGGATTACTTCTTGAGATTAATTGGATTCTTTGATGTTGTTAAGAACAAAAAGGAGGTAAACGTGAGCTTTGAATGGTAAACAAAAAAAAGGAGCAAAAATACTGTAAAAAGAGAAAGGCCAAAATAGAGATAAAAAGTGGTCGAAATGGTAAAAAAAAGATGTCAAAATAGTGAAAAAAATGAGTGATAACAATCTGATTTAAGAGTAAACACATGAGAGAGTGTGTGAGTTATCTCATTTTTTTTTCAACAATTTGAAAACATGAGTAAGGAAGGAACAACACCACAAGAGTTCAACTTAAAAGTCCTCTTGAAGAATTTTAATGACCAATTTAAGAATCTAAATGCAAGGTTTGATGATTGATGAGTGCTCAAAAAGCATTAAAATAACCATGATTTTATGCAAATTAATTGATTAAAAATATATATTTATATGTTTTATCATATATTTATATAAATTTGTCTTTTTCGGAATCACGGGTATTTTTATTGTTTTTCAGGTATTTTGGCTTTAAAATGTAACTTAAAGACTCAAAGAGGAATACTTGAAGCAATACATCACAAATATATTAATAAATAAATAGGGAAAGGTCAATAAACATGGAAAAATTGGACAAAATGGGTCAAAAAGGTCAAAAATGTCAAAAATGTCAAAAAGGAGAAAATCGCGCCCAACTGCCCAGCCGCACGCCTCAGCACCCACACCTGCGCCCGCCCGCGCGCCCCAGCGCCCACACCAGCGCGCGCCAGCCTTTACAGTTATTTTTTATGCTTTATTCTTACATGTTATATTTAATTTGTCTGTGATTAAATTTAACTGTGCTGGCTGTTTATAAACATGATGTAATAATAACGTTGTTATGCTTGCGAAATATTAAATAGGTGAAAATTTCTAAAATGAATTGATTTTATTTTTATTTAAGATTTTATATTAAGAATGTTAGAGAGAAATATATTATTTTTCATTACAAACTTAAATCTGAAAATTAGATTTTAAGGTTTAGTTATCCGGTCTAATTTAGAGTAGTACTCTTTTATTTGTTAGTACAATCGCCCGGTAGTTAGAGTGAAACTCTATTTCAAAAGTTTTTATAAGAATTATTATGTGAAAATGTATTGACAACATGTTTTCAATAGTGGTTTTAAAACTTGAAAGTTAGTACTCGGATAATTAAATTCTTATGTTTAATTTGGACACCTTGAATAAAGTTTAAACTGTCTAACCCCACCAAAGGTGGCATTTAAATGGTTCATTTTCAATCTCTTAGAAAAAGAAATTAATTTAGTTAACGAAACTAGTTATCAACCCCACCCATAGGTGTTAATTGATTTGTTTAGTTAACAAAGAATATCTAACCCCACCAAAGATGGTATTCATATAAAAAAGAGAGAATCAATAAAATATCAATTTATATCTTTAATAACCTAAATAATATGAGCAAGCATAATTAATTTAGTTATTATATCCATAAATACTCAACTATTATAAATGATAAAATTTGCATAAATATTTATTGAATCTGTATCTATGTTTATTTTTATGTTATTAGATTATATTTATTGAATCTGTATCTATGTTTATTTTTATGTTATTAGATTATATTTATTGAATCTATATCTATGTTTATTTTTATGTTATTAGATTATATTTATTGAATCTATATCTATGTTTATTTTTATGTTATTAGATTATATTTATTGAATCTGTATCTATGTTTATTTTTATGTTATTAGATTATATTTATTGAATCTATATCTATGTTTATTTTTATGTTATTAGATTATATTTATTGAATCTGTATCTATGTTTATTTTTATGTTATTAGATTAGAAACACAAAACCCAAACTATCGTGACAGGATGTTGAGGATTTAATTTCTTTTTTAAAAGTTTGAATAATAAATTAAAAACCACATACATTTCTTCCTTAGATCGACCTTGGGAGTATACTTATCATTTTCTTCGAAATGATTCGTGCACTTGCGAGAGTTTTATAAATATTAAAACCAAAGTATTGGTAAGAATCGACGATATCGGTTTTCGCTCATCAATGATTTAGAATCCTCTCCCAGTTATTAATTACATAAAAGAAAATATAAAAACATAAGTTCAAGGAAGAAGAAGTTGATTCCATATTTGAAGAGAGCAAATTGTAAATGGGACAAAAAGATCATGGTTGTACAGACAAATGAAAAAATCAAAAGTGTCAGTTCATGTGAATAAGAGATACCACTAGTGAAGGATGGTTCTAATGTTGAAGTGGAAGAACCTGTTCATAGAGATTTACTTGTCACAAGGAGAGTTCTGAATATACCGCCTAATGATGAAGAAGATGACAAGCACCATGATCATATTTTCCACACAAGATGCCATGTGAAGGATAAATTATGTGCATTAATTATTGATATTACGAGCTACACTAATGTCACTAGTACCTGGTTGGTAAAAAAATTAAATTTGAAGTGGCAAGAGCATCCCAAATAGTACAAGCTACCATGGTTGAATGATTGTGGAAAAGTGGAGGGTAAGAAACAAGTTTTGATTCCATTTTCAATTGGAAAATATAAAGATGAGGTTCTTTGTGATATGGTACCAATTTATGCTGCTCGCATATTTCCCGACCGACCATGGCAGTTTGATAGGAAGGTGTCATATGATGGTTATAGACATCGTTATTCTTTTGAAATGAAGAACATAAAAGTTGTATTAGCCCCTCTCAAACCTTTAAAAGCTTATGAGAACCAATTTAGGATAGTAAGAGAGTGCAAATTGAGAGAAAAAAAAAGTGTGACCAAGAGGAAAAAAAAGAGTAAGTGAGATAGAGAGGAAAAATAGAGAGAAAAGTGAGCATAATGAAGGGAAAAAGTGTGCAGAAAAGAAAAGAAAGTGAGCACAAAGGATAGAAGAGTGAGGAAATAGGTGAAAAAAGTGAGCAAAAAGGAGAGAAAAATAAAAGAATAAGACCATTTGTTGAAAAACAAGAGAATAAGAGTGCAATAATAGAAAGGCAACAAGTACTTATACAAGGATGTTTATCTTTATACTAATGATCTAACTCATCTTTGCGTATTTTCGTTGTATCTTTATTGTAGGACTTTGAGGATCAACTTCCTGAAGAGATTTCTCGTGGGTTATGTTGTCTCTTTAAGAGAACATGAACATGCAAGTATACACAGTCACCAGTAATAAATGATAAGTAAGATATCGTTCCCACGGAGATTTGTTACAAATATTTGTTAAGTACTAAAATTGTTTCAAACTATTTTTTCCAAACAATCAAAATTTGGATACAGTTAACTAAACTGATTTTTTATAACAATATATAAGAAAATTCTAGGATCCAGTTTCACCAAATTAATCCACTTGAATCATATTATTTTCTCTTGATTTGTGCTCTCACATTTAAATTGTCAACCAAGAACTCCTAATTTATCCATATGTCTCTTCCGATAACAAATAGACACATCTCACTAAAATAATTTTACTATATTCCTATGAGAATTAAATTCACCAAGATTCATTAAGTTCAAAGTTCTCAAATAGCTACACATACAATAAAGGTATATTCCTATCCCTTATATATATATATATTATTCTATCCACGAGCAACACACAAAAATTCATTTTCCAAGTTTATTTAAGTGTCACAGATCAATTGATTAATCTTCCAACAATCAAAAGCATTAAGCACAAATAGAATAAACAAATTAAACATTTCATAAATCATTCAAAAATAATTAATCCAAGCCACATAATGTAAGTTACATGGAAACCCTAGAAAAATTAAATTAGTTCATAGAAAATATTAAAATTACAATACAAAAATACTAAGACATTTAAGGAACATTAAATGAAGAACAAAAAAAGAATTAGAAGTATTTCATCTCTGCATTCTCTATTTTTCTCCCTAACCATAACCACAACAAAAGCTAAAAATGGATTCTGCGTGTTCTCCCCCTCTGTGCTTGTATCATAATAACCACATATTTATAGCTTCTACTCTCTTCAAAAATATACCAAAATATTCTTCATATATGCGGTCAAAAAATGGGAGACAAAACATATTCTTTAGACACACGTGTAAAAAGTGGAGACAAAATGTGCAAAACAAGGCAGTGATTTGGGATTTTTAATTTCACAATATGCATGACATGTGGCGAGCTCTGATTCGTTTGGAATTTTAATAGGACATATGGTAGCTTGGTATTGGGTGGGATGAAAGGGCGTACGAAACTTCAGTTAACCACATCACAGGAGAATACCTGAATATGCGTTGTGCGGAATAGCTGGATTCCACTCACGTGGAGCGTGGAAAGCACACACGATCTAGGTCGTTCATGGTTTGATCTGACGGTGTGTGAAGGAAACGTGTCTCAGGAAAATCATCTGTGTAGACAGGTGGACCCCACTATGTGCACCGAATAGTGTGCCATAGCTGGAAACGCGTCTAATCGCCCGTGTAGTGCTTGCATCTCACTCGCCTGATCCTCATCATTGATTTTCTAATCTGACAGTGCATGAGACGTGTTGATAATGCCGCACGTGGTAATCCTTCTCTACACAGCAAATAATAGTTTGGTTAATTGCATTTAAGCCTTCTATATTAATTCAAATTAATTTTTAAACTTTTGTTATTTACAATTAAGCCCTCTTTTGATTCAAATTAATTTTTAAACTTTTATTATTTGCAATTAAGTCTTTTTTCAATTCAAATTCTTTAATTTTCTCTAAAAATATATTCCTTAAAAAACTAATAGTAAATATTAATTTAAGAACTTAAAAAATTAACTAAAAACATTACGAAAATAGCAATTATAATTAATAAATTGGAAAAAATAACTCTAAAACAGAGTGCTATCAGATTACCTCCTTGGTGAGTAATATCCATTGATTTGTGGAGAAACGTTTTGCTATATAATCTGAAATTAGCTAGGTCGTAACCCCTTGGTTCATATCATTTGGTACCAAAGCTTTAGGTGCTAATTTTCATATTCATATCCTTTATATTTTTTCTTGTTCTTGTGTTCTTGGTTTGTTTATGATACATAAAAAAAATATCCTTGTGCTATGTTCTTGCTGAAATTTCATTTCCAATCCCTAAAATATTCTTCTTATTTGTTTCTATGTTTTTTCTGAATTTTTCATGCAAATTCTATTATGTTCAAAACATTTCAGAAGTAACTTTGCATATCCTACTATTTTTTAAAGTATTCTGAATTTTCCTTTCATATTCAGCATTTTTTCCTTACATATTCTGCAATATTTGATATTTTCTACAGTTTGTGGTTGTTTTCTGGTATGATGTTCATGATAAGGGCGCTCCAATAATCTTTTGAGAGGATGAACAACTTGATAGTCGATATGAATGAAAGATTGAAAAGGCAAGAAAATTCCTTAGTAGCTTTACAACGAGAAACACCTCTACCCAATGTTAGAAGGGTTAATATGCAAGCTCATGTTGGGGATGATATAGAGGAAGAAGATTGGGAAAAAGAATTGGAGGAAGAAGAAGGAAGAATACTAAGAGGAGGAAGAAATGGGAATAGAAGAGGAAGAAATGATAGAGGAGGTATGTGGAGACCCCATCTAGAGCCCAAGATAGAGTTGATAGAGATCTAAGTAGTATAAACATAAAGATACCACAATTCCAAGGAAAGAATGACTCAGAGTTTTATTTGGAGTGGGAGAAGAAGGTGGATCACATTTTTGAATATCACGACTGATATGAACCAAGGGGTTAGGACCTAGCTAATTTCAGATTATATAGCAAAAGGTTTCTCCACAAATCAATGGATATTACTCACCACAAGGAGTTGTTATTTCCTTGATAAGTCTAGCATAAATGACACTCTAACAAGTATGAATATTACTCACCACAAATGCTCACTCTAACAAGTATGAATATTACTCACCATAAATGCTTGGATGCTAAACAATGCCACAAAGGTTTTCAATCCCTGGATAAGTTGCTTAAAGAGGAACAAAGAGCATGAATAAGCAATCAAATGATCTAAAAATTCAAATTTCATTCAAAATTGTATTTTCCAGCAGTTGAGCTGCTCTTAATATGATACAAACAAACACTAAGCTCTTGATCTCATCCAAGGATTGAAAATAAAAAGAGCCAAAAAAGAACAAAAGGTAGTAGAAAACATGGACCAAAACATGGAGAAAAATGGGCAGCTAACGACAAAGGAATCCTATGAAAATATTACATCTTAACCCTTGATTTCATCCAAGGGCTGAAAAGAAAACTACCCAAAATCAGTCCAAATGGCACTGCAAAAATGGAGCAAAATATGGAGCTGCTCAGAACAAAATAATCCCTATAAAATATTACATCTTAAACTTTGTTTCCATCTAAGGGCTGAAAATGAAGCTGCCTAAAAAAATCCAAATGGCACAACAATGTGCCTAGTTTTGTTTTGCCAATTTTGCCCTAATTTCCATCCTAAGATTGTCCCAATCCTTGCACTCCCAATTTAGGTCCCCTTGGTTATGCATGACCTCTTGAATGAGCCCATTTAAATCCTTTTCGAGTTGTGTCCTCCTAGACCTTGTGATTGGTCCACATGGAATTTGTAGAGCTCGATAATTCTCATCATTCCCCCTCTCTTCAAGAGGATTCGTCCTTGAATCGTCACATGCATAATCCAAAGGAGAAAGATTAGAAACATTAAAAGAGGTACTAACATTACACTCACTAGGAAGATCAATTTTGTAGTTATTGTCATTAATTCGCTCAATCACTTGAAAGGGTCCATCTCCCCATGGTTGCAACTTGGTCCGTCTTTTTTCAAGAAAACAATCCTTCCTCATATACACCCAAACCTAATCACCAGGTTCAAAAATGACTCTTCGTCGCCCTTTGTTGGTCCTGCAAGTGTAATCCTTATTTCCCTTCTCAATTTTCTCATGAATGCATTCATGGAGCTTCTTCACCATTTAAGCTTTTATGGAACCATCTAAGTTAGTTTTCTCTTAAATAGGTATATGTAATAAGTCTAAAGAAGTTAGTGAATTGAAACCATAAACAATTTCAAATGGATAATGATCAGTAGTTGAATGTACATCTGGTTATAAGAAAATCCAACAAAAGGTAAACAATCCTCCCAATTTTTCCAATTCCTTTTTATTACCGCCCTAAGCAACGTGGACAGAGTCCTATTAAATACCTCAGTTTTTCCATCTGTTTGGGGGTGATAAGCAGTCGAAAATAAGAGTTTAGTACCCATTTTAGCCCAAAGTATTTTTCCAAAAATAACTAAGGAATTTAACATCTATCAGACACAATGCTCCTAAGAACTCCATGTAGCCTAACAATATCCCTAAAGAACAACTCTGCTACATTAGTGGCGTCATTGGTTTTATGACAAGCTATGAAGTCTGCCATTTTAGAAAACCTATCTACAACCACAAAAATGGTCTCTACCCTTCTTAGACCTAGGTAACCCTAAAACAAAATCCATGGAAATATCTACCCCATGTGTGCTTGGTACAAGCAAGAGAGTATATAATCCTTGTGGTAGGACTTTTGATTTGGCTTGCTTACAAGTGATGCATCTAGAACATATTCTCCCTACATCCCTCCTTATTGTTGGCCAATAAAAATGCTCACACAAAATATCTAGAGTCTTCTTAATTCCGAAATGCCCTATTAATCCTCCTCCATGGGCCTCCTTAATAAATAGCTCATGCATGGAAAAATTGGTTATAAACAATTGATTTTCTTTAAATAAATACCCATCTAATTTATAAAAAAATTCAAAAGAAGTTTTTTCACATGCATGGTAAACAGGAGAGAAGTCATCATCATTAACATACATTTCCTTTACATATTCAAATCCTAGGAATCTAGAATTTAAAGTTGAGAGTAAGGCATACCTCCGTGATAAAGCATTGGCTACAACATTATCCTTACCTCTACCTGACTTGACCTTTGATCTAGTACTCTTCAACCTACCTTTGAATCTCCTTAGTCTCTTTGGTGTTGGTCCTCTAAGCAAGTCGGTTTGGAAGATAAGCTCTTGGTATGAAGTCAATTTGATGTTCGATCCCCCTAATTGGTGGCACTCCATCCGGAATCTCTTCAGGGAACACGTCCTCAAATTCTTGCAAAAGAGAAACAGTGGCACTAGGCAAAGACTAGTTAAGATCGTTAATAGAAAAATTAGCCTCCTTGTACAAAAGTACAAGTATGGGCTGTTTTGAATAAAAAGCCCCATTGACCTCACTTGGCGTAGCATAAAAACTCACATTTTTTTATCTCTTATTTTTCCACTATCCTCTCCTTTTTCTTCACTCCTTTTTTTCTTTCACTCTTTTTCTCTATTTCATTCTTCTCTTTTTTTTCATTTTCACTCTTTTCTTTTTCCCTAACCATCCTCTGTTGATCTTCAAAGACTTGCTTGGGTGAAAGGGGTACAAGTGTGAAGTTTCTACCATTCTTCACAAACGAATACTTATTTCTATATCCATCATGTCTAACCCTCCTATCATATTGCCAAGGTCTATCTAGCAAAATGTATTCGGCTTGAATGGGTACCACATCACACATCACCTCATCCTTGTACTTTCCAATGGAGAAGCTCACTAATACTTGCTTATTAACCTTTACATCCCCACATTCATTTAACCATTGTAACTTGTAAGTCTTAGGGTGTTCAAATGTAGGAAAGTCTAATTTCTCAACTAAGGTAGTACTAACCACATTGGTGCAACTTTTCCCATCTATGATAACACTACACACTTTGTTACTCACATGACACCTTGTGTGAAAGATGCTATCTCTTTGTTGTTCAAGGTCATCCTCCTTGACTTGAGTGCTCAAAGATTGCCTTATTACAAGTGCTTCCCCATCCACGGGTCCTATCTCCTCCTCACTAGCTTCCTCTATAGATGGCATCTCATCTTCTTCACTTTCATTATCGGTTCCCACCTCACCACTAGCTAAGGTGATCATTTGCTTCTTGTTTGGACATTGAGAGGCTATATGACTATTACTAAGACACCGAAAACACTTTAAGTCATGATTACGAATCGGGGTGATGATTTTGCCTTTGTCCTTGGTAGCCCCCATCTCAAATATTGGTTTGGATGTAGCTACTTCATATCTTTTTTCATTGGACTTCCAAGGACTAGTACGGTTTGGTTTTGGAGTAATGGGACTAGACCTTGATGGTTGGGATCGAAAACTTGGTTTCTTTAATTGCCTTTCCACCTTGATTTCCATGTGGACCATGTTCTCCATCTCCACATAATGATGAAGTTCTACAATGTTGGAAATGTTCGGATTCAACCCACTAAGAAACATAGCCATGGTGGCCTCTCTATCTTCCTCGACATTAGATTTTACCATCGTCACTTCCATTTCCTTGTAGTACTCATCAACGCATTTATATCCTTGATTACTACGAGTTTTAATTTTTCTCCGTGGAGTAGTTATGGCATTCAAAAATGTGCTTCACCTTCTTCTCTCACTCCAAATACAACATTGGGTCATTCTTTCCTTGGAATTGTGGTATCTTTATTTTTATATTACTTAGATCACTATATCCAACTTGTTAAAGCACAAAGGAAACTAACTCAAAGTGTTTAGAGTAGTAAGCACAAGGAAAATCAATAGATCAACACGATTGAAAAACAACAATTTCCCCAAAGAAACTAAGCACACAATGGGAGATTTATAATTAAAGGGTAAAATTCTTGGAAATATGAGTTCAATACTCACTAGAAATTAGCAAATGCAATTTGGCCTCTCCTTTTCTTTTTCTTTTTGTCTTTTTTTTAATAAATTCTGGCCACTTTTTTTTGTTTTTTTTTTGGAATAAATATGCTAATAACTCAAGAGTAAATCAATACAACACCTTCAATATGAGTTTAAGGAATTTTTAAGATACGTAAAATTTCACTTAAAATTATGACATAAAGAGGAAATAAAATTTCCACAGAAACTACCACAAAAATACTAGAAAACAAAAAAAAATTGTAGAATATATCAGATATTGCAAAATAAGCAAGGAAAAATGCATAATAGTTTCAAAAATAGAAAAATTTGCTACGAAAGACATAATATGAAAGAAAAATTCTGAATACTTTCAGAAACAAGAGGATATGCAAGGTTACTACTGAAAAACTTTGGACACAATAGAATTTGCAAGGAAAATGCAAACAAAATGTGGAAACAAAGAAGAACAATATTTTTAGGGTTTGGAAAATGAATTTCAGCAAGAACACAACACAAGGATTTTTTTCTTTGTTTTTTATGTATCAGAAACAAAACAAGAACACAAGACCAAGAACAAATATAAAGGATAGGAATCTAAAAATTAGCACCTAAAGCTCTGATACCAAATGATATGAACCAAGGGGTTAGGATCTTGCTAATTTCAGAATATATATATATAGCAAAGGGTTTCTTCACAAATCAATGGATATTACTCATCATTTTCCTAAGGGGAAAAGACACCACAAGGAGGTGTTATTTCCTTAATAAGTCTAGCATAAATGATACCCTAACAAGAATGCATATGACTCACCACAACACCACAAAGGTTGCCAATTCCTTGATAAGTTGCTTAAAGAGGAACAAATAGCATGAATGCTCCCAAATGATCTGAAAAATCAAATTTTATTCAAAATTGTATTTTCTAGCAACTAAGCTGCTCTTAATAGGATACAAACAAAACCTAAGCTCTACTACATCATAGCCTTTGATCTCATCCAAGGGTTGAAAATAAAAACAACCAAAAAGCACAAAAGATAGCAAAAAAATATGGACCAAAACATGTAGAAAAATGGGGCAGTTGACTACAAAGTAATCCTATAAAACTATTACATCTTAACCCTTGATTTTATCCAAGGGCTGAAAAGAAAGCTGCCCAAAATCAGTCCAAATGGCACTGCAAAAATGGAGCAAAATGTGGGGAAAAATATGGAGTAAAATTGGATCAGCTCAGAACAAAAGAATCCCTATAAAATATTACATCTTAATCTTTGTTTCCATCTAAGGGCTAAAAATGAAGCTGCCCAAAAAGGTCCAAATGGCACAGCAATGTGCCTAGTTTTCTTTTTCCAATTTTGCCCTAATTTTTGATCCTTGCACTCCTAATTTAGGCCCCCCTTGGTTATGCATGACCTCTTGAATGAGCTCATTTAAAGCCTTTTCGAGTTATGGTGAGTAATATCCATACTTGTTAGGGTGTCATTTATGCTAGACTTATCATGGAAATAGCACCTCATTGTGGCATCTTAACCCTCAGAAAAATGGTGAGTAATATCCATTGATTTGTGAAGAAACCCTTTACTATATAATCTGAAATTAGCTAGGTTGTAACTCCTTGGTTCATATAAGCTAAGATTCAATGACCAATCTTTTCAAAGATTAGGGGAATAATGGAGATCGAGGTTCTAATCAAGTAAATATTCTCAAGAGCAGATCAAGTTGATGTTTCCAAATTTTCACTCGATCTTTTGCAAGGAATTGGCGGTCTAATGACTAGGGATAGATTTGGAAGATCAAGTTGGGTGTAAGGGTTACATTAAGAATTAATTTTTATTTTAATTAATTGTGGGCTTTTTATTTTAAGTATTTTAGTATTTTATTTTTTAAGGTTCGATTAGGCCCAATCAACAACTAAATAGGCCCATTTCATCTAGGTTTTTTTCTTTTAGTGTTTCTTTTTTATATAGAAGAAAAGTTATACAATGGAGGCAAAAAACAAATATTAGTAATGAAAATTATATTTCATAATGCTTTTGCTTTGCCTTCTTGTATTCTTGACTGAATACTTGAATTCGATTTATCAGAAGGAATGATCATCCTTTGTGGCGTCTCAATGTTTGGGTTTTAAGTATTTTGTTTCCTTAGGTTCTAACCTGATCATCTTCAACACTTTCTTAGCAAATCAATAATTCCTATTCCTTTGAGTTTTTGGTTTCCTAGGTTGCTTGCCTAAAGGATCTGCATTAAAATTTAATTCCAAGTCTCTCAAGAAGCTCATGGTTCCGGAACAAGATGCCCGAACCATCTCCTGGTCGAAAATGAGACCTGGTAGAGCAACTTAGCCAACCATCTCATTCCCCTCTTTTCCGCATATAAATCATCCTTTCTTTTATCTCAATCTCTCACGAGGGGACATTTTCCATCATGACTCAAAGTTTATAAGGATCCATGGAAATTAATAGCTTAGCGAGCTAGGGTTGATTGGAGACAAAGATGGACTCGACTTCTCTTCTGGCTCGGATGCAAACATATATGGAGAGTTTAACTAGTTCATAAAAATATAGAGATTGATCTACATTAGGAGGATTAAGAGAAGAAATATAGCAATGTATAAAGGGAGATTGCGAAAGAGCAGGGCTTGAACTTACGGTTTGAGCTCACTGGATAGAAAGGTTTCCTTTGAATGCTAGATTGAAAGTTCCATGTTGTCAAGTTGATGGCACATATTTGATCTACCTCTATTTCCTCAATATCAATGAATATATAGATTGAACCCCCAAACCCTAAATTTAAAATGTTGTAAGTGTTGTTCCAAATCATTGAATGTGTATTCATTGCTGCTTGAGTAGGTAGGGTAAGTCATGAAATCACCATTGGTGTTATTTGGATTATGCCAACCCAAAAGCTATTATGTGGGTTAGCCATCTCGTGCAATGTGTTAGTAGCTATTGTGATAGGAAATATACATGATGCAAACCCTTTAGGCAAACAACCAAGGAACACATGAAATCAAAGCAATAGAAACGATTGATTTGCTAAGAACATGTTGAAGATGATCATACTAGAACTCTAAGGACACAAAGTCCTTAAAACCAAAACCTTGAGACGCTACAAAGGATGATCACTCTCTTTAATAAGTTGGATTCAAGTATTCAATCAAGAATAAAAGAAGGCAAAGTAAGAAGCTTTCTGAATTTTTCTTTTCATTAATGAATATATGTATTATCTATAAATTACATAGCTTTTCTTATTAATAAGTAAGAAACCCTAAAAGAAAAAGGCCTAGATGGAATGGGCCTAATGGACCTATTTAGTTATGGATTAGGCCTAATCCAAATTTAAAAATAAACGACTAAAAGACTTAAAATATAAAGCCCACAATTCACTAAAATAAAAATTACCAAACATAAAAGGTCCACAATTAAATAAATGACTAAGATTTAAAATAATAGCTCACAATTAACTAAAATAAAATTACTAAACATAAAAATCCCATAATTAGCTAAAACAAAAATATTACTTCCTAAATCAATCTTTGCTCCCAACTTGATCTTCCAAATCTATCCCTTGTATAGAAAGGTAATACATCATCCTTGGTGTAGCTTTAGAATCTTCGAATTTAGATTTTAATTCTTCTAACACAACCTCTTTGTATTGCACTTTCATTATCAAGCCTTGCAAATCTTCCTTCATCCTCTTAGTCTTTGCCCTAGTCATTGGAGCGCTAATTCCTTACAAAGGATCTTGAGAGTATTTAGGAACATCAACTTGATCCACACCTTGATCTCCATTAATACATTACTCAAAGGGTGAAAAATCTTGCTTATACACACTTTCACTTTACCACATCAGTATGAGAAGGTGGACATTGGTGCCCCATAAATGAGTGGCACTCACCCTATCGGTATCATCATGGGGGATTGAGGCATCGATCGAGTCCTCTCATCTAGGCTCAATGGAATCCCCGCCCCACTGTGATCAAGCATAGACTATAGATGCATACTAGAGTAGGCACTTGAATGAAAGCAAAGCGAAATGATTGCCTTGATAAGTGAGAGAAGTAGCCACCAAATTAGGAGATCACTATTACCATGGATGGAGTAGGGAATAGTGATCCAAAATACAATACAACTCATGAATATCTATCCTTAAAATGAGAATCGTGAATATCCTTCACAAGTTAGCTTCTGAATTTAGAGCCTATACCCGCCCTACTAAGTCAAGTCTAACCCTCGAAAGCGAAGTGCCGAATGAAAGAAAGAAATTTTTGACAAATAATTGAGTGATGTGAAGCAAGGGGGAATGTTTCTATTGACAAGGTAAAGAAGGGTAATGAAATGAAAGCTTAATTGTTTCTTGATATGTGTTACTTTACTATACTAGGGGGTTGGCCAATGAAAGGCTTGGTTGTCTTCAAATAAAGACAATTAGTAGCTTGGTTTGGGCTTTCTAGTCTAACCTACCATGGTGTAGAGACTTAGTCTTTCTGTTTGGCTCGAAGAAGCAAAGGGAGGTTAATTCCAATGTCGAACTGCTACAAAAATGAGCATTAAAGTTGGATTTTAACCGATTTTAAATCAATTTAAAGTCGGTTCAACCCATGAACTAACTTTAATTTTTTTTTACATATTTTACTCATTTTCTACTCTACTTAAGAACCTGTATTCAATGACATATAAATTTATAAAACAATTTTGTGATTATTAAGATTTTTTTAAATAACTACACTACTTCAAATCATAGATATTTTAAAGAGCATCATATTGTTGAATCATGTCTTTCCCATTTCATTTTAACATAAATAAATAAATTAAACACTAACCTAAATCACAGTCATAAAAATATATATAAATTTATTTTATTAAGAAATACATATACAAAATCTACATAATACAAAAATGTATACACATAATATACAAAAAATAATGCAAACTGAATAATAAGTGCGTAGGATTAATAGAAATACTTACAAGAGTAAATGAAGTGAAAAAAATGAAGGAAATGAAGAAAAAAATGGTGTTTTGTAAGTGAGAAAATGGGTGTAAAATATTTGAGTATTTCACTCAAAAAATAGGGGATCTGGAACATAATTTAGAGAGGAAGAAAACCCACAAAATAGTGCTGGAATTGGTAGTTGTAGGTGGTTAGAAAATGAGAAAGAATGGAGGAAGTGAAGCTCAGTTTTGGGTTTTTGGGTGTTATTTGCAACGCTGCAAATTAAAAATTGTCTCTAATGGGGGAAGAAAGAAGAGAACAGAAAAAATCCACATGTGTTAGCATTGGTTGATGTGTCGAACCAACACTATGCGTGGACGTAGCATCGGTCCTATGTGTCAACCGACGCTACGTCCACATGTAGCATTGATTCTACACCGAATTGACTTTACATATCGACTTAAATGCAACATTTTGTAGTAGTGTTAAGCCATCTCAGAGGAGGCAAAGGAGAAGATTCTTCTCTTTCTAAAACAAAGGGCCTTATTGATTAAGGGGAACTTAGCTTAGTATGTTATGTCTTGACAGGAAGATCACTCAAGACAAGAAGAGAAGCTCCAATTTCTTAATATGCCTTCAAATCATTTATACTGAAGACAATAAATTCATGAAGTGGGTAGAAGAGTTAGGGCTTTCAAAGCTTGCTTAAATAGATCAATCCTTCTTTCGAAGGTGGAACATCCATCAGCCAATCTTACTTTTTTGTTGGTGGTAGCTTCCAACATTTTGTTTCCTCCACTTTGCTTTCCCTAAACAGGTGAGCAAAATTGAAAAAAAGGAATTCTCTAATCCAATAGCCTTACAACAAACAAGATTACTTAACAACTTTGAGTTTCGAATTAAAAGCTCTTATAAGTTCAAAACCAAAAGACAAAGCATATCGCTCTCACTCTTGTTAGTTTAGTTATTTTCCTTTTCAACTGTTGTGTACTAATAGACTTTCTTATCATAACCACAGAGAAAGAACAATTTTATCTATTTTTCATAAGGTTTTGATCGCCTTTCAAATGGTATAAGTTATGACTTCGCTTCCGAACAGATAGATTTGAATTTATTTACCAGCATCCACTTCTGGAAGGAATTGCTTGACTTACCACCTGTTCTTATTCACATCGATATTCCCAGAAAGAGTAATTTTTTTCTCTTATGCCCATGACCATGAAGTGGACAAAGATAGAATGTTTCACTTTCCCGTAAAGACTTTATCTCTACAGCCGCCTTCTCTTTCCTTTTCATAACAAATAAAGAAATCTGTTTTCATAACTAATAAAGCATAAAAGAAAGAAGTCTTGGTATTCATTTTGACTTCCACTAGCAAAGGAACAAGATTTGGATTTGTCTAGGGTGAGCTCAGTTTACTATACGAGAGGAGAGATTTAAGCTAGCTAATAGCGAGTGGACTTTGCCCTTCCTTTTTTCGACTTGTAGTAAAGTTGAACAAGTTTACTCAACTTGCACTTGAGCTTGAAGCCTTTTTCGAATCCTAAAGCAGCATAAAATAATCCCCAAAGCTACAAGAAAGCCGAGCATGCCATTAGGAGAACTAATTCCAAGGCAATGATCGCTAGCGTAATAGTTATGTTCCAAGCAAGCGATATTTTAATAGGTAGGCTTAAGGTCCATTATTCTTGATCTTCAAGAGTTTTTATAAATTGTAGGAGCTATGGGAGAGAAGATAGCCTTAGAGACATACAACCTCTTTGAGATGTTGGGTAAAAATTCCTAACAAAAAAGCTCACAAGTGATAAGAGTTGGAGTTCATGAAATTGATTCTAGCAATGAAGTTCAACAACAACTTGTTCAATTAACCAAGCAAGTTGTCCTTCTTACTATACAAATCAACACCAATAATGAACATTGTGTTTTGTGTAGCAACATTGGATAGGTAGTGAAGCCTGTCCATAACAAGGAGAAACACCAGTTGAACCTAAACAGGTTAATGTTTTGGGAGCATATCAACATAGACCAAGATTCAAACCCAATTCAAGTACCTACAATCCTGGGTAGAGGAATCATCCCAACTTCTCTTGGAGGCAAAACAACCCTCCTTTTTCCCAAGGCTCAAATTAGCTAGGCTAGCAATTCCACCAGCCCATTCTAAGAAGCCTTTCCAGTAAACCAACCTTAGAAGACAACCTGAATTCTTTTATTCAAGTCTGTAGAGATAACCAATCTTAAACTAATCAATGGTTTGACTTTGTTGAAGCTTCTATAAAAAAGGTAGAGGTCCAAGTGGAACAGTTGTCTGAGTATTTGCAAAAACAAAGCAAAGATTAACTGAATGGTCAAAGTGGATCAAATAAATTCAATGAAGATGAGACATTGAGTTTTTCATTCTGAAATCTCTAAGCAACGTCTTACTAGAAGACGATAAATTTTAGTCCTAAGTGGGAGGTCACCTATTATTGTATTTTCTTTTCTTTTAGTTTGTTTGTTTTTAAAATGTGTGTAATAAAATTCAAATGAAATAATAAACATTCATTTGTTTCAACATTAAAATAAGACTTTGAGCCTTTCTTCTTTAGACATCTGTGAACATATTAGTTCATTTCTATACATCAACTCTTTCGCATATAAATTAGTATGAGTGTTTGAACCCATAGGATTCAGTATTTTTAAGAGTATTGACTTGTGAGGAATATAGTCCAAGTGAATTTAGATTCCTCACACTAAGTTTGGGTAAAATTAAATTAATACATTTTTGATATGGAATATGAAAATGATTTTAAACTAATTATTACAATGAATCATGAATGTTTAGGAAGTTGAAATAATCTATGCTTAAGATTTTATATATGAAGTTTAAAAGAGATTATAAGCATGATATATTTTTGTATTTCACTTCTTTATTTTATGTTAGTATTTTTACTTTATTTTAAATTTTAGTTCACTTTTTTTATTTTATTTGTTTTATTTTGTTTTCATTTTTTTTATTAATGTTTGTGGGTATCATTACTGAAAACTCTCACGAGACTTAAACTCGTCCACTAGGACAACCTAGGGGTTTAAAGGCTTGTTGCATACGCTAAATGCAACCATGTCAATCCACGGAAGTGATTTTAGATAGTTTAACTAGCAAGAAGTTGGTTGGGGATTGCGATGAGTGCTTAAAAAGCACTAAAATTATCATGATTTAATGTAATTTAATTGATTAAATAGATTTATATTTGTATGATTCTATCATATTTTTATATAAATTTGTCTTTTTGGAATCACGTGTATTTTTTATTGTTTTTTAGGTATTTTAGTTCAATCATAAGTTAAAGACTCGAAGAAAAAAATACTAGAGGCAATACATCACAAATATATTGAGAAAATAAATGAGGAAAAGTGCAAAAGATGGAAAAATTGAACAAAATGGGTCAGAAAGGTCAAAATCGTGCGCACAGCCGTCCAGATACGCCAAGAAATGCACACAGTGTTCCCATATGCGCCAAGTCACACGCGTGCACCCACCCATCACGCCGAGTCCCGTATACACCAGCACGCGCACCATCTGATCTGTGCAGAATCTCATAAGCAACATCATGCCCACCTGCGCCATGCTCCGTGCGTGCTTGCACACCCCTCACCGTTTGGCGAGATTTTTGCGCCTCATACATGCACCAACCTGTCCAAATGCACCCAAAATCAAATTTTAAAATATTTCCCCCTTTTTTCATCTATAAAAGGATCATCTTCCCTCATTCCAAAACACACATAATTTTCTAAGCCCTTTCTCTCTCTAGAAAGTTTTTTTTTTAGTTTTTATTTTTAAAGTTATTCTCTTTTTGAGAGGAAGTAATTATATTTTTATAAATTTTAGTTTTTGATTCAATAAGCAGATATGCAAATCCGTTTGGAGGTCTTCCAGTATCAAAATTAACATCAAACTGTTGTAAGGGTTCTTTTAAGGTTTAAGGTATTATTTTAATGAATTCTTTACAGTTCTTATTTTATGTTTTATTCTTATATGTTATATTTAATTTGTTTGTGATTAAATTTAACATGGATGGCTGTTTGTAAATATGATATAATTATAATATTTTATGCTTGCAAAATATTAAATAGGTAAAACGCTTTTACAATAAATTGATTTTGTTTTTATTCAAGATTTTATATTAAGGATGTTAGAGAGAAATACATTATTTTTCATTACAAACTTAAATCTGAAAACTAGATTTTAAGGTTTAATTATTCGATCTAATTTAGAGTAGTGTTCTTTTATTTGTTGGTACAATCGCCCGATAGTTAGAGTGAAACTTTATTTTAAAAGTTTTTTTATAAGAACTATTATTCGAAAATGTATTGACGACATATTTTAATATTAGTTTTAAAACTTGAAAGTTAGTACTTGGAAATTAAATTCTTAGGTTTAATTTGGATACCTTGAATAAAGTCTAATTATTTGACTCTTCCTAAAGCTGTGATTAGATGGTTTGCTATTTTGTTAGAAATGAAGCTGAAATTTAATATTTAATTAATTAATAGGCTCCACCTAAGGATATTAGTTAGTTAATATTAAACAAAAGAATTTGGGCCCTCCCTAAAGATATTTTCATACTAAAAAGAGAAAATCAACAAATATTAATTTATATATTTAATAACCTAAATAATATGAGCAAATATAATTAACTTAATTATTATATCATTAAATACTCTACTCTTATAATGATAAAGTTTTGAATAATAAATTAAAAACTACATAAATTCCTTCCCTAAATCGACTTTGGGAGTATATTTATTATTTTCTATAAAATGATTCGTGCACTTGCAAGAGTTTTACAAATTATAAAACCACAAAAGGGTCATTTTCGTAAGATCAATATTTGCAATGTTAGTCTTGCGATTTCATTATCATCCATCAATCGCACAATTCAAGTTGCAACTGGAAAGAGGCATGTAGGCTTTGAGTTTTTAATAATCCATTTAAATGATATTTGGCGACCTATAAGATAAGAAGATATATATTTGATGACAAATGGTAGCTTATGAGATAGGAAGAGATGATGGTAGTTCGTTTCTGTGACACTTGGCAATCGACCAACTTTTCTATATACATCTACCTATTAAATAAAAGTTATAACAAAATCCATAAAAATCCTAGAAAAATCCCAAAAAATTAGAAAATTAATATTTTTTCTAATAAATATAAAATAAATAATTTTAGTTTATTATAATATATATATATATAAAGGAATTAATATCTAAAAATGTGTTTAAAATATCACTTATCAATTCACATCCAAATCAAACCCAAAACCACCACATACGTCCTAGCATGCAAACTAAGAAACCAATCTGGTGGTATATTTAAAACATGTTTTCAATCATAGTGTACCTAACTATGTGTATGTGCATTACAGATCCACAATAACCAACCTTATATAATGGAAGATAGAAATATTGAGTAAAATAAACATAAGGACTTACATTATCCTCATTTGGTTTTCTATTTCAAAACACTAAACAACTAAGTATAGATGCATATCAAACATGTGACAATCATGAACATGACCTAAAGATGTTTTTTTCCCTTGAACAAAACATCGATGCACCCTAACACTTGAAAACACACCTAGTTTAAGTGCATCCATCTTGTTTGCTCCATCCATCTTCATGGATCAACTCATCCACACTCTAATAAGTTGAAATGGAAGGGTCTCAATACATCTACACAACATTTCTAAAGCTCAATGAATTCAATCTATACCTATAACTTGAACACATGAAACAAACACATACTCAGTGAACGTATCATGTAGAAACAACTTGTAATCTATCCAAATACTATAATGTTACTAATTGCCACAAAAATTGTGTGTGCAATGAATACACAAGTATACGTATCACAATAAGTAATATAATGATAAGAAATTATCGTTCCCATAGAGATTATTTTATTAGAAACTAATTTTTAAAACTAAAAAACTAAAAATCAATTTTTTGTGCTTTTAGATTTTAAGGAAGCAAATTTAAAAATAACTAAAACTAAATAGAAATAATTAATTAAATCAAATTTGGTAACTAAGAAGATATATGAGAAAATATCAAGAAATACTTAATCCTTCAATTTTTTAAACATATGAATCGCTAAAATCCCCCCAATATAATGATCAATCACTTACATGATCAATTGAATCTAAACAAGCATGTATTCCTCTTTCGAGTAAACTATACAAAATTATAATTAATTTAATCACTCTCGTGTCAATTAAATTTCATATTACTCATTAAGTTCATCAATTATGGATCACATACATAAAAATCATACATCTTTGCATATTATTTAATCAAGATAAATAATTAAATAATTCTTCCAAATCTATTTAGTTGTATCTATCGATAAATTGTTGGCCAAACAATTAATAGCATAAAAATCAGATTGAATAATATAATTGGGATAAAATATTTGACCATCACATGGTGAAAATTGGATTCATAAGATCCTTATATTAATAAATTGACTACACATAAGTGTGTTCATAAAGCTTATATTGTTCATAAAGAAATACATAAAAATTAACAAAGAAAAGAGTAGTAGAAGAAATACAATCAATCTCTAGCCAATCATAGTATGACAATTATAGTATGATATATGGCACACATAATTCACTGGGTGAATCAAAGCATGATGTGTGGCAGGGGAAACCAATCTGAGACAACGCATGCTAAGTTAATTCCATGTGGCAAAACGTGATTCATAGTAATGGATGGCATGCCGCACGGGTTGAACGTGGGGAGCAATTGCATGATGACACATGGCATGGGTGTTTAACCACACTTTGAGGTCAGATTGAATACCGAGTTGACACATGGCATGCGATTCATCACTCCTCACATGTTTTGATCTATGATTTGTTGTCCTTTCTTGCGTGGCATACACGTGGTTTGTCCAATCATATCCTATGCTTTCATGGCATGACATGTGGTAGCTCTTGATTTATCATGCGTTAAAAATTCATAAAAATTCCATAAAAATCCCAAAAGTTTTATTTTCCCATTTTCACTAAAAAGTTTATATTTTAATATTTTTAGCTCCAAAATACTAGTTATGAATAAAACAAATAAATATTATGTAAAATAGTGCGGTAATGAATTTACTTTCATAGAGTCATAACACCCCCAAACTTAACTATTTTTTTGTCCTAAGTAAAGCCAAGTATAACTAAATAAAATAACATAGGTAGTATATACATAAACATACTTCTATTAGTACATGCATATTTCATGAAAACTATCCCTCTCAAAAGTCGTACAATCCAATGATAAAGAGGTTCTGATAGGCGAAAACCGGCATCGCCGATTCATGCCAATACTTTGGTTTTAATATTTATAAAACTCTCGCAAGTGCACGAATCATTTCTTAGCAAATGATAAGTATACTCCCAAGGTCGATCTAAGGAAGGAATGTGAGTGGTTTTTAATTTATTATTCAAACTTTTAAAAACGAAATTAAATCCTAAACATCCTGTCACAATATTTTGGGGTTTTGTGTTTTTTAATTTACTTACATAAAAATAAACATAGATTCAATAAACATTCATGCAAATTTTATCATTTATAATGGCGGAGTATTTATGGATATAATAACTAAGTTAATTATGCTTGCTCATATTATCTAGGTTATTAAATATATGAATTGATATTTATTGATTCTCCCTTTTTTGTATGAATACCACCTTTGGTGGGGTTAGATATTCTTTGTTAACTAAACAAATCAATGAACACCTATGGGTGGGGTTGATAACTAATTTGCCTAATTAAATTAATTCGTTTTTCTAAGAGATTGAAAATGAACCATTTAAATGCCACCTTTGGTGGGGTTAGACAGTTTAAACTTTATTCAAGGTGTCCAAATTAAACCTAAGAATTTAGTTATCCGAGTACTAACTTTCAAGTTTTAAAACCACTACCGAAAACATGTTGTCAATATATTTTCAGATAATAATTCTTATAAAAACTTTTGAAATAGAGCTTCACTCTAACTACCGGGTGATTGTACCATCAAATAAATGAGCACTACTCTAAATCAGACCGGATAACTAAACCTTAAAATCTAATTTTCAGGTTTAAGTTTATAATGAAAAATAATATATTTCTCTCTAACATTCTTGATATAAAATCATGAATAAAAATAAAATCAATTCATTTTAGAGATTTTTACCTATTTAATATTTCGCAAGCATAACAACGTTATTATTACATCATGTTTATAAACAGCCAGCACTGTTAAATTTAATCACATACAAATTAAATATAACATGTAAGAATAAAGCATAAAAAATAACTGTAAAGAAAATAAAATCCTTACAGAACTTTGACGCTATTCCCGTTGCTGAAAAACCTCCAAGCGGAATTTGCACTCCCATTTATTGAATCAAAAAGCTAATAAATTACATAAACATAACTAGTTCTTCCCAAAAAGGGAAGAACTCTAAAACTAAGAGAAATTAACTAAAAACTAAGAAAAACTAAAAAAACTAAAAATCTATGAAAAGAGAGAAAGAAAGAAGAGAGAAGTGTGTTTTGAAGGTGTTGAAGGTGTGTTTTGAAGTGAAGGGAAGGGGGGTATTTATAGGTGAGGATGGAGAGAAACAAATGAGTAAAAAAATGTAAAAACGCGTAATGAAAATGCTGAGGTCATTGATGACGTCAGCATGACGTCATGGGGGCGGCTGCACGTGAAAAATGGGGCGAAAAGGCATCGGCGCGCGCGGTAGGGGCTGCTGGGCGCGCGCGGATGGTTTGTTGACCTTTCCCCATTTATTTATTAATATATTTGTGATGTATTGCTTCCAGTATTCCTCTTTGAGTCTTTAAGTTACGTTTTTAAGCCAAATACCTGAAAAACAATAAAAATACCCGTGATTTCGAAAAAGACAAATATATATAAATATATGATAAAACATATAAATATATGTATTTTTAATCAATTAATGTGCATAAAATCATGGTTATTTTAGTGCTTTTTGAGCACTCATCAGGTTCACATATTCATCAATCAATATTCCATCAATACAAGGATATACAAGATTTTTGACAAATTTATTCATGTGTGTGTGTGCTACACATGATATCATCCAATGCACTTATGAAATCAACCTATATGAGTATGCTAATCAATTCAATCTTAGAAGTCTCATAAGTCTAATTTTTGTCTCCCTCTCCACTAATATAAATATGCATTTAGCTAAAGATCAATAAGGACTTTACATGATTGTAATGTAAGGCTTAGGTAAGGTGTTAATAAATGAAGACATTTAGGCTCTTTCTACACATTAGCTTTCTTTTTGTTCATCATGCACTTTTTAACAACAATTGAGCTTTAACTTGGTATTTCAGTGCATCTTTTTTTGTCATTCTTTTCATATTCTTGTATTCCACATCTCTTTTCTCTTCTTTTTTGTAACTTCAATGCACCTCCAAATTTATTTTCCATTCTATTTTCTTTTTTCTTCAGAAGGATAATTGTGTTGTGAGTTTTGCTTCTTTTTTTCTCCCTTTTTTTATAGGGTGCATTTCATTTCACCTTACTCCATAACATAACACATGATTGCATTTTGTTTCTTTTCATACAAGCTAAAGGTGGAAGGATAAAGGTAATGCTTATTAGTTACACATAAAATGTGGCTTAAAGATATTAAATATTCTTTTTTAGGCTAAAATGAGTAACTACAGATATTAACAATGGTTTGCTTGAAAGGCTCAATCGATCCAAATAAGGCCTAAATCATTTCTCTGACTAAATACTATTTAGGATTTCGCCTCAAGGGATGATCAAATAGATTCTAAAACTTGGTAGATCTTATCGACTTGCATAACTCACTACAATTTTCTCTTTATAAGAACACAAAAATCAATCATGAACATGTGCATAAGAATTTGAATCAATCCAATCAAAACTAGTAAGAATATCATATGATTAATGAAAATATCTTAGCAAATATATTACATTCTTTATCCTTGTGTGAAGTCTTTTCATATTTTATCACATGCAATCCGGATCAGTTTTTGCAAATATGAACGCAAATAATTTTTAATAAAATCACAAATCTCATAAGTTTATTTTTCATTTCTCTCTCCACTAATGTAGACAAACACAACCAAAAATTAATAGGACTTTATTAAGCTTGTAATGTATGGCTTAGGTAAAGGTAGGATAAAAGATAATATTTGGCTCAATTTTTTCCTAAACACATCATTTTAAGATTGAAACAAGATACCTTCTATCATCACAATAAATACTACCCAATTTGGGATTTAACATCACATACAATAATTTTTTTCTTTTTTTTCTTTTCCTTTTTTTTCAGAATCTATTTTTTTTTCAACATACTTTTTTTTTATATATATATCTACAGATATTTACTAAAAATTGTCACATGTTATTGAGATAAGAAAAATAGATATATCTGTACATATATATATTTTTTTTAAATGCTTTTGAAATGAAATAAAAATATATATAAAAACTTTGAAGCTGAAAAGGGGTATACTACAGATAAAGCATGTGAAGGTAGATAGAAAGGCTCAAACGATCCAAAGATGACCTAAATCATTTTCTTAGTTAAATGTTATCTAGAATTTCGCCTTGAGAGAAAATCAAACAAATTCTAAGAACTGTGACACCACAAATATCAATCGAGTTGCATACTCATATAAACCCTCTCTAAATTACCATAGCAACTCAAAAATCAAGACTAGTGCTCATAAATGTTTATTCTTATAAAAATGAAACATACGTAAAAATTATTCATAGCTTAGACAATATTCAAATTTTTCAAGGAGCTATGCATCATTTAAACCGAAGAAATAAAAATAAATCACCATTCAAAGCAAACTATCTTCAATCAAACAAACAACTAAAATTTCACAAGCCAGAATACCCAGAAAATATTCAATTAAGTTCAATATCTCTACCACCCCCAAACTTAATATGCACATTGTCATGAATGTGTGAACGTTAAAGAGCATATGAGATGGGTTTAAAGAAACTTCATGGTATGGTTTGTATGGTTAAAATCCAAAATAGCTTCATTTCTTCCAATTTTCACCTATGAAAAAAAAAATTAAATAAAATAACAACATAAAAAATATAAAAACTAATACATGAAAAAAATAAATAAATAAAACACATGCGTTGCCTCCCAAGAAGTGCTTGATTTATAGTCGTTAGCTTGACTTCTCAAATGTTTTTTCTTTTTGTGAGTTAAGATTTGTGTGTCAAACAAAATCTCAACTTACGAGAAAATTGAAAAATAAATTAAGCAAGCAACAATAAGCATAATTTTTTTTTGTTTTTTTTAATTAAAATCAGATTTATTGGTATTAATATTAGCAATAAAAATAGTAAACAAATCCCCGACAACGGTACTAAAAACTTGTTGTCTCTTTTAAGAGAACATAAAATGTGCAAGTATATACGGTCACAAGTAATAAAATTTGATAAGTAAAGTATCGTTCCCACAGAGATTTGTTACTATAGTTTGTTGAGTACTAAAATTATTTCACTCTGATTTTATCCAAAACAATCGTTAATTAGAAGATGATTTAACTAACAAAAAGTTTTATAACAAAATAAAAGAAAATTCTAGGATTGAAATTTTTCACCAAATTAATTCACTCGAATCATATTATTTTCTCTTGATTTATATTTTTTTAGTAAATTTAATTTGTCAACCGAAAATTTCTAATTTTATCCACACATCTCTTCCGAGCTCCGTATAGACACACCTCACTAAATTAATTCACTATATTCCTATGAGAATTAAATTCACCAAGATTCATTACGTTCTAAGTTCTCAAATGGCCACACATACGATAAAGGTATATTCTTATCCTTCATATATACATGTTATTTTATCCATGAGCAATATACACAAAAATGCCTCTTCCAAGTTTATTTAAGTGTCACAGATCAATTGATAAATTTTCCAATAATTAAAAGCATTAAACACAAATTAAATAAACAAATTAAAAGTCTTATAAATCATTCAAAAATAAATAAACTCAAGCTTCATAAATTTAGATAAAATGCAACAATAGATAAATTAAATTACTTCATAAATAAAAATTAAAATTGCAAAACTTAAGGAATATCAGTTACAAAACACTAAGAAAATTAAAACTTCATCTGCTCTTAAATATTTGGCACACACAGAACACAATAGAAGCCAAAAATGGCTTCTGCGTGTTCCACAGTCCAACCACAAAATGAACCTAAAATAATACTCCAAACTTATCATAATAATCCCCTATTTATAAAATCAAATTTCTAAAAAAACATATGCATTTTAAAATATATTTTTCTACACATGAGGGGAAAAACGTATGTCAAAAATAGTAAATTAATCCACGTGGGGGACAAGAATATTGAGACATGCAAACACGCAAAATAGGGGGAACATACGTCGTTGCTGATTTTCTTTTCAATACACACTGCCATATGTCGCGATCTGATTCACTACAAGATATAGTGGGACACATGGCAGCCTTCAATTGGTGGGAGGAAAACGGTTGCATGTGATTGCCCCACATGAAATCATGATGTGTAAGACATATGGCGGATGCAAATGTGGCTGAAAACGTGCAGTGTTTCCATGCTTTTGTTTTACCCAATATGTGCCATGTGTCCGCTTCTCATTAACTACAAGAATATTGGAGACACGTGGCATTGTATCATTTGTTGGATGGTTAGGACGCACAAAGATTATGTAGACTATGTCGCACGGGATCCCACCTTTTTGGAAGACGTATAACAGACACGTGGGTCCCACCTTGCACACTGGCCTGCGCAACAGGTTGGCCCCACTCAGTGCCGAGCAACGTACACCTGAATACCCACGTCCACTCGAGTTTTTTGCATCTGGATTCCACACGCTTCATCGTGGTCGTTGATTTCCTGATCGAACGGTTGGTGTCGTGCGTCGGTGATGGCGCGAGTGGTCTCTTTTTCCTACGTAAAAAATAAATTTCCTTAATTGTAGTTTAGCCTTCCAATTTAATTCAAATTAACTTTTAAACTTTCTTTAATTACAATTAAGCCCTTTTTTTAATTTAAATTAACTTTTAAACTTTTGTTAATTATAATTAAGCCTTATTTTAATTCAAATTACATTTTATACTTTTATTAATTGCAATTAAGCACTCTTTTATTTTAAATTATATTTTCAGATATAAATTTGCAATTAAGTACTTTTTCGATTCAAATTCTTTAATTTTCTTAAAAATATATTCCTTAACAAATAAATAGTAAATACTAATTTATTCCACTAAAATTAACTAAAAATGTCAAGAACATAGCAATTATAATTAATAAAATAGATGAAAATAACTATATAAAATATAGTTATTAGTCCATGTTGAATGTTTTACAACACACAAAAACGTGCAAGCATACACGGTCACAAGTAATAAAATTTGTAAGTAAAGTATCGTTCCCACGGAGATTTGTAACTATAGTTTGTTAATTACTAAAATTATCTCAATCTGATTTTATTCAAAACGTACGTTGATTGTAGCAAATGTAAGAAAAGAGTTTAAAAACAAAATAAAAGAAAGGATTGCAATTTTTCACCAAATTAATCAACTCAAATCATTTTATTTTCTTTTGATTTATATTTTTTAGTACATTTAATTTGTCAACGGAAAACTTCTATTTTTATTCATACATCTCTTCCGAGCTCCGTACAAAGACACCTCGTTAAATTAATTCACTATATCTCTATGAGAATTAAATTCACCGAAATTCATTACGTTTTAAGTTTTCAAATGGCCACACATACAATTAGGGTATATTCCTATCCTTCATCATACATGTCATTCTATTTACGAGCAATATAAACACGAATGCCTCTTCCAAGTTTATTCATGTGCCACAGATCGTTTCGATAAGATTCGTAAATAATCAAAAAGCATTAAGCACAAAATAGAACGAACAAATCGAACGTCTTATAAATCTATCAAAAATATTTAAAATAAAAGCATCATAAATTTAGATCAAATGCAACCCTAGAAAAATTAAATTACTTCATAAAATTAAAATAAAAATTACAACACATACAGAAAAATAAGATCAAGAAGATGGAAAATTAAAACATCAATTATAACAAATATTTGGCACACGCAGAACACAACAAAAGCCAAAAATGGCTTCTCCGTGTTCCACAACCAACACACAAACACCACAAAAATTACAAACTCAAAAAAAACTTCTTAACACTATCATCTTATCTCCTATTTATACCCAAAATTAATACATCTAAAGTATTACATTTTTTTATTTTATTTTTTTATAAAACGCGTACTAATTTTTATCAAAAAATTAAATAACGCGTATCGAAAATCGAATAGAAAAAAATTAAATAAATTCACGCGTGAGACAGGGGCGCCGATTCTACACTTTTTAAATTCTTTATGTGTGCCACGTGTCAGCGTCTGATTCGCTGAAAGGAATTAACGCGAACACGTGGCAGCTTCTCATTGGACGCGGGAAACGTGCCACGACATCAGAGCACGGGAGACAACGGCCACATACGGGCGCGATCCTGCGCTTTCGCGCTCATCGTAACATGCCACGTGTCATTACATTATCGGCTGAAAATATAGTGTGACACGTGGCAGTTTCTGATTCGATGAACAGATTCAGAGTGAACACGTGGTCGATTCTGATTGGAGGAAAATCTGGTTGCACGCTGAGATCAGCGCACGGGATCAAAGCCGCGCGTACGTGGGGGACAGCGGCTGATGCGTCAGAGAAGTGGGTCCCACCTGCACGCCAGCCTGCGCGACAGGTGGGCCCCACTCGGGCGCCGAGCCGCGTAAAAAGAACCTGCACCCACGCGATCTGGTCGGGCGTGAATGGCACGCGTGGATCTCAGCCGTTTCTTCTTTGATCGGACGGTCCACGTTTTGCGCGTGCATGTTGGCACGTGGTCTTCTCACCTGCGTAGAAAATTAAACTTTAATTAATTGGATTTTGGCCCACAAATTTATTTCAAATTACATTTTCAACTTTCTTTAATTACAATTTAGCCCTTTTCTAATTTAAATTAAATTTTTAAACTTTTAATAATTAAAATCAAGCCCGAATTTAATTTAAATTATATTTTTAACTTTTATAAATTACAATTAAATACTATTTTATTTGAAATTATATTTTTGGACCCAAACTTGCAATTAATTAAGTTTTCGATACAAATTATTTAATTTTATTAAAATATATAAAAAAACAGTAAATATTAATTTATTAAACTAAAATGAACTAAAAACATTGAAACACATAACAATTATAATTAATAAAATAGGTGAAAATAACTATATAAAATACAGTTATTAGTCGTTGAAAATACACTCCCTTAGTCTTGGCACACCATATCTGTCGTTAAAACTGCTCAATCTTGTTGCACCATTGCTCTCTACTTTTATTCACCTACAAAACAAAAACAATGAAAATATAAGTAACATAACATTAGGTTACCTCTCAACCAGCATCATGTTTAATGTTCTTGACTAGATAGTCATATCAAGTGTTAAGGCACATCTCTTTATGTCTATTTACTTTTGAGTTTGCCTGGAAACAATTTGAGTCTTGATTTGTTCAATAATACCTTATGTTCTGCTTCACAAACATAGTGCTCAATTCTCTTCTCATACCATATTTTTGTTTTCTTTTTGAATTTTTTGGCATTCTTATAAGCACTCTAGCGTGACTCATCCAATTTATGTATTTCTAACATTTTTTCACCTCTCCATTGGATCTTTCGCTTGCCTACTTGATTGGGGATGGGAGGGTAAAAGTGTGAAGTCTAAAATTGGTGGCCCTTTCATTAATGGTTTGAGCTTAGATCATATCTCAACAAAATTCATAATTGCATTTAATACATACATAAGAGGCACATCCTCCAACAGGTTCAAACAGTCCATAATATTAACCTTTGATTCCATACTTTCAAAGTTAAAATAGGTTGAGTTGTTTTCTGGTGAGTTTATTTCCTTATTCATAGAATCATGGGTAACAGTCTTAAGTGTGGGTGACTCAATAGATTCTTTTATGTTGTCCCCAAAATCAGTGACATTTATCCTTAAGCATTCATCAGTATTGTCAATATCCTGGTTTAAATGCTTTAAACACTTTAAACATTACTTGTTTATATTACGCTCTCATTGTAAGTTCACTTTTTTCTACATCAATAAGTGCTCTTCCGATTGCTAAGAATGGATGACCAACTATGATAGGGATATCACGATCCTCCTTCATGTTCAGTACAATGAAGTGTGCCAAAAAGATCAACTTGTATACTTTTACTAGTACATCTTCTACCATAACCCGGGGTTTCTTAGTTGACTTGTCTACCATCTACAATGTTATTGAAATAGGTTTAGCTTTACTAACCCCTAATATCTTGATAAGGTATAAGGTTAATTCTAGAACCCAAATCACATAGTGCCTTTCCAAAATGGATGTTCCCAATAGTGCAAAGGATGTTAAAACTACCTTGATCTTTTAGTTTTTAGGGTAGTTTTTTGTCAAGAATGGCACTACAACCTTTAGTCAACATTATTGTTTAATGATCTCCAAGCCTCATTTTCTTTGATAGTATATCCTTCATGAATTTGGAATAAGATGAAATTTGTTCAAGTGCCTCAACAAATGGTATGTTTATGTGTAGCTTTTTGAAGATATCAAGAAATTTTGAAAACTACGTATCAAACTTTTTATTTTACAGTCTTTGAGGGAAATAAATAGTGGGTTTGTAAAGGTTGTTTTTCTTTGCCTAAATTATTTCCTTTTCAATGCTCTCTTTATCCACTAGTTCCTCCTCATCCTTGCTAATTTCTTATTTCTCCTCATCCTTTTCTATCCTATATTCATGTTTTAAAGTTTTACCACTCTTTAAGGTAATGGCGTTGTGCTGATTCTTACTTTCTCTTTGTGGGTTTACAATCGTATCACTTAGAAGGTTACCTTGAGGTCTTTGACTTATAACCTAAGTGAGTTGCCCCATTTAGTTCTCCAAATTTTGAATTGAAGCCTTTTGAGTGGACAATTTTGTATTTACTGATTGGATGAAATCTTTCATCATCTCCATTAAAGCATTTGTATTGTCCTTAGTAGGTGGCTTCTTCTCTTCAGCTTATGATTGCTTTGATTTTTGAAAACCAGGTGGTGGAAATGATTGATGGTTGAATTATTACCGATTGACTGTTGTTATTCCCAGAGAAATTTGGATGTTGTCTCCATTTTGGGTTATATGTGTTCAATTATAGATTACTATTTCGGTTCACATTCCCCACATAAAATACCGATTCAAGATTATTTGGACAATTACGAAATAAATGAGCCCCTCCATAAAACACACACGACACTCCTAAATCTATGACCTAGTTTATACTCGTTAGTAAGTTTTGATCCTTCAAAAGGTTAGCCAAAGATGACACTTGAGCTGTAAGTGATATAATATCATTCACCCCATACACTCTAGCTACTCTTCTTGTGGATGTCATTCTGTCCATAGGCCATTGATAATTATTGCTAGCCATTTTCTCAAGTAAATCATAAGCTTGATTGTAAGATTTGGCTAGCAAAGCTCTATTAGTAGATGTATCAACAATAGTTCTTGTTTGAGCATTGAGACCATTGTAAAAAGTCTCCAATTGAATCTAAGAAGGAATACCATAATGAGGACATTTCCTTAGAAATTCCTTGAATCTTTCCCATTCTTCATATAAATATACTCCTTTGTATTATTGGTAGGAAGTAATGTCATTCCTAAGCTTGGCATTATTTTTTGGTGGGAAGTATTTCCTTAAGAATTTCTCCACCAAGCCATTCCAAGTTGTAATGGAATCAAGTGGCAAAGAGTTTAGCCTAGCTCGAGCATGGTCTCATAAAGAGTAAGGGAACAATCTAAGCCTAAATGCCTCCTCGGTCACACCACTAAACTTAAATGAATTAATAACTTCAATAAACAATCTGAGATGAATGTTTGGCCTTGCAATACTTGTATTCAGCCCTTCAACTGTAGGTATTGCATATTCAATCATAGCTCTATCCCTATCATCTATCTAATTTTGTGTATCTGTTTTAATTAAATATTATTGTAAAATTATTATTTGTTCTTTTTCTATAGTACTTATATGCAGAGTTTAAATAAAATAATAATTTACAAAAAATTAAATTAAATTGCATGGATAACGTCGATTCGCCACATCAACCGATGTTATCCACGTAATATATCTGTTTGGCTCATTTCTTATGCAAAAACCCAAAAATTTCATTTCTCTTCTCATTTTCTCCCAAAACTGAGCTCACACCTACCCTATTTCTCAATTTCTAGCCACATCCAACCACCATTTGCAACTCCGTTTTATGGGTTATATTCCTTTTCTTATTATCTTTCAGATCTACTATTTTTTTGAGCGAAATACTCAAATTTTTTATACCCATTTTTTCACTTATTCTCACTTACAAAACACCATTTTATTCTTCATTTTATCCATTTAGTCACTTCATAACATTCTTGTAAGTATTTCTATTAATTTTTCAGTTTATTATTCAGTTTGTTTTATTTTTTGTATAAATTTTTGATTTAGTTATGTATTTTATTTTGCTTGTTATATGTTTGACTTATTTTCTGTGAAAATAATATCTGAAATGTTGTGGGTTTGAGGGATTATATATGTTTACCGTGTGTGGATAAATTTATTTATATATAATTAATTATATTTTAGGCAATTAGTGAATAGAGGAAAAGTAATATGTTTTTTTTAATTTTTAAGAAATTATATTGGTATTAATTAGAGTTATACGTGATATCTCTTGACTCTTAAAAAAATTATAAATATATATTTATAAACTCAATAATTTAAATAATATATATATATATATATATTAATAAAATTCAAATAATATCTAAAAACTTAGTATTATTATTTTTATTTATATATGCTACTTATGAGTTAAAATGTTAAATATGTTACTATAGTAGCCCTTACTTCTATAGAATGTTATTTACGTGTAATTAATATTACTTTTTAATTATGATATAGTAACATATTTAGAAATTAGAATCAACCAAAGTGATTGATTTTTATATATTCATGCTCGCATGCTGCTTATTTTTTAATTTGTATAGAAATGAGGTTGGTTGTAACTTTATATTTTCATTCCTCCTTTAGGTATAGATTGATTCCCAACTCTAACCCTATTATCCTTCCCAAAGTTATTTATATATAATAATACTTGAAATATATTCATTGGATACATAATTAATTAATATGTTTAATTAATGTCATTAATAGAAAAGTACAAATCTTGGATGTCAAAGTGTATAATTGAGCAAGACTATATTTCTGGAGTTGAAAGTTTCATAGAATTTGCTTGTAGAAATAGTAATACTGGAACTAGTATGATTTGATGCCCATATGTTAAATGTAAAAATTAGCTATTTCATGAATTTGATGAGGTTAAGTATCACCTTATCCGTAATGGTATTCTTTTGAGCTATAAATGTTGGTATTATCATGGAGAAAATATTAATATTAATACTAATGGGGAAAAGATAAATAAGAATGTGAGTGGATTACATACATCTTATCATAATGTACAAACAGAAAATATGTTTCATGGTGTTGAAGATGAATTACGCGAGGATGATCCCGAAATCTTTAAAACACTTATAGAAGATGCCGAAAAACCATTGTATCCAAAATGCAAAAAATACACTAAAATATTGGGATTGGTTCATTTGTACAATGTGAAGGCAAAACATGGTTTTTCTGACAAGGGATTCACAGAATTACTAAATGTACTAGTCGATATGTTTCCTGAGGGTATTAAATTGTCATCTTCAATGTATGAAGTGAAGAAATCTCTTAGTCGATTTGGCATGAAATATCATAAGATTCACGCTTGTCCAAATGATTGCATTCTTTATAGAAAATAATATGAGACATTAGATGATTGTCCTATGTGTAAAGAATCAAGATGGAAGCATGGTACAAATGAGACAACACATAAGAAAGGTGTGCCTGCAAAGGTTCTTTGGTACTTTCCTCTGATTTCTCGCTTTCAAAGGTTGTTCAATAGTAAAGATACTTCAAAGATGTTGACTTGGCATTCAGATAATCGATTTGATGATAGGGTGCTACGTCATCCTTGTGATTCTCCAAATTGGAAAGTAGTAGATAATTTATCTCCTCAATTTTCATCTAATCCGCGCAATCTTCGTCTTGCCATTGCTGTTGATGGAATTAATCCACATAGTTCCCTCAATAGTAGATATAGTTGTTGGCCAGTAATTATGGTAACATACAACCTTTCTCCCTGGTTATGTATGAAAAGAAATTCATGATATTAACATTATTGATCTCAGGACCGAAACAACCTGGTGTTGATATTGATGTATATTTGCAGCCTCTAATAGATGATTTAAAGATGTTTTGGAATGATGGTGTAAATTTTTATGATGCACATAAAGAAGAATACTTTAACTTGAAGGGGGTCCTTTTATGGACAATTAATGATTTTCCTACCTATGGAAACTTATCAGGACATGCAACAAAAGGTTATAAGGGATGCCTTATATGTAGTGATGGAACTTCTACAACTTATCTTGTTCACGGACAAAAGATGTCTTATAGAAGACATAGAAGATTTTTTCCATCTGGACACAAGTTTAGATAACAAAAGAAACCATTCGATGGTGAAGAAGATCATGGTCATGCAACTCGACCTTTGCGAGGTGTTGAGATATTAAGGCAATTTAATGATATGACATTCAAATGATATGGAAAGATGAAAAAAAACTCTCTAAGGTAGGGAACGAAACAGTTCAACTAATGAAATGGGTGAAAATGAAAAAGAGTTTGAACCCATTTACCATGGTTGTTGGAAAAAAATCAATATTTTGGGAATTACCTTATTGGAAAGACTTACACATTCATCACATCTTAGATGGCATGCACATTGAGAAAAATGTATGTGAGAGCTTGATTAGTACTTTACTTAATATACCTGTAAAAACAAAGGATGGAATTAAAGCAAGATTGGATTTAAAGAAACTAAGCATACGACCTGAATTGGAACTAAGGGTGGAAAATGATAAGAATCGAACATACTTACCACCAGCATCATATACAATGTCAACAAAAGAGAAGGATGTGTTTTGTAAATGTTTGGAGGGTGTGAAAGTTCCTGATGGTTACTCATCCAACTTAAGAAATGTTGTGTCTATCACCGATAAGAAACTGTATGGATTGAAATCACATGACTGTCATATCTTAATGCAATAGTTATTACCAGTTGCTATTAGATCAATTCTTCCAAAACATGTTCGATTTTCAATAATTCGGCTTTGTTCATTCTTCAATACAATATGCAAGAAATCTATATCAATTGGTGAGTTAAATTCTTTATAGAAAGATGTTGTAGAGACTTTGTGTCTAATTGAAAAATATTTTCCTCCTTCTTTCTTCGATATAATGATTCACTTGTGTGTTCATTTAGTTCGTGAGGTTCAATTGTGTGGTCCTACTTACTTAAGGTGGATGTATCCTTTTGAGAGATATATGCAAGTCCTTAAAGGATATGTAAATAATAAAATCGACCTGAAGGATGCATGGTGGAATGCTACATTGCTGAAGAGGACATTGAGTTTTATTCTGAATACTTTAGTGGTTGCTCTGAAATTGGGAATCCTACGCACAAATTGTTCTTAGAACGTCACATGATCCAAGTAGGTAACCCTATGCTTGGTGGAAGTAAGAAATTATTTATTGATCGTACTTGATGAGAAAAATCACACCAAATCATTTTGGTAAATAATAATGAGGCCCAACCGTACATAGAGTAAGTGATGTTCATTGTTTCATGATTGCAAAAATCATCTTTTATTTAACTATTAATGATGATATATAACTTCATATATATTTAATAACATTACAGGATGCATTTAAATTTATTGAAGATCGATCCTCGTTATAAAAAAAAAGGACAAAAATGGTTGTATGATGAACATAAGCGAGAGCTTATTAATTGGTTTTGCAATCATGTAAGTGTCACAAACAAAACTTCATGCATGTATCTTCCTAGATCTATTCAATGTTTTAAAACTTTGCTCTAAACACATTTTGTGTTTTTGTATACATAGATTCGAGATGAACTCAAGAAACCTAATCATAAAATATCATAAAGTTTACAATGACTTGCACATGGGCCAAAATTCAATTTCAAATCATTTTATAGTTTCACAATAAATGGATCGAGGTTTACGACTCATGCTAGGGACAAAGTCCGAGTAATTCAAAATAGTGGTGTGAAGATGGTTGCACAAACTATGCAATTTTCCAGTTCAAAAGATGTTAATCTTGTACTTTCTGATAGAACATATTATGGTATAATACAAGAGATTTGGGAATTAGATTATGAGGTCTTCCATGAAACTGTTTTCTTGTGTGATTGGGTCGAAGATGTTATCAATGTTGGATATAAAATAGATGATTTTGGATTTACCATTGTAAATTTATCTAAGATAAGTTAGACTGGTGATCCTTTCATGTTAACACTTCATGCAAAACAAGTATTTTACGTGAGCGATCAAATTGATCCAAGATGGTATGTTGTGTTAATGCCTCCACAAAAAGAGTTTTATCATTGTGATGTTGTAGAAGATGATGACTCTATGCTTGATACATTATCAAATATTAGTAATTTCTCAAATAAATTGCCTAATGTATGTGACGATCTAATTGATGATGATGATTCTCCGTCATGGGCTCGAAGTGATTGTGAAGGAATATATGTATATGATCAATAACCTAATTAAACAAAACGTATGTTCTATATTGTTGTAATAACTCTTATATATATATGTATGTTAGTAAAATTGTCAATTAATTTATATATTTCTTCATTGTTTACAAATATATATTTCATGGATCTTCGGATAACAGAGCTTGTAGATCCAAATGATCCATTGGGGTATTTGAAAAGAAGGGGTTGGGTGAATATACAAGATGTTCCACTTAACCCAAATTATATAATACATGTTCTATTTGATGCTAATGGTAATCCAATAGGGGAAAATGGTCAACAATTGAAATCCTCTATTGGTCGACTTGCGAAGTCCAATATACCAATCAATATAAATGATTGGTCGTAGGTTGACGAAGCAGAAAAAGTTCAAAGTATGGATAACTATTTGTGTAAGTCTCTTATATTTTATAATCAATATATATATTATATCTTTTTTGTATTATATCTAATCTTTTGTAATGTGTTTTTACCGAATCGTTACAAAGTCGATGACAGTTGGAAACTTAAGTGTTATAAGATTACAAATAAGGCATGGAAGGAATACAAGACTTCCAGATTGGCAAGAAATTATGTGTTTCCATATTTGGAACCACTTGATGAGGTAGAGATCTACAAAATCCCTAAAGGACATCCCTGGATTACACCTAAAGTTTGGAAAGACTTTGTGGATTATAGACATTCAAATGAATTTCAAATTATTAGGGAAGAACATCATAATATACATATGCATAACATTCTTCCTAATCGTACTGGGGGGTCTTCAAATCCTGAAGTTAGATATAGAATGGTATTATTAATTTTTCTTAATTTATAAATATTTTTATATTTATTTTCCTCAATTTAATTTCATGTCATTGTTAATAAATTTTTCATAATTTATGTAAGAAGCTGAATTGGGTAGACCTGTTACCCGAACTGAATTGTACATAGAAACAAAGACTCCCAAAACGAAGATTTCAAGATCGATGACTAAGCGAGGAGAAGAACAACTAAATAAGTTGGTTAGTAATTTCGGTTGATAAACAGTCTTAATGAGTTTTAATAATTGATGTAATAATGAATGATATGTTTGTGTGTTTTATTATTTGTAGAGAGATGTTCAAGAAAACATATCCAGGGGTGAAATAATCGAAGAGTCTGGGAGAGATGCTTTATATCATGCATTCGGACGCTAGCATCCTGGTCGTGTTAGAGAAGGTAGCCAATATGATGGTTATATGGAGTATTTTTAACATTCCAAAACAAAAGCCTCAAACAGTAAGTAAGGAGAAGTACACTAAAATTGAAGAAGAATTCAACTTCTTTAAGGCCTCAGTATTAAGTGAGATTACCACTCTAAAAGAACATCAATCACAACAAATTTCAGCCATGTCATCATTCTACAACCAGGGCATGCCATATTGGCCAAGCATGCAACCATCCATACCAGGTATGCCACCATCCATGCCAGGCATGCTACAATCCATGCCAGGTATGCCACCATCCATGTCAAGCAGGCCACCATCCATGCCAGGCATGCCACCCACGCAATCTCATTACGCTCAAACTACATCCAATATGGGATATAACCATCCTATATATTGGTCCTCACTATATGCCAGGAATGCATATGCAATCAAGTAGGGGTTCATTTTCTCCAATGCAATCTTCACATTCTTACCATCAATCAAACCACGATGAACGTTTTGGTGAGAATGTACATCCAATAGCTACCCCACATGAGAGTCCTCTTCTATTTGATGAATCATATGTGGTAAGATTTTAATTTCTGGTGTATATAATCTATTATTTTTAAATTCTTATTATATGTTTTATTTTTTATATATAACACTTAAATTTTTTACAGAATATGAAATGTTTGTTGAAACATCCTTCGTCAACAGACTTTGTTGCTATTGGAATGGTACATCAATTGATCGTTGATCGGATGATTCATAATCAATATTTGCCTAATCATTGGCAAACAGTAATTGATCAATCATTGTTTCATGATTGTCCACTATATGTGCCTTTTGATGCTACCATAGTCCAAGAGGCGGTTGGACAATATGTGGCTTGACCGTCTATTCAAGTTGTTCTAAATTTTGACGTGTTACTATTTTTTAACTTAAAAGATAACACTTGTTTACTACTACTATTTTATTATATATTATATTGTTACTAAAATACATATATAATACTCTTTTTTAGTCTATTATACCATAACTCTTAAATGCGGCACATTTAAGAGATACGAAGCAAGTATCTCATGCTAAATCTATGTCTTGTGGCCAATCATCGCATACCAAGTCATTCAAGAAGAAGCCTTGGAAAAAGTATAGTTATGATTATGCTTTAAACTTCAGTAGAAACCTTGGCATTTTGATGACTATTGTTGGGAGGGAATCTAGCATAAATGGTGGATGGACTGTGCCACTTCCTATAGAAATTTGTGGTGTAGATCTCGGCCAAACTTATATATTGATTGAGTGCATATTGCAACTATTTGAATATCAAATGATCTATTTAAGTATAATTCAAGTGTGGACAAGGTGAGTCCTCAATCTATTTATTTTTCTTTCATTTATGTAGAACTATATTATCTAATTATATATATATATATATATATATATATATATATATATCTTTTATATAGGGCATGCTATTATCGACTTCAACATAATCACTCATCACATTTAGAAATTTTCTATGATTCTTCATATGTCAATCAATATCAAGAGAAGGATGTTAGCATCAGAGCTAAACAATTATGTGATAGGGCATTAACGTTTAACAGAAATCAAAAGTTGATAATCCATTGGCCATTAAGGTTTGAAAAAGGCCAAGATCATTAGATGTTGGTAATCATTGATCTGTTCAATAATCATGCTTGGTAATGTGACTCAGCTTCCATAGAACTGAGTAAAGATACAAAAGCAGTTGTTGAAATGTAAGAGTTATAGCTACATATTAGTTTCTTCTATTATTTTTTGTAATATTTAATAAAAACTAACTGTTTTAAACCTTGATAGGGCATGGAAGTTATTGAACAAGTTTAAGGGCATTGCCCTTAAAAAATCTCATAAGCTTATATGGACAAAAATTATGGTATGTACAAGCCAATATTAATAATTTTATTAATTTTACAATTGAATAATAAAAATGTTCGAATATGAAAAATCATGTACACTTGTTTTTTGTAAGTTCCACAACAAAATAATGGAATCATGTGTGGTTATTATGTCATGAAGTTTATAAGCAAAATCATCACAAATATCAAAATTCCAATTGATGATGTGGTAATATCTTTTACACATATACATAAAAGTTTTTAACATATTTGAGTTATTTTTTGTAAATAAATGAAATTACATTCTTATTTTTATTTTAAATACATGTAGTTCTTTGGTTGGAACAAAACGGGCTACGATCAACAAATTTTTGATGATTTACGAGAGGAATGGGCAGAACACATAGTTCAAATTATATCATCACAAGAAGAATCAAGAGAAGATTCTGATGATCTTGAATAGTATATGACAATATAATGGTAATTTTTTTAATGATTTAATTTCTCTATTCCTATGTCTGAAGTCCCTTGTTTGATGGATGATTATATGCTCATGTATTTAGGGGAATGCATTGTTTTATGGACCTATTTTTGGACCAAACTACATCTCATCTCTCTTACCTACTTTCCTTATGACAACAATTACCACTTTATTAATCATTTGTCTATAAATATGAAGTTATCTAGAATATTTGCTAGTATTTTTAATGCTATAATGAGCCCTAAATATGAAATCAGGTATAACTCTGATTTGTTTTATTGGTTTGTATGAGTTTTGGTGTGCATGAATGTATTCCATACGTTTAAGGGCACCAAAACTCACACAAGCCAAGTAAGAAATCGGAGTTATACTTGATTTCATATTTATAGTTCATTATAGCATTAAAAATACTAGCAGAGATTCCAAATAACTTCATATTTATATACAAATGATTAATAAAGTGCTAATATGAGTTCGTCGAAGGGGTATATCACTCGGATGTCGTTGTGGTAATCTCTTTTTGATGGTGATAACTGTATTTTATGTAGTTATTTTCATATATTTTATTAATTATAATTGCTAGTTCTTTACATTTTTAGTTAATTTTTAATTAATTAAATTAATATTTAGTATTAGTTTTTAATAAATATATTTTCAAGAAAATTAATGAATTTTAATAAAAAAAATGGACTTAATTGCAATTATAAAAAGCTTAAAATTTAATTTGAATTAAATTTGTGGGTCAAAATGCAATTAATGAAAGTTGAATTTTCTGCGCAGGAGAAGGAGCCACTCGCGACATTCACAATGCCCAACACACACCGTTCGATCGTCCAATCAACGGTCAAGATTTGGCGCATCCCACCAATAAAAAGTTGCCACGTGTCCCCTTAATCTTGCAGCCAATCACATGGCAACACGTGGCATACATTTTGTGAAATCAAAACACAGAATTTTGTGCGCTCTTTATTCTCTCTAACGCGTGTAGTTTTATTATCCTCAAAATTTGTCCCCCACATGTATTTTTTTATAAAGAAAAATAAAATAGTTTTCTGGGGGGATATATTTGGGACGCGAGGAAAAGAGTGGAGTTTTTAGTTTACATTTTTTTTCTCTTCAAGTTTTTGTTTCGTCTCTCCGTGTTTTCTACAACACGCAGAACGTTTAATTAACAGTTTTGTGTTGTAATTTCTTAGGAAAAATAGAGAGAAAGAAGACAACGAAGAAGAAGTAAAGGGAAGAAATTATTTTTTTCATTGAGGAATCGTGAAAGAGTTTTTCCTAATCTTTTTTCTTTTAAATTTTATTTCTCTGAAATGCTTTATTATTGTTGTGTTGTAATTTTAATTTCTGCTATGAACTAAATTATTTGTTCTAGGGTTGCAATGTAACTTAAATTATGAAAATTGAATTAATTATTTTTGAGTGATTTATGGAACGCTTTTAAGTTGTTTATTTTATCTGTGTTTAATGCTTTTAATTATCGGAAGATTAATTAATTCATATGTGGCATTTAAATAAATTTGGAAAAGCCATTTTTGTGTGTTGCTCATGATAAAATAACATATATATATATAAGCGATAGGAATATACTTTTATTGTATGTGTAACTCTTTGAGAACTTAGAACTTAATAAATCTGGTTGAATTTAATTCCCATAGGAATATAGTGAATTATTTTAGCGAGATGTGTTTGTATGGAGCTAGGAAGAGATGTATGGATAAAATTAGGAGTTCTTGGTTAACAACTTAAAATACAAGAACATAAATCAATAGAAAATAAAATATTCAAGTGGATTAATTTGGTGAAACTGCAATCCTAGAATTTTCTTACAAACTGTTATAAAAATTAGTTAGTCAAACTGCATCAAATTATCAAATTTTTGGATAAATTCAGGTTGAAATAATTTTAGCAATTAACGAAAACTAGTAACAAATCTCCGTGAGAACAATATTTTACTTATCATATTATTACTTGTGACTGTGTATACTTACACGTTTGATGTTCTTCTAAAAGAGACAACAGATGGTAATATTTATAATGATTTAATTTCTTCATTCGTATGTCTTTGAAGTTTAGACTGCTTGTTTGATGGATGTTTACGTGCATATGTATATAAGGGAATATGAATTGTTATATGGATCAGCTGTTTTTTGTCTAGTTTTCTTGTCATGGTGATTCTAAGCCAACCAAGCTTACTCGCATCCAATTACACTTTGACGACATTATGTTATTTATAATTTAAGTTAACTATATGTATTGTATATACATTATTTTTTTTTGTAATAAATTTAATTATCAAGTAATTAATTATATTTTAATTTTTAATTATTTGTATTATTATTTATATTTTAGTTTTTTATGTTATATATATTGAATATTGAATACGAAAAATGAGAATAAAAATAAAAAAAATCATAAAATGTACGTGTAAAGTCGGTTCACTTGGTGAACTGACTCTACCTATAAAGTCAGTTCGTCGCGATAAACGACTTGACATTTTAAGTAACTCAATTTAAAGTCGGTTTTTAACCGACTTAATACCCATTTTTGTAGTAGTGATCTTTGCCTAGAAATTATGTATGTTATTTAATCAAAATAAATAATTAAATAATTCTCTCAAACTTATTTAGTTGCCTCTATAGATAAATTGTTAACCAAACAGTTAATAGCATAAAAATTGATTGAATAATATAATTCACTTAAAATTATAATTAGGGTAAAATGTTAGATTATCATATGGTGAAAATTAGGTTTATGATATCCCTAGATTTATAAATTAACTACATATAATTGTGTTCATAAACTCATATTTTTCATAAATAAAGATAAAAATTGATATAGAAAAGAGTAGAAGAAGAAATACAATCAATCTCTTGAATTGCAGTGATGATCTCTTCTTATATTTCCACCAAAATTGTATCTTCTTTTTAATTTTTCTCTCTTTTTAGCTCATTAGGGTTTATGGGGTGATTATGGGTTTAAATATAGCTCAGGTGCAATATGGACCGTCAGATTACCTTCAAATCAAGGACTAAGATCAAACCAAGCAAAATGAATAGCGCCAACCAATCACTGTACTACACGTGGCATATAGAATTTACTAGGAGAATCAAAGTACGGTGTGTGGTAGGGGAGATTGATTCAAGTCAACACATGCTTAGTTAGCACCACGTGGTGAAACATGATTCATGGTAACAAATGACGTAGCACACAGGTGAAACATAGGGAGCAATCACATGATGACACGTGGCATAAGTGTTTGACCATCCTCTAGAGTTAGATTGAATGTAGTGTTGACATATAGCATGCAATTCGTCACTTCTCATGTGAGGCTATCTAGGATTCGTTTTCCTAGCTTGTGTGGTTTGCATATGGCTTGCTTAGTTAGCTCCTATGATTACATGGCATGAAATGTGGCAACTCCTCACTAGCCTGCGTTAAAAATTCATAAAAAATCCATAAAAAATTCCCAAAAAATCCCAAAATTTTTTATTTCCCCACTTTTCACTAAGACATTTATATTTTAATATTTTTGGCCCCAAAAGCACTATTTATTGAATAAAATAAGTAAATATTAAGTAAAAAGTGCGCTAATACCTCTACTTTCATAGAGTCATCAGTTACCCCAATACATGTACACAGCAATAGGTAAAGCATATATAATCATGCAATAGAAACTCAAGAAATGTACACAACTCTCCCTGAATTCATGCAACACTCTTCCTAAGTGAATGCAAGTCAGGCAAGAAGATACGGTGCAATTTCTACACTCACCACTCATGCAACACATAATATGGCAACAAATACATAATTGTGCACATGAACTTCTCCTTCTTTTTGACACCTAAAGTCTATGGAACACCCTAAGGGAGAAAAGACATATAAACATGTAATAATCCTAGCACTCATGCACCACTATAGAGAAGGTTAAAGCAAACAAAAAAGCTACATACATACAAGAATAGAGATCAAGGAAACACACCACACTCATTCTCATTAAAAAAACATTATTTTACAAAATTTGTTGCAATATATAAAGAGGAAATAAACTAAAACAACAAGAAAACTAATTTAGCACTCTTAGTCACCTCTCCTACAACATCATTCTCATGGACACCACAGCATAATTGATGAACGAAAACCGGCATCACCAATTCTTGCCAATACTTTGGTTTTATATTTATAAAACTCTCGCAAGTGCACGAATCATTTCAAAGAAAATGATAAGTATACTCCCAAGGTCGATCTAAGGAAGGAATGTATGTGGTTTTTAATTTATTATTCAAACTTTTAAAAACGAAATTAAATCCTAAACATCATGTCACGATAGTTTGGTTTTTGTGTTTCTAATCTAATAACATAAAAATAAACATAGATACAGATACAGATTCAATAAATATAATCTAATAACATAAAAATAAACATAGATACAGGTTCAATAAATATAAACTAATAACATAAAAAAAAACATAGATACAGATTCAATAAATATAATCTAATAACATAAAAATAAACATAGATACAGATTCAATAAATATTTATACAAATTTTATCATTTATAATAGTGGGGTATTTATGGATATAATAACTAAATTAATTATGCTTGCTCATATTATCTAGGTTATTAAAGATATAAATTGATATTTTATTGATTCTCTCTTTTTTATATGAATATCACCTTTGGTGGGGTTAGATATTCTTTGTTAACTAAACAATCAATTAACACCTATGGGTGGGGTTGATAACTAATTTGGTTAATTAAATTAATTCTTTTTTCTAATAGATTGAAAATGAACCATTTAAATGCCACCTTTGGTGGGGTTCGACAGTTTAAACTTTATTCAAGGTGTCCAAATTAAACATAAGAATTTAATTATCCGAGTACTAACTTTCATGTTTTAAAACCACTACTGAAAACATGTTGTCAATACATTTTCACATAATAATTCTTATAAAAACTTTTGAAATAGAGTTTCATTCTAACTACCGGGCGATTGTACCAACAAATAAATAGCACTACTCTAAATTAGACCGGATAACTAAACCTTAAAATCTAATTTTCATGTTTAAGTTTGTAATGAAAAATAATATATTTCTCTCTAACATTCTTAATATAAAATCTTGAATAAAAACAAAATCAATTCATTTTAGAGATTTTCACCTAATTAATATTTTGCAAGCATAACAACGTTATTATTACATCATATTTATAAACAGCCAGCACAGTTAAATTTAATCACAGACAAATTAAATATAACATGTAAGAATAAAGCATAAAAAATAACTGTAAAGAAAATAAAATGCTTATAGAACTTCGATGCTATTCCCGTTGCTAGAAAACCTCCAAGCGGAATTTGCACTCCCATTTATTGAATCAAAAAGCTAAGAAATTACAAAAACATAACTAGTTCTTCTTAAAAAGAGAATAACTCTAAAACTAAGAGAATTTAACTAAAAACTAAGAAAGAAACTAAGAAAAGCTTAAAAACTAAGAAAGAAATTAAGAAAAGCTTAAAAACTAAGAAATGAGAGAAAGAAAGAGAAGATAAGAATGGTTTTGAGGTGTGTTTAGAAGTGAAGGGAAGGGGGGTATTTATAGGTGAGGATGGAGAGAAAAAGTGAGTGACAAAATGTTAAAAAAATCTGAAAACGCGGAGTGCATTTGCTGAGGTCATTGATGACCTAAGCATGACATCATGGGAGTAGGAGCTGCGCACACGGATCTGGAGCAAGGCATGCACGGCTTGGCACGGACGTGAGGTGTGTGCACGCGGCTGTGTGCTGGCACGCGCGCGGCTTGACGGCGTGATTTTCTCCTTTTTGACCTTTTTGACCCATTTTGTCCAATTCTTCCATATTTGTTGACCTTTCCCCATTTATTTATTAATATATTTGTGATGTATTGCTTCCAGTATTCCTCTTTGAGTCTTTAAGTTACGTTTTTAAGCCAAAATACCTAAAAAACAATAAAAATACCCGTGATTCCGAAAAAGACAAATTTATATAAATATATGATAAAATATATAAATATATATATTTTTAATCAATTAATGTGCATAAAATCATGGTAATTTTAGTGCTTTTTGAGCACTCATCAATAATGACTGGCCAAAATTAGTAGGGGTAGAAGGTGGTGTAGTAGGCTATGGATGAAAAATAGTAGTAGCAAACTAATCAAAAGAAAGGTTGGGTTCATTTCCATCAAAATTTCTAAACATGAAGACAAATAACCCAAAGGAAGCAACGCTAGATTGAGAAGATAGCCTTTTGGATCCTACAAGTCAAGGTCTGATATAGGCAAAAGATAGGGAAGAGCCCTGGACCAAACATGGTGCAATAGGGTGATGAGAAGTCACTATAGCTTGAGCAAATGCTAGAATCTTTCCATATCCATTATATTTTGGTTAAAAATATGCATCTTATGAAGAAGATTATTCATTATATCAAGAGACAACACTAAGAGCAACATAAATAGATGGATAAAAAGAAATAGGAATGAAGTTACAATGCATGGATTAAGGAACATTTTGAGAAGATGATGAAGGCATATCTAATGCATAAAAACTTGATAGTGAAATTTTGTGTTTATAAAAAAAGCTCACAAGTGCACAAATCACTTGTAATAAGTGATGGGTATTCTTCTAAGATCTTCTCTTAAGGAATTGTGGTGGTTTTAAAAAGTGAAATTAATCTTCTAATTTAGTTAAGAAAAACAAGTCCTAAACATTCTAACAAATTGTTAGTTTGAAAGAATAAAAATGTAAATTCTGAATCAAATTAATATATAAAGAAAGAAAGTAAATAAATGAAAGTAAGAAATTAAATAAATAATTGAAAGCAATAAAGCTATGTAGAACCTAGGATGATATATGTATATGGGATTTATCGAGCACAACCATTTATGGACACAAAAAATTAAACAATTTAAACATAAGCTAGATTTTACTAATTTAATTTCTTTTTAAAGAAAACTTTATGTAATCATGGTGAGTTTCCAATGATAATCAATTAATCAATTCTTCATTGATTGAGGTTGAAATTGAATAATTATTAAACTATAGAAATATATATAATGCTTAAAAACTTGATGTGTCAAAATTAGGCCAAAAAGGTTTGTATAATTTATAAAATAACTCACAAGTACATAAATCACTTATAGAAAATGACAAATATACTTCTAAGGTCAGTCTAAAGATGAATCATGTAGTTTTTAAATAACTCAACAAATCTTTTAAAAATATTAATAACCTCATCCTTTTACGATTATTTTGGGTTGGGTTTCTAAACTAATAACATAAAAATAAAGATAGATTCAATAAATGTTTACACAATTAAAAATTTATCATAAAGTGAAACATTTATAGGATATATTAGTTAATTAATCATGCTTGTTCAATATTAAGTAGGATATTAAAGATATAAATTAAGATTACAGAGTCTTTCTTATATGTAAGAAAATAACCTAAGGCATGGATCATTTCCTTTGTTAATTATCTTTGGTAACTATAGGTGGTTCCTAACCATATATAATATAATTTCACACACACTCATCTACAGAATGTAGAAAAACTCTCATAGAATATTTCTAGTAGGGGTAGTTAGACCTATCAAAGAAATGAGCGTGGTTTGTAGAAAAAACCTCTCTTATATGATCCATAACAAGATCCTAGGCAAACACTAAATATATCTAATGACTTGCTTTGATACCAATTGAAAGCATAGAGTTACACATCAGATTAATCAAGAGGGGAGGTGAATAGGTAGTTTTTCGAATTAAGTCTAAATAAAAATTACCAAGTGACCAAATATATAATCGTGTGTAACTAATATATAGTGAAAATAAATAAGAAATTGACACAATATTTTAGGTGAAAATAACCTATGCCATAATAATGACCTAAGAAGAAAACCACTAGTCCACCAAACCACCAACCTATCCATTATTAAAATCAATGCTCAATCACAAAGCCATGTCTTATACTACCCACCAAGGTAAAGCCCTTAAAGTAATCTACTTACAAGCCAATACTTCTTTCATATTCTCTACAAGATAGGCATACAGATTCGAACCAACATTCTAATATCTTGAGTCACACGAGCAATCAAACTCATTTAGCACACACCTCAAAAGTCAGAACAACTAAAACAAGTAAAAATTGTGTCCTATAGCATATGCAATAATTAAAAACCCTAACTAGAAGATTCAAGAATAAATCAATTAAATTAAATCATCTAGCAAACCTAACAACTCAAAGAAAGAAGAGTCATCAATACATTTTTTTATTTAATATTTTTTTTTGTTTTATTCAATAAGTAGTATTTTGGGGTTAAAAATATTAAAATATAAACTTTCTAGTGAAAGGTGATGAAAATATACTTTTTGGAATTTTCAGGAATTTTTTAGAATTTCTATGGATTTTTTATAAAATTTTTAATGCTGGACCAATTAGAATAGGACATGTGGATGCCACACAAGTAGGAGAATGGTTTTTAAGGAGCCGTTGCACCACCATTCTTTCCTGGGAACACTCTTGGTTAATACTGATTATGTTATTTAAAAATCAAAAAAATATATAAAAAAAATCAAAAAAATAAATAAATAAATAAATTTAGGTTTTAACTAGTTTTGTCTAGTGTTTTGTACCATGTAAATTTTCTCTAAATTTTTTTATTTTTGTTGACAGGAGTTTTAAAATTACGTTTACAATAGTCTATGCGTGGTAGGAGATCCTTAGGAAACCCCCTTACACCATATGTAAATAATATTCATAAATTTAAACAAGTGTCAACAACACTGGATTCCACCCATCAACCTGTTTTTGAGCCAAACATAGAACCAAGACTTAATCCTTTACTAGAACCAAAAGAAATGGAGGAAAACCAACATGTTAGGGAAACCACGATGAAGGAGTTTGCAAGACCGGTAATAGGCACGGCAACTGCCGCTATCCAGTTGGGAGAGGCTGCTCGGAATTATGACCTTAAAAATATTCATTTTTCTATGCTTCCTTCCTTTTATGGGCTACCTAATGAAGATTCTCTTTCCTTTATGAGAGATTTCTATGCTACGGTCCAAACATTCCCCCTCGGTATTCTAAACGAGGATCAACTTAGGATGAGATGTTTTCCCTACACGTTAAAGGATAAGGCCAAAGCTTGGTTGATGTCACTTCCCCCAGGTTCTCTGATGACATGGGGTAACATTTACAATAAATTCATGGGAAAATTCTATTCCCATCAAAAAACATCAGAGTTGAGAGGAAAGATTGCTACTTTCTCTCAGATGGAAGGAGAACCATTCCATGAAGCTTGGGATAGGTTCAAAATGTTTCTCACTTAATGTCCCCATCATAGCTTTCCTCTGCAGTTGCAGAACCAATTCTTTTATGATGGACTTACACAACAATGTCAGTTCATTGTCGACAACGCTGCAGGAGGAGCAATAGGAGAAAAGACTGCCTCAGAGATGTATAACCTCTTTGAGATGTTGGGTGCTAATTCCCAACAGAAAAGCTCCCGAGTGAGAAAAGCTGGAGTTCATGAAATCGACTCCAGTAATGAAGTTCAACAACAACTTGTTCAACTGACTAAGCAAGTTGCCCTTCTCGCTACACAAACCAACACCAATAATGAACAATATGGTTTGTATAGCAACATGGGACATGGTACTGAAGCCTGTCCATATCAAGGAGAAACAACAGCTGGACCTGAACAGGTCAATGTGTTGGGAGCATATCAACAGAGACCACGGTTTGACCCTAATTCAAATACCTATAATCCTGGGTGGAGAAGTCATCCAAATTTCTCCTGGAGGCAAAACAACCCTCCTTTCACCCAAAGCTCAAACCAGCCAGGCCAGCAATTCCACCCACCTATTCCAAGAAGCATTCCCAATAAACCAACCCTGGAGGACAACTTGAATTCTTTTATTCAAGTCTGTAGGGAAAACCAATCTAAAACCAATCAACGGTTGGACTCTGTGGAAGCTTCTATCAAAAAGGTGGAAGTTCAAGTTGAACAGTTAGTTGAACATTTGCAAAAGAGCAAAGACTAATTTAATACTTAAATGAATTCAATGAAGAGGAGACATTGAGTTTTTCATTCTGCAATCTCCAAGCAACGTCTTACTAGAAGACGATAAATTTTAGTCCTGTATGGGAGGTCATCCATTATTGTATTTTCCTTTGCTTTAGTTTGCGTGTAATAAAAATTCTGATGAAATAAATTCGTTTGTTTCAAAAATTTTGTCCATTCGTTTAAACTTTAAAAAAAAATTTAGGTTCCTTGCACCTTTTTGCTTTAAGCCTTTACGTTTTATCAAGTTATAAATATTTCTTAGAGATACCTACTAAGAGCAAAATGTTGATACACAATAGGAGGAGGATCATTGTCAACTACAAACAACCATGGGAGATGCTGAAGATATGCGGAAAAAGATGAAAGACTATACAATGCCAATCATTGGCAATGTAACTTCCGGCATCCAATTACAAGAGGCTGCAAGGAATTATGAATTGAAAAAGATTCATTATTCTTTGTTACCTTCCTTTTACGGTATCCCTAATGAAGACCATTTACATTTCATTCGAGAATTCTATGCTATTGTCCAAACCTTTCCACTACATGCAATTAATGAAGATCAACTTAGGATGAGGTGTTTTCCTTACACTCTCAAAGATAGAGCTTGGTCATGGTTCATTACTCTACAGTCAGGTTCTCTTAAAACTTGGGAGGCAGTCTATGAAATTTTTATGGGTAGGTTCTATTCCCATCAAAAGACTGTTGATCTAAGAACAAAGATAGCAACATTTTCTCAAATGTATGAAGAGCCCTTTCATGAAGCTTGGGAACGATTCAAACTCCTTTTCATTCAATGTCAAAATCATAGCTTTCCATTACAGCTACAAAACCAATTCTTTTATGATGGATTGACACTACAGAGTCAATACATGGTTGATAATGCTGCTGGAGGTGCTGTAGGAGAAAAGACCGCAGAGGAAACCTATAATCTTTATGAGCTATTAGGTTCTAATTCCCAACAAAGAGGTGGTAGAAGGAAAGCAAGGGTCAATGAAGTTGGCTCTGATAATGAGATAACCTTGCAACTTGCTGAATTGACTAAACAAGTGCAATTTCTCACTACCCACCAAATTTCAAATCAAGAGGTATGTGAAGTGTGTTGTTCAATTGGGCATGGTACTCATAATTGTTCAAATACTTGTGATTCTAGTGTCGATGCCATAGAGGAGGTCCAATCTTTTCAAAGGTATCATCCAAACATGTATAATCACCCAGCCTACACCCAATATCCAACACTAAGGTCGGTTAACAACCACCCTTACCCACCAAACCAATCTTTTAAGCCAACCTTAGAAGATAGCTTGAATGCTTTTATTCAAGTTAGTCGTGACAACCAATTGATGACTAATCAAAGGTTGAACACCATGGAGACTTCGGTTAAAAGGATTGAATCTAAAGTTGGGAAACTGGCTGAACAAATGCAAAAGAAAGAACCAGGAAAGTTGCCCAGTCAACCAGAATAAGCAAAGGATGTAAGAACCCTTCGAAGTGGTAAGGTAGTCAATACCAGTTTACATGAAATCTCTAACAATCTACCTTGTAGTTCAGGTAACAAAGAAGGCGATATTCTAATCTCGCAAAAAGGAGAAACAAGTGTTAAACTTAACAAGCCTTCTAAAAAACTCATTGGGGGGTCATCTGACGCCCCCAAAATTCAAAAGACAACAGAACCACACCAGATGCAAGTACCTTTTCCCCACCGGTTGAAAGAATCCAAACAAGATAAGCAATTCTATGATCTTTTTAATATGCTCTCTAAAGTAAATATCAATTTACCATTATTAGAAGTGATCATGAATGTGCCCTCATATGCCAAGTTTTTCAAAGAGTTGAACACTAAGAAAAGGAGGTATGAACTGAATGAACGAGTAGTAGTATCAAAAATTTCTAGCGCTGTACTTCAGCACAAACTACCCCCTAAGTTGAAAGACCCTAGAAGTTTTATTATAAACATAACTATGGGGGAAAGGAAGGTTGCTAAAGCAATGCTTGATTTAGGTGCTAGTATAAATTTGATGCCCTACTCTATATTCTTACAGCTCAATCTAGGGGATTTAAAACCCACAACTATGTCCCTTCAACTTGCAGATAGATCTCTTAAATATCCAGAGGGAATAGTTGAGGATGTTTTGGTACAGGTAGACAAACTGATAATACCTGTTGACTTTGTGGTTCTGGATATGCAAGAAAATCCAGCATTGGACAGAGAGCACACAATATTGCTTGGTAGACCATTTATGGCAACTACTAAAACTATTATTGATGTCCAAGATGGAAATTTGACAATGACAGTCTTAGGAGAGACTGTTCATTTTAAAGTTTTTGATTCTTCACCTTTTCCTTCTATTTCTGCCATCGATGAAATATTCGATGTTGATCCTTTGGATAATCTTATCCAAAACACCTTTTTCCAAACTAGAATAGAAGACAAGCTTGAAACCGTTCTTACACTTGAAAAGGTTGAAGAAGATTTAGATGAAGAAATTAAGGGGTACCTTGAAAAACTAGACAATAATGAAGTGATGACAAAATCTAGTACACTTTTAAATCTACCCAGTTCTTCATCTATTAAAGAGGCCAATCCACCTGAACTTGAACTCAAAGACTTACCTGAGCACTTAAAATATGTGTTTTTGGGAGAGGGAGAAACTTATCCAGTGATAATTTCTTCAACCTTGACCAAACCACAAGAAAAGGAACTCATCAATATGCTTAAACAGTTTAAGAAATCTATAGGATGGAGTATAGGGGATATAAGAGGCATTAGTCCAACAATGTGTATGCACAAGATCAACTTGGAGGATGTTGCTAAACCTGTACGAGAGGCCCAAAGAAGACTAAACCCAAACATGCAAGAGGTAGTTAAAAAAGAAATTCTTAAATTATTAGAAGAAGGGATTATCTATCCTATTGCGGATAGTAAGTGGGTTAGTCCAGTGCATGTGGTACCAAAGAAATCTGGGATAACAGTTGTTAAAAATGACAAAAGTGAATTAGTGCCCACTAGAATAATCACTGGATGGAGAATGTGTATAGATTTTAGGAAACTAAATTTATATACGAAAAAGGATCACTTTCCTCTTCCATTCATTGATCAAATGTTGGAAAGATTAGCTGGGCACAAATTTTACTGTTTTTTGGATGGACTGTCTGGATATTATCAAGTACCCATAGCACCAGAAGATAAGGAAAAGACCACATTTACATGTCCTTTTGGGACATTTGCTTTTCGCAGAATGCCATTTGGGTTATGCAATGCCCCTGCCACTTTCCAGAGATGCATGATATCTATTTTCTCGGACATGGTGGAAAAATTCATTGAGATTTTCATGGACGATTTCTCTGTCTTTGGGAACTCATTTGATGATTGCTTACATAAATTGACTTTGGTTTTAGAAAGATGCATTGAATGCAATCTCACCCTTAGTTGGGAGAAAAGTCATTTTATGGTTCAACAAGGGATAGTCTTAGGACATATAATTTCAAACAAGGGTATTGAAGTTGATAAGACAAAAGTTGAATTGATATCCAAACTACCTCCCCCTACATCTGTGAAGGGGATAAGAAGCTTCTTGGGACATGCAGGATTTTACAGACGATTTATTAAAGATTTCTCTAAAATAAGTCGTCCCTTATGTAACTTGCTATCCAAAGATGCTGATTTTGATTTCAACAATGACTGCCTTACTTCCTTTAATACCTTGAAAGATAAACTCACATCTACCCCTGTTATTATGGCACCAAATTGGTCTTTACCTTTTGAAATAATGTGTGACGCTTCTGATTATGCAATAGGAGCAGTCTTGGGACAAAGAGTGGATAAGCGTTTGCATGTCATCTACTACGCTAGCAAAACACTCAATGATGCCCAAATGAATTATACCACCACTGAAAAGGAATTCTTGGCTATAGTATTCTCTTTAGACAAATTTCGGTCTTATTTAGTAGGATCTAAAGTGATTGTGCATTCTGATCATGCTGCTTTAAGATACCTATTAAGTAAACCAAATGCCAAGCCAAGATTAATCAGGTGGGTCTTAATCTTACAAGAATTTGACCTAGAAATCAAGGATAAGAAAGGCAGTGAAAACTTAGTAGCTGACCATTTGTCTAGGTTGATTTCTGACTTCAATTCTCTTAAAGATGAGAGTAATGAAGATATAGTTGAAACCTTTCCTGATGAACAGTTATTTTTCATAGGTCCAAACCCATGGTATGCTGATATTGTAAACTATCTTGCCACTGGTGTTTTGCGACCTAACACTTCATATCAGGACAAGAAAAGGTTTTTTAAAACTATTAAGGACTATTTCTGGGATGACCCTTATTTATACAAGATTGGTCAAGATCAAGTCATCCGGAGATGTGTACCTGAAGAAGAACATAAGAGCATTCTAACTTTTTGTCATGAACTTCATTGTGGGGGTCATTTTGGAGGTGAAAAGACAGCCCGTAAGATATTACAGTCTGGATTCTTTTGGCCCACTCTTTTTAAAGATGCTCATATGTTTTGTGCACAATGTGATAGATGTCAAAGAACAGGAAACATAAGCAAAAGAGATGAAATGCCTTTGACATCTAATTTAGTTGTTGAACTCTTTGATGTATGGGGGATTGACTTTATGGGTCCTTTTCCCCCATCTAATGGTTTTCAATACATTTTGGTTGCTGTGGATTATGTGTCCAAGTGGGTAGAAGCTATCCCCACCAAAACCAATGATGCTAATGTTGTTGTGAAATTCTTGAAAGATTTCATATTCAGTAGGTTCGGAACGCCTAGAGCTATAATAAGTGATGGAGGTAGCCATTTTTGTAACAAACTCTTTGATGGAGTACTAAACAAGTACAACATCACACATAAGGTAGCTACTCCATATCATCCTCAAACTTCCGGTTTAGTGGAAGTAAGTAATAGGCAAATTAAGGGAATATTGGAACGCATTGTGCGTCCTTCAAGGAAGGATTGGGAATTTAAGTTAAATGATGCCTTATGGGCATACCGCACCGCTTACAAAACACCTATTGGGATGAGCCCTTACTGGTTAATCTTTGGGAAAGTGTGCCACCTTCCAGTTGAACTTGAACACAAGGCTTACTGGGCAATTAAAGAGCTAAACATGGATTTAGATCAAGCAGGTGAAAAACGATTACTCCAGCTTCATGAGTTGGAAGAAATTAGGAATGAAGTTTATGAGAATGCCAAATTATACAAAGAGCGTACTAAGCGCTATCATGACAAGAAGCTAGTTCCTAAGACTTTTCACCCTGGAATGAAAGTTCTTTTATTTAACTCTCGTTTGAGATTGTTTCCAGGAAAGCTGAGATCAAGATGGGATGGACCATTCACAATAGTTCAGGTATTTGAACATGGAGTGGTAGAACTATTGGACTCCAAGACACAAAAAACGTTCAAAGTTAATGGCCATCGTGTCAAGCCTTATTTAGAAGAACCAAACAACATTGCTGAAATGGATTGCATTTGGCTGAGTAACCCTTAGCACCAAAAAGATACATCTTGCTAAGACGTTAAACTAAGCGCTGGATGGGAGGCAACCCATCATGTTAGGTAATTTTTTGTTATTTGTTTTATTTACTTAATTTTATTGTTTATTTTAGTTTACTTATATGTGAATAATTTTTAAAATTGTTAAAACTAAAATATTTGTTGAGATGTTAGAAGTTCACAGCAATCTGTATGTATACACTTTAATGATAAATATGATGGATGCACCTGCATTTCTTCATTACTACTTACACATTCTCAAGAAATAGGTAATCTTTCTCCTCTTTTCTCTTTATCTTTAATTTGCAGTTGTTACATTGAGGACAATGTAAGTTCTAGGTTGGGGGTGGTGAAAAGTTACCATGCATAATAAAAAAAATTCTCACAAAAATTTATCATTTCTTTAAATCAAATTTAAGTAAATAGTTAAGTCTTTGGTACTGTTAGATTAATTTTTGAAAACATATCATAAAATATTTTGTAATTATTTTTGATAATTAGTTAGTTTTTGTCATAACTAGTATTTCTTGATAAAATGTGGAAATTATATTAAACCCAAAATCGGTGTTTATGAATTTTTTTTAATGGAGACTACCCTTGTGAGATATAATTTGAACCTAATTTCTTTTATTCATAGTGAAATATATATTTTTTCTACTCCAAACACATTTCTTATTTATTCAAAAGTTTAGATGATCTCTATAGGTATTAGCATTGAATGTATGAATTTTTTCTCATCTTAATAGAGTATCATATATTTTTGATTATTATTTTTGTTTAGATTAAACGATTTGAGTAGAAATTGATAGTATATGCTTATATCTCATTCATGCATGACTGCTACAAAAACAAAAAGACATATCTGGGGTTACCTAAACCAAGATCAAACAGAAAAGCCACAAAATTAACCACTCACCAAAATCCAAAAAAAATGTACAATCTGTACACGGGTTGACTCTCTAAAATATACATATATTGAAAAAAAAATGTATAGAGAGATAAAAAAATAGTATCATCTACATACTATGACCCACATTGCCAACAAAGTTGTGAGTAAAGGCTAAATACAAAAGAAAGATATAGGAAGTAATTCCCTAAAAAGTCATTGCAATTTCTTCATTTGTAAAAAGCATATATCTTGAAATTCTTTCTTAATGAGTTTAATTTATGCATGAAAATAATTTTTATATATGATATCTTTATAATTTATACATTCGATTCCTTTCATGAGATCAATGTTAAAATAACACTTTGAGCCTTTATTCTTTATACATATGCGAACATATTAGTTCATTTCTATACATCAACTCTTTCGCATATAAATTAGTATGAGTGTTTGAACCCATAGGATTCAGTGCTTTGAGAGTATTGACTTGTGAGGAATAGAGTCGAAGCGAATTCTGATTCATGACACTGAAATTGGGTAAAATTAAATTGACACATTTTTGAAATGAAATATGAAAATGATTTTCGACTAATTATTATAATAAAATCATGATTGTTTAAAGAGATTAAAATAACTTATGCTTGAGATTTTAATTATGATCTTAAAGGAGATTAAAAAGTGTGAGATATTTTTGTGATATGTTGTTTTCTTTTATTCTTAAATTAATTTTTGATTGTGTTGTAATTGTAGTTTTTGATTTGATTGTTTTTATAGTTTCTTTTGATTTTTACAATTAGTTCAATGTTTGTGGGTATCATTACTGAAAACCCTCACGAGACTCAAACTCGTCCACTAGGGCAACCTAGGGGTTTAAAGGCTTGTTGCATAGGCTAAATGTAACCGTTTCAATCCACGAAAGTGATTTAGGATAGTTTAATTTTTAGCTTTTATCGCTTCTCTTGCTAAGGGACTAGCAAGAAGCTGGTTGGGGGTTGTGATGAGTGCTCAAAAAGCACTAAAATAACCATGATTTTATGTACATTAATTGATTAAAAATACATATATTTATATGTTTTATCATATATTTATATAAATTTGTCTTTTTTGGAATCACGGGTATTTTTATTGTTTTTCAGGTATTTTGGCTTAAAAACGCAATGTAAAGACTCAAAGAGGAATACTTGAAGCAATACATCACAAATATATTAATAAATAAGTGGGAAAAGGTCAACAAACATGGAAAAATTGGACAAAATGGGTCGAAAAGGTCAAAAATGTCAAAAAGATGGAAATCGTGCGCCGTAACCCAGCCGCGCGCGCGCGCAGCGCCCAGCAGCAGCCCCTCCGCGCGCCCAACGCGTTTTCGCCCCATTTTTCACGTGCAGCCACCCCTGTGACGTCATGCTGACGTCATTAATGACATCAGCAATTCCAATACGCGTTTTTACATTTTTTAATATTTTTTTAACATTTTTTTACTCATTTTTTCTCTCCATCCTCACCTATAAATACCCCCCTTCCCTTCACTTCAAATCACACCTTAAAAACACACTTCTCTCTTCTCTCTTTCTCTCATTTCTTAGTTTTTAAGTTTTTCTTAGTTTCTTTCTTAGTTTCTAAGCTTTTCTTAGTTTTTCTCTTAGTTTTTAGTTCAATTCTCTTAGTTGTAGAGTTCTTCTCTTTTTGAGAGGAACTTGTAATGTTTTTGTAATAGTTTAGATTTTTGATTCAATAAATGGGAGTGCAAATTCCGCTTGGAGGTTTTCCAGCTACGGGAATAACGTCGAAGTTCTGTAAGGATTTTATTTTCTTTACAGTTATTTTTATGCTTTATTCTTACATGTTATATTTAATTTATCTGTGGTTAAATTTAACTATGCTGGCTGTTTAGTAAACATGATGTAATAACGACGTTGTTATGCTTGCGAAATATTAAATAGGTAAAAATATTTAAAATGAATTGATTTTATTTTTATTCAAGATTTTATATTAAGAATGTTAGAGAGAAATATATTATTTTTCATTACAAACTTAAACCTGAAAATTAGATTTTAAGGTTTAGTTATCCGGTCTAATTTAGAGTAGTGCTCTTTTATTTGTTGGTACAATCGCCCGGTAGTTAGAGTGAAACTCTATTTCAAAAGTTTTTATAAGAATTATTATGTGAAAATGTATTGACAACATGTTTTCAATAGTGGTTTTAAAACTTGAAAGTTAGTACTCGGATAATTAAATTCTTAAGTTTAATTTGGACACCTTGAATAAAGTTTAAACTGTCTAACCCCACCAAAGGTGGCATTTAAATGGTTCATTTTCAATCTCTTAGAAAAAGGAATTAATTTAATTAAGCATATTAGTTATCAACCCCACCCATAGGTGTTAATTGATTTGTTTAGTTAACAAAGAATATCTAACCCCACCAAAGGTGGTATTTATATAAAAAAGAGAGAATCAATAAAATATCAATTTATATCTTTAATAACCTAGATAATATGAGCAAGCATAATTAACTTAGTTATTATATCCATAAAAACTCCACTAATATAAATGATAAAATTTGCATAAATATTTATTGAATCTGTATTTGTATTTATTTTTTGATAAGTATTTATTGAATTTGTATCTATGTTTATTTTTTTTGTTATTAGATTATATTTAATTAATCTGTATATATGTTTATTTTATGTTATTAGATTAGGAACACAAAAACCAAACTATTGTGACAGGATGTTTAGGATTTAATTTCGTTTTTAAAAGTTTGAATAATAAATTAAAAACCACATACATTCCTTCCTTAGATCGACCTTGGGAGTATACTTATCATTTTCTTCGAAATGATTCGTGCACTTGCGAGAGTTTTATAAATATTAAAACCAAAGTATTGGCAAGAATCGGCGATGCCGGTTTTCGCTCATCACAGTCCATTCAAGGACGTTAAACATGATATAGGTTAGGGGTAAACCAACATTATTTTACTTTTTTTTTCTAAGTGAATAAATATATAGAGATGTGGCGTAATAAGATTGAATAGTTTCAACGATAGATGTGGTATGTCAAGACTAAAGAAGTTTTCTTTCCATTTACTTTTTCATATTTGTATGTGATGAGTGCTCAAAAAGCCCTAAAATTACCATGATTTTATGCATATTAATTGATTAAATATATATATATATATATATATATATATTTCATATATTTATATAAATTTGTCTTTTCCGGAATGATGGGTATTTTATTGTTTTTCAGGTATTTTCTCTTAAAAACGTAATTTAAAGACTCAAAGACGAATACTGGAAGCAATACATCACAAATATATTAATAAATAAATGGGGAAAGGTTAACAAATATGGAAAAATTGGACAAAATGGGTCAAAAAGGTCAAAAATGTCAAAAAGGAGAAAATCGCACCGCCGCCCCGCCCAGTCGCGCGCAGCACGCCCCATGTCCACGCGCATCAGCGCGGGCCCATGCGCGTAGCACCTTCCTTCCGCGTGCACCCCTGCGTGCCCAGCTTCCCTCCGCGCGCGTCGCTGCCCATTTCACCCCATTTTCGCACGCAACTGCCCCATGATGTCATGTTGACGTCATCAATGAACTCAACAATTGCACTCCGCGTTTTCACAATTTTTTAACATTTTTTCACTCACTTTTTCTCCCCATCCTCACCTATAAATACCCTCCTTCTCTTCACTTCGAAAACACCTCAAAACACATTCTCTTCTCTCTTTCTTTCTCTCTTTTCTTAGATTTTTTTAGTTTTTTTAGTTTTTCTTAGTTTTTAGTTTTTCTTAGTTAATTTCTCTTAGTCTTAGAGTTCTTCCCTTTTTGGGAAGAACTAGTTATGTTTTTGTAATTTATTAGCTTTTTGATTCAATAAATGGGAGTGCAAATTCCGCTTGGAGGTTTTCCAGCAACGGGAATAGCATCGAAGTTCTGTAATGATTTTATTTTCTTTACAGTTATTTTTTATGTTTTATTCTTACATGTTATATTTAATTTGTCTGTGATTAAATTTAACTCTGCTGGTTGTTAATAAACATGATGTAATAATAACGTTGTTATGCTTGCGAAATATTAAATAGGTGAAAATCTCTCAAATGAATTGATTTTGTTTTTATTCAAGATTTTATATTAAGAATGTTAGAGAGAAATATATTATTTTTCATTACAAACTTAAACCTGAAAATTAGATTTTAAGGTTTAGTTATCCGGTCTGATTTAGAGTAATGCTCTTTTATTTGTTGGTACAATCGCTCGGTAGTTAGAGTGAAGCTCTATTTCAAAAGTTTTTATAAGAATTATTATCTGAAAATGTATTGACAACATGTTTTTAGTAGTGGTTTTAAAACTTGAAAGTTAGTACTCGGATAACTAATCTTAGGTTTAATTTGGACACCTTGAATAAAGTTTAAACTGTCTAACCCCACCAAAGGTGGCATTTAAATGGTTCATTTTCAATCTCTTAGAAAAAAGGAATTAATTTAATTAATTAAATTAGTTATCAACCCCACCCATAGGTGTTAATTGATTTGTTTAGTTAACAAAGAATATCTAACCCCACCAAAGGTGGTATTCATATAAAAAAGGGAGAATCAATAAATATCAATTCATATATTTAATAACCTAAATAATATGAGCAAGCATAATTAACTTAGTTATTATATCCATAAATACTCCACCATTATAAAAGATAAAATTTGCATAAATGTTTATTGAATATATGTTTATTTTTATGTCAGTAGATTAAAAACACAAAACCCCAAAATATCGTGACAGGATGTTTAGGATTTAATTTCGTTTTTAAAAGTTTGAATAATAAATTAAAAACCACATACATTCCTTCCTTAGATCGACCTTGGGAGTATACTTATCATTTTCTTCAAAATGATTTGTGCACTTGCGAGAGTTTTATAAATATAAAACCAATGTATTGACAGAATCAGCGATGTCGGTTTTCGCTCATCAGTATGTCCAATGCGCAATTTAAGTTTGTGAGAGGAAAATTCATTCTCTACTTTAGTATTTATTATGTATTTTCAATTTTTATGATATTTTTTATTTTTAAGATGTTTTTAATCATGATTTGGGTAGAAATTAATAAATACATGGAAATCAACTGCATGCATACTTAATATGATACGTATGAACCCAATGATAAAAATTGGTTGTTGTAACTAGGATAAGGAATGTAACATAATCATTAAGATACTTACATTAATTATATGATATGCTTGCTAGTTTTGATTGATTAATTCAATTTTTTATGCATATGTTCATGATTGATTTTGGTGTGTTTATTGAAAGAAAATTTGTGGTGAGTTATACGAGTTGATGAGATATAATATGTTTTAAAGTCTATTTTATTATCCCTTGAGGCAAAATCCTAATAGTATTTAGCATAAGAAATTATTTAGATCTTATTTGGATCGATTTAGTCTTTCAAGCTAACTATTGTTAATATCTTTAGTCACCTACTTTAGCCGAATCAAGAAACTTTTAATATCTTTAAGCCATATTTTTGTTTGAAAAGAAAAAAAATACAATCATATGTTATGCTATAGAGTAAGGCAAAATATAATGCACCCTATAAAAAATAAAACAAAAAAATAAAAATAAAAAAGAGATAAAGATAAATAGATGTGGAATAAAAGAATATGAAAAGAATGGAAATATAGGGTACACTAAAATATCAAGTAAAAGTTCAATTGTAATTACAAAGTGCATGATGAATAAAAAGAAAGCTAAGGTGTGAAAAAGCTTAATTGCCTTCATTTATCTACCTCTACCTAAGCCTTACATTACAAGCATGTAAAGCCCTTATAAGTGCATATTTATATTAGTGGAGAGTGATGTGAAAAATAGACTTATAAGACTTGTTGTAAGATTAAATTTATTAGCATCCACATATAGATTGATTACATGAGTGCATCGAATGATACCATGTGTAACACACCCACACAAATCAATTTTCCAAAAACCTAGCATTTCCTTTTATTGATGAATATGTGAACCTTCTTGCATTAGAATTGTACGACTATTGATAGGGATAGTTTTTGCTAAATATGTATGTATTAATAGATATATATTTTATGAATATATTGCCTATGTCAATATATCTAGTTAAACTTGGCATTACTTGAGGGCAAGCAAAGAGTTAAGTTTGGTGGTTTGATAACTCAATGAAAGTAAAGTCTTCAGTGTTATTTTCTTCTTAATATTGTTCATTTTATTCAATAAGTAGTATTTTTGGGTTAAAATATTAAAATATAAAATTTCTACTGAAAGGAGATGAAAATATTTTTTTTTTTAAGTTTTTATGATTTTTATAAAAAATTTAGTACAAGACTAAACAAACACATGACACGTGGAAACCACACAAGCAAAGGGAGCCAATTAGAGTGCACTGCGTGTACGAAAGGCCATTTCTTGCCACATGGATGCCATAGGAGCCAATTGAAGTACACCGCATGTACCAATTAATGTAGGCATTGCCACGAGTCGATATGACATTCATTCTAAGTTTCACGAGTAGTGAACGAGCATGCCATATAATAAATGTATTTTATATAGTTATTTTCATCTATTTTATTAATTATAATTGCTAGGTTCTTGACATTTTTAGTTAATTTTAATGGAATAAATTAATATTTACTATTTATTTTTTAAGGAATATATTTTTAAGAAAATTAAAGAATTTGAATCGAAAAAGTACTTAATTGCAAATATATGTCTAAAAATATAATTTAAATTAAAAGAGTGCGTAATTGCAATTAAAAAGTCTAAAATATAATTTGAATTAAATAGGGCTTAATTGTAATTAACAAAAGTTTAAAAGTTAATTTGATTAAATAGGGCTTAAGTGCAATTAAAGAAAGTTTAAAAGTTAATTTGAATTAAATTGGAGGGCTAAACTATAATTAAGGAAATTTATTTTCTTTGCAAGAAAAGGAGAACACTCACGCCATCATCAAACGCGCAACACGCACCGTCAGATCCAAAAATCAATGGTAAGGATGAGCGCGTGTATTGCAAACGCGACAAAAGTGATTGGACTCGGGTTATCTGGTTGCACGTTGCTCGGTACTCGTGTCCCACTATGAAGCTCTCCCTCCAACCATTTAAAGTCTCCCACGTGTCCCATTATTTCTTGCAACCAATCATGTGCTAACACATGACATGTTTTGGTAAACATAAAAACGCAGAACCAATGCACGCATTTCCAGTAGCTTTCTGTCCCTTGCGTGTCTCAGCACCGTTTATTCCGTGCAACACATTCTGCGTGCGCCCGTTCATGACACCGTATGAAATGCTGCCACGTGTCCAACTATTTCTTATAGCGAATCAAATGATGACATGTGGCATGCAACTTTAGTTAAAAATTGATTAGAAATGACGCCCTCTCTAGCTATTTTTATGTCTCCCAAGCGTATGATAAAATAACAATTTCGATATCCCCATTTGCATACGCATGTCTACGTGATTAAAGAAAAATGTCTACCACACTTAATATTTTTTGATGTATTTTTGGAGCTATAAATATGGAATTTAATGCTAGAAAAATGGGGTTAGGATTCGTTGGGAGGAGTTAGAGTTCTGGACAGTGGCACACGTAGAAGCCATTTTTAGCTTATGTTGTGTTCTACGTGTGCCAAAAATTTAGCAGAAAAAATGTTATAATTTTCGTTGTGTTCTTGAGCGAATATTCCTTAAATTCTGTAACTTTAATTTTTTGTATGAAATAATTTAATTTTTCTAGGGTTGCGTTTTATCTAAATTTACGAAGCTTGGGTTTAATTATTTTTGAAAGATTTATGAGACTTTCATATATATATGTTATTCTATCCATGAGCAATATACAAAAAAATGTCTATTCGAATGAACTAATTTGGTGAAAACTGCAATCCTAGAATTTTCTTATTTCTTGTTATAAAAAACCAGTTTAGTTAAAACTTGTTCCAACTTTTTGATCGTTTGGATAAAATCATAGTGAAACAATTTTAGTACTTAACAAACTATAGTAACAAATCTCCGTGGGAACGATTATTTATCAAATTTTATTACTTGTGACGGTGTATACTTGCACGATTTTATGTTCTCCAAAAGAGACAACACTATGCATCATCGTAAGATTCACGTGTTATTTCCACCGAGGTGCCACGTAATCTAACTCAGGCACATTGACAAAAGTTAGTCTACCCCGCCACGCATCATGTACTAATTTGTCTCATGTTTTCCTTTACCACGTGTCGCGATCCTATTAGCCAACACTATTTAATTTCCCTTTTTACATCCTAGCCTTTGATCTGAAGTTGATCTAATAATCCAAATTCCATCTGAGCCTAATTTAAACAGCCCAATTGCACCAAAAATCCTACATGGCCAAATTTTACAATTTTTTTATCAGTTTGATGGAGATTCAAGAGAAGATTGGTACTACAATTAAATATTGGATTGATTGCATTTATTATTATTCTTCTTTATTTATTAATTTGTATGTCTTTCTTATTAAAAAAATATGAGATTTATGAACAAAATCATGTCTGGTTAATTTATTAATCTAGGGATCTTATGAACCCAACTTTTTACGTGTGATGATCTAATATTTTACCCCAACTATGATGTCAATTTAATTATATTATTTAATCTAATTTGTATACTATTAATTATTTAGCTACAATTGATCTATAGCAAAAATTAATTATATTTGAGAGAATTATTTAATTATTTATCTTGATTAAATAACATGCATAATTTCTAGACATAAACGTATGATTCTTATGTATGTGATCCATAATTCATGAACTTAATGAGCAGTATAGAATTTAAATTACATGAGAATGTGATTAGGTTAAATACTAAATGATGTGTAGTTTACTTGAGAGAGAAATACATGCTAGGTTAGATTTAATTGATTATGTAATAACTAGTAATTATTAGTGGGATTTTAGTGATTCAAATGTTTAGAAAATTGGGGGATTAAGTATTCCTAGATATTGTTTTAGCTCTTAATTTTGAGTTAATTAATCACTACTATTTATTTTTAGTTATTTTAATTTTGTTTTTTCAAAACACAAAAAAATAGATCTTTACTTTTCAGTTTTATAATTAGTTTCTAATGAATAATCTTTGTAAAAATGATCTTTTCTTATCATTATATTACTTGTTTACTATAGCTATAATTGTGTATCCATTATACATAGTTTGTGTCAATCAACACCTTAGAATGAAATTAAAGCACAAGTTCAATAAAAAAATAAATTCGTTAAAATAAAATAATTCAATCAAATAATTAGAATCACACACGAAATTATTTGATCCACACATTCAAGAACCTAATCAAGAAGAAACTATATGGATATGAAATCATAGTATCTTAAAATAAATTGACTTATTAATCAACCAAACATAACCGTACAATATTTAATATAGTAATTCAAGAAAGAATCTAAAACAATATGTTTTTGCTTTTATAAAATGATTTCAGAGAGAAAACACATGATGAATAGAATAAATGTGGCTAATTTCATTATGGAGCATTAGGTTGTTTATATAGAAAATATGAAACCCTAATACTAAGTTAAGGACCAATTTCCATTCTAACCATTAAATAATTCATAGAGGAATAATTAATAGGAACAATATGGTATAAGAATAGTTTCACTCAAGTAAACAATTAAGTTTTAAGTTGTAACTCTATCCACTCGATTGATCTAGTCTAGGCTAAATTGATTAGACCACTAAGGTCGATTGATCGAAACCTTTTTTTATCAATCCAATAATGATTAAAATAAAATTAAGACTAAGTAGATCAAACACCATCAATTCTTGAACTATCCATTCCCTCAAACCCAAAATTTAATCATTCATTTGAAAATCAATTTGAGTGGACATAAATCGTATAAGATTTATCCTCGATCAATCTAACCCTTTGATCGATCAACCTACCACTTTGATTGATCGACTAGCATATATACCAAAGTTTCTAAGTGTATAATATGTTTTCTAACGTGTTTAAGAACAAGTATATACCTAAAATATATTGTCTTAAAGCTCAGAAGTTTCTTCGACTTGAATGAGCTATGTTAAGAGTCTTACCATTACCAGTCGTTAGTTTTTCAAAGCATTGTAGTTTTGAATAGTTAAGATATTCTTTATTTTAGGAGTGACATGGTGGCTAGCACCTTAATCAAGAATCCATTCTGGTTAGGTGACATAGCAAAAGCATATTGAGAAAATTATGAAGGTGTAGTAAGGTGATTTTGAGGATGTAAAAGTTTTGAAATTGGATGAGAAATAGTTTGTTGTGAATAAGTTGATGTGCAATAATTATCACACTACATAGATGACTAATTATAATTATTAGGATTAACATATGCAATAGCCTAATAGCCTGTTCATGTGAACGAGGAAAAGTTTATTGAAGTGCTATGAAAGATGGATTGTGAGACGGATTGAGTGGTGAATAAGGTGTTTCTTGATATGGTGGTACTAATGGTTGTTTGTAGTTAGGCTAGGATTGATTGGGGGGCATATAATTTCTATTAAAATGGAACCAATAAGTTGCTACTATATGCCCAATTGTACCACATAATTGACATTTTGCTCTACCTCTATCACGTTCAAAAGAAGGTGATCTATCACAAGGGCGGAGTAATATTGAGTTAGTTGAATGGAAGTATTATAAGCAGGTTATGACTAAGGATATATTTATTGGTTAAAATTGGTGTAATGCCCAGATGAAGTGAAGTTGTTACAAGTTATTCTATGATCATTAATACTAGAGTTTAACCTATTTTTTTTATTGTTAGATGATAGAGGGTAATGGTGAAATAGCCATAGTTTTTCTTTATTGTAAACTAGGCTCATGAGTGACCAAAAACATTTTTTAATCGTCAACTGTAAATTTCTCATACAACATTCAATCAATTAGTGTTGAAAATACACAAGCTCATATGCTAACATTTTGATTTTCAATATGTATTAAAAAATTATTTAAATTACCTTTTCTAAAACTCTGTAGTCCCTCTTTAAATTGAATGACATGTGTCTTATATTGGATGCATGTGATTTTTCTAGTATATCCAAGCATCTTTAGAAGTATCAATCCTCAATGGCCTGCTGATGACTCTATAAAAGTAGAGTTATTAGCACACTTTTTTACTTAATATTTACTTATTTTATTTAATAAATAGTATTTTTAGGTCAAAAACAATAAAATATAAACTTTTTAGTGAAAATGGGTGAAAATATAATTTAATATTTTTGGATTTTTTATGAATTTTTAACCTAAGACCAATCAGGAGTTACCATGTGGCATGCCACACAAGTAGAGGAACTGACTGGGCAAGCCATGTAGATGCCATGCAAGCAAGAAAAGCGAATCACATTATGCCATGTGTGAGAAGGATGAACAGTGTGCCACATATCAACACAACATTCAATTTGAGTATAGAAATTGGTCAAACCATGTTCCACATGTCGCTATTCCATTCCTCCCCGCGTTCCACCTATGTGCCACACCATTTGTTTCTATGAATCACATTACGCTACGTGATGTTGACTCTGACAGGTCTTCCCTACCATGCATCACTCTCTAGTTTGTCTAGTGAATTCTGTGTGCCACGTGTCACTCTATGATTAGTCGTTGCTATCAATTTTGCTTCTTTTGATCTCAACCCTTAATATGAAGCTGATCTGATGATACAGATTATACCTGAGCTATATTTAAGCCTTTAATCACCATAAACCAAAAGTGGTCGTCATAAGCATAATTTTGGTCAATTTTTGGAGCTAAAAAGAAAGAAAAATACAGAAAAATTCAAGAGAGAACACAATTTTGGTGGAGATTTAAAAGGAGATTAACACTACAACTCAAGAGATTGATTGTGTTTCTTATTATTTTATTTTATTTGTCCATTTTCATGTCTTTCTTTATAAAAAATATGAGGTTTATGAACACAATTATATGTAGTTCATTTATTAATCTAGGGATTTTAAGAACCTAATTTTTATCATGCGATGATCTAATATTTTACTCCAATTATAATTATAATTTAATTATATTATTTAATATAATTTTTATGTTATTAATTGTTTGGCGAATAATTTATGAGTAATTAATTAGATTTGAGAGAATTATTTTAAAAAATTTGTCTTGATTAAATAATATGCATAGTTTCTAGGAAAAAATGTTTGGTTTTTATGTATGTGATACATAATTAATGAATTTAATGAGTAGTATGTAATTTAATTGGCATAAGAGTGTGATTAAATTAATTACTATATGGAGTATAGTTTACTTGAGAAAGGTATACATACTAGGTTAGATTCAATTGATCATGTAATTAATTAATAATTTTATTGGAGGGATTTTAACGATTCACATGTTTAGAAAATTAGGTGATTAAGTATTTCTAGATATTTTCTCATATATATTTTTAGTTATTAAATCTAATTTAATTAATTGTTACTATTTATTTTTAATTATTTTAATTTTGCTTCCTTAAAATATAAAAAACACAAAAAAAATTATTTTATTTTTTTAATTTTAAAAATTAGTTTCTAATAACGTAATCTCTATAGGAACAATCTTTTTTTTTATCATTATAGTACTTGTTACGATACGTATACTTGCATATTCATTGCACACACTTTGTGTGTGGCAATCACCTGATTGGCTTGACTAGCAAGCTAATCTAGTCAGTTGGCTAGTTGTTTGATGGTTTTAGTTTACTAGTGGATGGTCGGTTGATCGACTCTATACCTATGTGTGTCCCCCTACTATAACCTTCATGCGACGATCCAACTCTTACCTAGTCTACATCTTTGTGTATGTCCCAGTGGTTGGATCCTTCTACACTTCTACTCTCCATCTTAAACTTTTTTAGTTGTGTATTAATGATGAGTTTGTTTAGTTGTCTAGTTTTTTTGCCATGGAAAGCCAAATGGAGAGATTGTAAGTCTTATAATTCTTATGTGTCTTTGTTGGCATTTTTTAGTGAAAACATAAAGTCTATTTTATTTTACTTATTGTTTTATCTTCCTTTATTTAAGACCAGTTACTAACGATTCAGTAATGCACACACTATCATAGTTAAAACATTTTGTATATTTGTATGTCTATGCACACCAATTTGGGATTGGTTAATATAGTTTGCATGCTCAGTTATATTTTTGCATTGTTTTATTTGTTGATTTGTGAGTATTTGTGGAAAACTATTTGGCAAATTTTTCAAACAAAAACAAGTTTACTCAATGCTCGTTGAGGTAGCCAACATGATTTTATGGTTATTTCCCTTATTGATGTGGTTAGAAAAATGATCGAAGAGGTACGGGTAAACCAAGATTTTTCTACAAATACCCCATTTTTGCAAACAAAAAATTAATTAGAAAAAGTTTGAATTGAAAAATTATGCTCTAAATACTATATTAACAATACTTTTAGTGTTATTTAATATTAGTGATTTGCTGAGTGATTTACAGATATTATTTTTAGGGTTAGGTTAATGAAAAGTTAATTGACAAAGAAGATATAGATTGTATTTAGGTACATATGCATGAGATTGTCATTACCCTTGGTTTCAAAAAATTGATTGTTAGTGACTGTACCACATCATCTGTTAGGGCTTTGAAAGAGAGCCAGATTCGACTCAGATTGTAGTTGCTATAGAGATAGCAAACAATGGTAGCTTAGGTTCAGTAAAGTGTGTTACTCCAACTTTAACATGTATTAGTTCATATCATCTTTTGGTTGTGAATTGTTCTTTACTTTCATTATGAATTGCATGAGTAATTGCCTTAAGTAACCTATGGATATTACCACATAGGTGTGGATCCTCTGTAGGTTTACCATATTATATTGCCTTGTTTGATTCCTCGCATGCCATTTTGGTAAAATTAGTATTTCGTCTAAATATATTCTTATAGAAGAGGATTTGATTCATGTATCATTCTTGTTACCACGATGTCATGCCTACTATATATTAAGCTGTTAGTTTGACTATTTAATATTTATGATTATTTTATTCAGCCATACATATTTGATTTTATTGTTCTATTTGTTATCTTGTCTTTGCTATGTACTACTTAAGAACAAGTCCTAAGAAGTTTGTATCTTCTTGACACAGTTGTGTACAAAAACTCTTTCCATTTTAATTTTGGATATATTCACAAAGCATAATACAAGTGTTATACCCTAATTTTGATTCTGAATTTGAATTTTTTCCACAAAACTCAAATTTTTAAATAATAAATCATTTGAAATTTTTACATACTAATTAACGTATAATAAAAAACCACATATTAATAGGAAACATTATGATTTTTCTTGTGCATAGTTTATTTTAATGAAATAAAAGATCTATAACAAGATAGCTATATATAATATATTTTTTTATTGGCTTAAGTGCAAATTCAATCTCGAAACTTTATCCAAGTTTATATTTAGATCTTCAAACTTTTTTTTCAACAATGAAGTCCCTAAATTTTTTAATTTCTATAGACACTAATATACCAAGACTTATAGTTTATATATATAATGATCATACTTGATACAAATAGTTTAGACAAATAATTCTAAATGATTTATGAATAAATACAATATAACAGTACATAATTCTAGTTGTAATTAAATATTTTTCTTAATTTTAAAAATTACTTATTAGTTTTAGTTTTATATTTATTAATATCTATATCTTTAAATAATTTTATCTAAAGGTCATTATAATTTGTCAATATTATTTTTCTAAATTATTTGTCATCAAAACAAGCTCATATATCCCTAAATTTTTTAATTTCTATAGACACTAATATACCAAGACTTATAGTTTATATATATAATGATCATACTTGATACAAATAGTTTAGACAAATAATTCTAAATGATTTATGAATAAATACAATATAACAGTACATAATTCTAGTTGTAATTAAATATTTTTCTTAATTTTAAAAATTACTTATTAGTTTTAGTTTTATATTTATTAATATCTATATCTTTAAATAATTTTATCTAAAGGTCATTATAATTTGTCAATATTATTTTTCTAAATTATTTGTCATCAAAACAAGCTCATATATCCCTAAATTTTTTAATTTCTATAGACACTAATATACCAAGACTTATAGTTTATATATATAATGATCATACTTGATACAAATAGTTTAGACAAATAATTCTAAATGATTTATGAATAAATACAATATAACGGTACATAATTCTAGTTGTAATTAAATATTTTTCTTAATTTTAAAAATTACTTATTAGTTTTAGTTTTATATTTATTAATATCTATATCTTTAAATGATTTTATCTAAAGGTAATTATAATTTGTCAATATTATTTTTCTAAATTATTTGTCATCAAAACAAGTTCATAGATATATATATATATATATATATATATATATATATAACAATTTTATAAAATTATTCAATAATAAACCTATAATTATTGGATGTTATGGATATTTTTATAAATTTATTTGGATTTCACTTTACAAAGTCATTATTATTAATAATTTAATATTTAATAATAATGAATAATGGTCTAAAGTTATAAAAGTCATGATAAGCAATACAAAGTTCAATAATTATTTAATTTAAATAATTTAGTTACGTAATTATTTTGTTGAGTACCAAAAGATCTCACAATTTTTGACAAATGTCATAGTAATACTGTTATTATGTTCAAATAAACACTTTAGTTTTATAATTTTTGAGTTACTATCTATACTCTCGTTATTTATAAAAATTAAGTAATATAAGTACTCAATTTCAATACATTTAATAGATTAAAAATATTTAATTTAATAAATTATAAAACTAAATATATTTACTTTATATAATAATAGGAATAATAATCCCTAATCAATAAATTACATGTTCATTTAATAAATTGCAGGACATAATTTATCTAAATTAATAATTATTAACATAATGTATTTATTTGATAAAATTTACATAACCAATTTTTTATAAGATTCATTTTTATAAAAAAATATCATGTAGCAAAAAATTTAAACAATTAAAAATTTATTATTAGTCAAAACTAATTAATAAACAATTAAAAGTCTTAAATACTAAGTATTTGAATTATCCAACATAACAAATTTTAAGAGAGTCGATATATTTTATCATCTAAACAAAATCACTTTAGGTTTTGTAATACTTTGAATTGCACTCCACGCTCTCAAATTTTTGTAATAGTACAATTTACAATTTTTAACAAATATTAATGTGTTCATAGTATATTTAATATTCTAAAATTTGAATTATTATTTATATTTATGAAATTTTTTAATACGAGAAATCATAAAATTGATAGAATATGTTTTTATAAAAATATTTTATATATTTTAAAAATAATGTAATTTTTTACATTATTTACAATTTTAATTATATGATAATATGAATATATATATATATATATATCTTATATAAATTTTTTTTGGTATAATAATTTTTAATTATTAATAAATTTATATTTATAATAAAAATTAGTGTAAAATAGTACATTGGATTAGTACATGCATGTATATATATATATATTATAATTATTTTTATTATTATTATAATAAAAATGTTTAGTTTATTAATTTATCTTTATATTAATTATATATTAATATTATTATTAAATAAAATTATTATTAATAAATAATTAATTTAATATTAATATAATTTGTTAATAGAAATTAGAAAGAAATGTTATGCGACCCAGCGGAAGGGAAAAAATAATAATAATAAATAAATAAATTGGACCAAACCCTCCACTTTCCCTTAATAATCATTGTCGTAAGCCGCTGGTCAAAATACTCAACTATTTGAGTTGGCTAAGCTTCATTGCCGCCACTAGCCAATATTATACGCCGTTCGCCGTTCGCCGTTCGGTCCATCCCTTCTTCTATATCCGTAAGATACCTATTTTATGACTATTCATAATAAGAATAAAATAGCTAGATGAGTTTCGTTTCTTCGCTTTTATATTTTTCTTCTTCAATTCGAGACTAATTATTAGCAGATTAGATTGTGATTTGTATTGCATACCACATACCACATGTTTTTTGGTATACCAGAGCCAAATAAGACTGGTTATCGAAGCTGTATGGTCTCTCTGTTTTGATTGTGTTTGTGTGGCTTATTGAGGCTGTATGTTTATCTTATTTTTCAATATGTTTATAAATTCTCCTTTTGTGGTTTCTACAATAAGAAGTCCAGCTTTTAGAACTTTATAAAGCTGATGGTTTTGTTAATTAGTTGGCCGGAGTTATGGGTTTATTTGATGTCTTGTTGCAAGGTATTATTTGAGGTTTTTGTTCTTCTTTTGTTAATGTTTTCTGCTGATCAGTTTATCGTTGCTGATCGTTTAAGGATTGCAACCCAGCATTTTTCTCTTTTTCCACTATCAATGAAGATTTTTATCACCTGTTGTTTCATATGCTCTTTTTTGTGAATATGTCCTGAAAGACATGGGAAAAAAAGGGTGATCAAGCCGTAAATGGGTTGTGTAGGTTCTAAAGAATATTAGGCCTTAACCTTCAACATAAGCCAAATCAATCAAATGTACCTTATAACATTATTATATCTTCTTTAAGTAGGTTTCATTACGTTTACCTCTAGTCTATCCATTGCTCTTGCTATCCCCAATGGTAAGGCAAAACTCATTATGTGTTCTCTTTCTATATTTTGAATTCTTGAAACTTGTCTGCATTTATAGTTTTGTCGCTCAAGTGTCAGATTGTGTTTTCTCAGATTTATAACCTGGATTAGAAACAGAGTGTTGGGTAGAATAAATTACTTGTCCATGTGTCCTGTGTTTATATTCAACATGGTTTTTTGTGTTTATATTCAACATGGTTTTTTGTGTTTGTTACTTTGGTTAGTGAGAATTTATTCAAGTTTGATTGCATATAAAAGGAAATTAGCGAGGATTATTCTTTGAATGGATGCTTCGTTTATCATGACTATTTAAAGTATGAAAGAAAAACTACTGTGTAATGAAAAAAGCGAAGCACGTGTATATCTGAGTGCCAAAAGTTTTTTTAATATGCTCTGAAAGCATGTGGAGAGCTTTCTGAACATATTTCTCTGTTAATGAGATAGGTCTAGAGATGGGGTTACATTTGAAAAAGAAATCGAGGAAAGATCCTGACAGTGATGAGGAGTTTGGGAATGCTGACAGTGTAGACAGCAATAATGCAGTCGTGAGTCAATTTTCTCGAGATTTGATATCATTTTTCTTATTCTAATCATATTCTCTTCTTAATAGTAGATTAATCATGTAGGTTGAGGAGGATGAGGATGTAGAAGAAGAAGAGAGAGAAGATGATGATATTGATGAGGAAGGGGAAGAAGAAGATGATGTTGATGATGATGATAGGGATGATGAAGATGAGGGTGACAATGATAGTCTAGGTGAGAAGGCAGAAGAGGGAGAAGAAACTGACAATGAAAATAAGAAAAATAAAATATATCGGGATACCGAAATGAACGAACTTGAGAAAGAATACATGAATCTTCGCCACCAAGAGAAGTAAGTCTATATTTAACTATTTCGTTTATATCATATGTTTGATGAATGATGATCCATTTTTCCTTTCTGCTTTCTCTATTGAGTTCCCTTTGCATAGCTGGAAATCAGAATTTATTGACAAATGAAACATATGTACTCATCTAAAGTGATGAGTAGAAATATAAAATAGGATTATGCAGAAGCAAATATTAAAAAATCGAAATACGTTGAGAGGTGAACCATAATATCGAAGAAAAACATTCTAATTCTCATTTTTAATAATGCTGAAAGATTACTTGTGTATTTATATAGATAATAAGACTAAACCCTAATCCTAATATAATTCTAAATAAGACTCTTAAACCAATAAGGGAACTTAATCATAATTATCTAATATTCTAATATTAATAATTTTAAATATGTAATATTTCAATTTGATGCATGCAACTGTGAAGTGTTGATTCTTTTTTTTTTCCCTCTCCCTTCCATTCAGAGATATTTTACGAAACTTGAAGTGCCACAAGGATGAAGATGTTCTTAAGGGTCAAGCTGTGAGGAATCAAAAGGTATGTTGTAAGATTGATTTTCATGTTATAAGCCATACAATATGTTAAGATGTGTGAATATATTGATTGATTTGTGAATTGTTTTCTTTTTGGTTGGTACTCTAATAATGTAAACAATATTGATACTTCTAAACAAATAGAATTACACTAGGGTTTTTGAATCTCACTTTTTTGACTTAAGTTTTGTACTAATTAAATTGCTTGTTGTCTTTTTCTTTGGTTTAAAATTTGATTCTACCTACATCACTTTTGAAGGCTCTTTGGAACAAAACTCTTGAGTTGAGATTCTTGCTTCAGAAAGTGTTCTCAAGTTCAAATAGATTACCACAGGTAATTTTAACTGTTACTTTAACTTGGATCTTGGCTCTTTTGGCATAATCAAACAGTGTGCTCATACATTAGTGAATTTTGCAGAGTGCAGTGAGGTCTACCTTCTGTAATACAGATAAGGGTGTTGATGCAGCTTATTCAGAATTGATTAGTTCTTCAAAGAAGACCTTGGATTCATTGTTGGAACTACAAGAGGTTTTAAAATTATCGCTATTTTATACTTGCTGTTGTTATATTGAAATTCGTCTGAAAATTATCCAACAGTGCATGTTTGTAATATTATATTTGGGCTACTGTCCATGCGAACCACTTGTTGATCTGGTCATACTTTTTCTTTTTTGACAGGCCTTGGTTGAAAAAAATCCCTCCATTCTTCAGGATGCAGATGGTATGTAATCCGTAGATGAACTTTTTATTACCAATTTAGGCTATTAGTATTGATTGTAAAATGGCTTAAAAGACAACTAGCAAAAGCCTGCTATATTAATTTTTTTTCAGTCTGCTTTTTTGTATATTCCCCTTCTGCCTATCTTTGCTTTCTTGCTATCAGGAAAATCCTTTTCTTTGCTTTCTTGCTATCAGGAAAATCCTTTTCTTTTTCTTGTGATATTTGTTATGATGACCTCAGTTCAGGAGTGCCATTCCTGGTACCCTGTTCACTTGTAAGGGCAATCAAAACTAGAATATTTGCAACATAAATTTGTGTAGTGTATTCTTCTCATTTACCATCTCAACTTTATACTTTCCTATGATTTTGGTCTAAAACCTTTTCCTTTACCAATTAAACTTTGTTATTTGTTTCAATAAAGTAAAATCAATAATGTTTGTACTGAACTGAATTAAATATCAAAATTTAAGTGGTAAATCTAGGAGAAAAGTACTAAATCAAATAGAAGTTGGAACTTATAGGTAGCAAATGAGAGGATTACCCTATGCATTGATTAAAATGTTATTAGTACCTCCATGGTGGTGATATTACTATTATTGTTTATTCTACATCGGTGTCAAATTCCTAAAATAAATCATATTTTAGGCATGCATGATGGAATATGACGTGACTTACTGAACGTGACAAGTTTCTTGTCTTCAGGTAAATCTGGAAAATCTTCCAAACTTTCAGAATATGTTGACGGTGATGATGATTGGGCTCGGATTTATCAAATGCATGCAAGGTATCCTTGAGTTAGATATGCTTGTTTTAAACTCATAGTTGGGATAGTTATTTTCAAATGCTTTGCCAAATGCTGATGTCTACTGTTGGAGAAGCAAAATATTAACTTTGAGGAATAAGCCTTTTCCATGTTTATATTTTAAAGGGAAATTTTAATATCTATTAGTAACGTAGAAACTTTACTTTGCTACTATTACTTTTTCCTTATGTGTATTAAAAGCCTTATTCTGCAAATGTGTCCCGTTTGAGCTATGTAACTTCATGCTTTATTTTCACACTTTTGTAGAATAGCTCCTTTCAGAGACAAATCAATTGACAAATGGCAGAGGAAGACTCAGGTGACGACTGGTACTGCTGCTATTAAAAGAAAATTGCACGCTTTTAATCAGGTTAGATTTGGCTCCATGGTTGGATTCTTGTGTAATCCATCATCTCACTATATCTGAAAAGCTGATTTTTCCCTTTTCTGCTTCAGAATGTTAGTCAACAAGTTGCAGGTTATATGAGAGATCCAAGTAGAATGATCAAGCAAATGCAGCTAAGGAGATCAACAGTTGGCATATTTGGGACTGTAAGATTTTAAACATTATGGAAATGATGACTCTACACTAGGGTGGCGTTTCAAATATCATAATTCTCAAATGCACCAAAAAGGCACATGCATTAATGCACTGTGCTTACCTGGTCCCTATATAAGGCTTTGTTTATTTGATTAAACTTTTTTTAATAGCTATGGTAGGAATTAACAAGGTGAGGGCAATTTAATTTTTGACACATGTTTCCTTCCTCCAAGTGAAGGTTCATATGCATTATTTTCCTTTCCAAAAAAATGGATTGCACTTCCTATTTTGAAGCATGGCTATATATCCTATTATTAACAATTATTTTTCTCTGATAGGAATCTCAAACGGATAGTGGTGCTCAAGCTGATGATGAATCTGAAATGGTTAATGGTGCTCAAGTTGATGGAGATCCTGACTTGCTAGATGACTCTGAATTTTACCAGCAATTACTGAAGGAATTCTTTGAGAATATTGACCCGATGTCTTCTGGTACACATATTATGCCATGTTTATATTTCATAATTATTTTCCCTAGTTCATTAATCATGTGTACATTTTGATTTTGAGTGCTTTTCTTAATATCTATATTTCTTTTAGATTTCTTTTTTTTTTTGGGGGGCGGGGGCAGTGAACATGTTTTTCAAGCTACATCATCAAAATTTCTGATTAATCTTGTATGACTCGTATGAATGTTTAACTATGAATATCTACTGTTGGATTTATCTTTGCTTCGAATATTTGTTTACACTTCCTAATGACTGAGTTTGCAACTATTAATTTTAAGTCCATTGAGGAAAATTGTTTATAAGAAGTATTTACCTGTTCCTCTTAGGTTTTAATATACAGTTATGTGCCATGCAGGTTGTATTCAATTTCTCGATTTTTATTTTCATTTATTTCATTGGCTGCAGAGACTGCCTTTTATGCTCTAAAAAGGTTGCAGACTAAAAAGAGGAAAATTGTTGACAGGCGTGCGTCAAAGAGTCGCAAGATAAGGTAGCAATAAACATTTTATTTTCTTACAGTTTAAATTTGCACCTGATGTTTACCATCATAACTCTCTTTTGCTTGAGGTTTTATTGTTTACTCCTGGTGCATGCTGACATGGTACTTCCAATCCAATGAATACTTCTTTTACATGTGCACGCTTTTTGTACGATACATCCATACAACTGAGTATATATTGGGCATATGTGAAAACTTCATGCTGTTAAAATTTGGGCATATAAGTCCATCACACTTTAAACACAAATTGAAACATAATATTTTTTCATGAAAATGATTGCATTTTGTTTCACATTGGCCTTGTGTTCAACGCCATTAATGCTCCAGCAACAATAAATAATCTCCATATGGTTATGTAGGTATCATGTTCATGAAAAGATCGTGAATTTCATGGCTCCCCAACTTATAGATCTTCCTCACATGGCTCCTAAATTATTTGAGAATTTGTTTGGGTTGCGAACCCAAAAGCCGGCTTTGGACTAATAAAGTCACTGGGATAACAAATGAAAAGCATTTTGTTCTGTCTATTCAGACCATCCTGATTTCACAGCTTCTGAATCCTTTCTTTCCGTGGCTTAAGTTTGGGCATTCTTTGTAATGTGCCTGTGCATTGCCTCTTTTTCTTTTTTTCTCGCTGTTGTGCTATGAGATTTTGTAATGTTAGCTGATTATGTTATTGATTTTGCCAAATCACTTCTGTCCTTAACGTCACGATTCGCTAAAATTGTACAAACAAAATCATATTTTATGTAGGTTAAAGAGTCAAAATAATTCATTTGATTAGTCTTTAGGTGTTATTTAGTCTATTTGTTTTTAATCAGTATTATTTTGTCACATTGATTGTTAAAATGGTGGTGATTAATGATAAACTTTAATATCTTATATTATTTAATGATTTTCATGGTAAAAAATAAGAGAATAATAGCTAATTTATCTGCTTTTCTAAGTTTCAAAAATGACACGAAGGAAATAAGTGAAAGTTTGAGTTTTTGAGTGGTGGGAAAAACACTAAATGACCAATGGATGAATCCTACCAACTGTTTGTGTAGGGAAAAAAAATTTATACTATAGTAATGTTTGCCATTTTATGACTCATTTTTCATGACTAGTAATCTTGAACTTATAAATAAATGGACTAAAACTGTATTCCATCCTTTTTATATAAATAGAGAAGTTTCGAGGAACTGAAACGCAGATTTGAATTGCTAGCAATTAGTATCCTTCTTCTCAGCAATCTTAGCCGAAGAGATCAGGTTGCATTTAATAATGGTATTAGCAAAAACACACGTTTCTTCGTTACTATTCCCAGCTGGAACATCCACCACAAACGATTCTATCACCGTCATTTTACCATAAATGTCTTCATCACCTTCCTCCTCGTGTACTGTAATTGTAGAAGTATAATTAGTAAGCCTGTGTTCACAACCGACTATATTAAAATTCATTACATGCATATCATGATCAAGTTGGTTCAGTCTTTCTAAGCTGAACACAGCTGGCAAAACCTTCACGAACACTACCAATGCTACCATTCCTAAACAAATTGTACAGGTCTTTATCTTCTTGTACGCTTATGGCTTACTAAATTGGCTAACTATGGACAAAACTAATGGAAGTGGTGCGTCTATGATCTGAACCAAGCTAGAGCTACACTGAGTCAGTAAGAGACTATTGGGTGTATGGTACTGCCTTATCATGGTTTGGGTCTTTGTTATTTCTAAAGAGTAGTATTGGGTTTGTTGGTTTTGGTTTTGGATTTGACGAATAATATTTGAGTTGAAGAACATCAATTGCGACTTGAAATATTTGTACTGGTTTAACATAAGGAAGACAATTAGGTAGTAACACTATTCATAAAGCTATATGTTGCTTATATATATATATATAAATAGAAAACTGTTGTGGTTTATCAATTATTTCCTGTGGGTTAAAAATTAGGGATAAGTATAAGAATAAAATATAATGCAATGAATATTTAGGTAAAAATAACAAAAATATGATGTTTAGTAATTAAAAGACACTTTATATATATATGGGTAAATTTAGTCCCATACTTTATGTATGTGTTACTTTAATTCCATAATTTATGAAAATAAGACATTTTAATATAAAAATATATTTTAATACTAATATTACATGATTTTAAGTAATTATAAGATTAAAATACTTATTTTTAATAATATAAGACTAAATATATCCATTTTTATTAATAATAGAAATTATTCTACCTAATCAAAGTATCATACGAATAAAAATGAAACCATTATTATATCTCACAATATTTTTTAGAGTATTTCTATTTATAATCATTGAGTATCAACACTACCAACATATCTATTTTTTTTTTTTGGGTTCTCGAGTTTTGCTAATAAATTAGGTAGAACCAATGACATTTATAAAATATTAATTTATTTTTTTGAGTATATATATTATTATTATGACTAAATTACCTGTAATTTTAGAATGATGATTATTATTGTTATTAGTTATTCTTGAATAATTTATTTAAGAATTAATTTTTTATCAACTATATATAATAAATTATTACAAGTTAAAATATTAATAATTTTATATTATAATTACTTATCTTTTAGTATTAATATTAGGTTATTTATCTTAAGAAATATAAATAATTATTATTTTTTTCATAGTTTATTATTTTAAGTAATTTTTTTATCAATTAAGCAAAAATTATTAATAGTTAAAATATTTTAGAAATTTTGTTCGTAGTTAATGATTCACCCAGAGAATATATTTCATACTCTAGGGAGTTCCGTCAAGGAAATCCTTTATCTATGCTATTATTTTGTATAGTAAAAGATTTTTTAAGTAACTACCTTGGACCTTGGTGAAAAATAAGTGTTTTTTGTTGATTTATTCTCCCAATTATGGCACCAATCCATTTTTATATGCTAATTAATTTCTTAGTTTCAATCGTGCCTACTCATCGAACATTCAGGTTATATAAGGCTTTTATTTATATATTCCTATCTTGGGACATGTGGTAATCTTGAAAAAAATCCTTTATTTACTTTATTAAGAGTGTGTCATAGAGTAATATTTCATGGTGATGAATTTACGAAAAAAAAGTCATTATTATATTTTTTTACTTAATATTTATTTGTTTTATTTAATAAATAATTTTTTTGGGGCTAAAATATTAACATATAAACTTTTTAGTGAAAATGGGAGAAAATATAATTTTTAGGATATTTTAAGAATTTTTTATAAATTTTTAACACAAAATCAATCAGAAACTACCATATGACTTGCCATGTAAGTAGATGAGCTGATTAGTCAAGCTACACTAATGTCATGCAAGCAGGGACAACGAATTATAAATTTCCTCGTGTGAGGAGTGAAGAAATGCATGCCACGTGTTAGCACACCGTTCAATCCGAGTTTGGAACGTTGCCAAACAATACTCCACATGTCGTCACGTGATTACTCCCCACAATCCACCAGTGCATCATGCCATCTACATCCGAGAATCACGTTACACCACATGGCGTTGACTTAACATGCGTTGACTTGGACCAGTCTCTTCTACTATGTGTCACGCTCTGATTTACCTAATAAATTCTGTGTGTCACATCTCGCATTGTTAATTTTGCTTGTTTTAATCTCAACCCTTCATCTAAAACTAATCTGACAATTCAGATGCACCTGAGTTATATTTAAGCCCCTAATCATCCCATAAACCTTAAGAAGCCGCTATTAGCATAATTTTGATCAATTTTTGGAGCTAAAATAGAAAAAAATTCAAGAGAGAATACAATTTTGGTGGAGATTCAAAAGGAGATTAACAGTACAACTCAAGATATTCATTGTATTTCTTCTTCTTTTATTTTTTTAATCCATTTTTATGTCTTTCTTTATAAAAAATATGAGTTTTATGGACAAAATTATGTCTACTTAATTTAATGATCTAGGGATCTTATGAACCCAAGTTTTACTATTTGATGATCTAATATTTTACCTCAATTATAATTATAATTTAATTAATTATATTTTCTAATTTGATTTTTATGGTATTAATTGTTTGGCCAACAATTTATCTATATAGACAATTAAATAGATTTGAGAGAATTATTTAATTATTTGTTTTAATTAAATAACATGTATAGTTTCTAGGTAGAGATGTATGATTCTTATATATGTAATCCATAATTGTCATGAGATTATTATTAAATTAATTACTATATGGTGTGTAGTTTATTTGAGAGAGTAATACATGTTAGTTTAGATTAAATTGATCATGTAATTAATTGATAATTATATTGTGAGATTTTAGTTATTCACATGTTTAGAAAATTGGGGATTAGATACTCCTAAATATTTTCTTATATGTCTTCTTAGTTACCAAATCTAATTTAATTAATTATTGATATTTAATTTTATTTATTTTAATTTTGGTTCCTTATAATATAAAAACACAAAAAATTGATTTTTACTTTTTTTAGTTTTAAAAATTAGTTTCTAACAAAATTATATCCGTGGACGATCTTTTCTTATCATTATATTACTTGTGACGATACGTATACTTGTGACGATACGTATACTTGCGTATTTATTGTACACATAATTTGTATAACGATCAATTTTTTAGCACCGTTGTCGGGATTATTAATATTAGAAATTAATTATTATTATTATTTTCTTTATTTATTTATTTTTATTTACTTTACTTTAATTTTAATTTATTTATTTTTACTCACTTATTTCTTTATTTCTTTTAGTTATTTTATTTTATTTTTTTAAAATTTTAATTTATTTATTTAGTTATTTATTTTTAATTTAGACATCTCTTTTAGTGATTTTAGGAATACATTTGAGTTTATTGCATAAGGAGAATTTGTGAGAGAAAAAATATTTCCTTTATATCTCAAAATTAAGCGTACTTTAAAGTCAATAAGGAAACAACAAGTTGTCACCCAAGAGAAAAAAAAATGGCTAACCCATTAGACATAAACAATAATGAGCTAAACTTGAACAATTAGATGCTTTTGATAGATGATAGAGATAGAGGTATGAATGAATATGAAATACCTACGTTTGAAGGGCTGAACATTCATCTCAGATTGTTTATTGAAGTTATAAATTCATTTAAGTTTAGTGGTGTGACTGAGGAGGCATTTAGGCTTAGATTATTCTCTTACTTTTTATGAGACCTTGCTCAATCTTGACTAAACTCTTTTCTACCTGATTTCATTACAACTTGGAATGACTTGGTGGAGAAATTGTTGATGAAATATTTCCTACCAAACAAAGAATGCCAATCTTAGAAATAACATTATTTCTTACCAACAATACAAAGAAGAATCTTTATATGAAGCATGGGAAAGATTCAAGGAATTGATAAGGAAGTGTCCTCATCATGGTATTCCTTCTTGGATTCAAATGGAGACTTTTTAAAATGGTCTCAATGCTTAATCAAGAACTATTGTTGATGGATATAGTAATAGAGTTTTGCTAGCCAAATCTTACAATTAAGCCTATGATTTACTTGAGAAAATGTCTAGTAATAATTGTCAATGGTTAATTGACATAATAATAGCCATAAGAAGAGTAGCCGGAATGCATAAGGTAAATAATATCACTACACTTTATTTCAAGAGGCTCCAAGGAAACATTGGTTTCAAGGTTTGGCAGATAAAATTCGTATAAATATAGATGTGTGGAAGGGTTGCACCCTCTCTTTAGTAGGGCATAAATGTGTGATCACTCTTATTATTCAAATCATGTTTCTATATTCTTTTCCAATATATATGAATGGCCAAAAATTATTCTAGATGCATTCACAAAAACCATTTGCAATTTTTTTTTGTTAGGGAAAACTGATTGACTTAAATTGGTTTAGATTATTTGGAGGGACTTTTATCGGCCCTTCGATAAAAGGGGGTCTTGGTTTGTGAGATCTTAGTCTCTTAAATGAATCCTTGTTAAGAAAGTTTTCCTAGTAGTATTTGGGTCTAGAAGAAGCTCCACAAAGTTATTATGTTTGTTCTTTAATCTGACCCAGCTTGCATCATCATTACTCTTTTGAAAGAGTCTAGGTGATTAGTTGGTAAGAATTTTTCAATACTATTTTAGATAGATAAATTTGCTAGGCATTCCATTATTTGAGAGGCTAACTAGCCCTTTTGTGGACCTACCATTGCAACTAGTTAGTAGAAGTATTTGGAATAACTTTGTACAATGTATTACACAAGCTAATAAGGCACAACTGTGACATATGCCTCGGTGAATCCACTTTTGAAAGTAAAACAATATGACATTGGTTAAAGATTGGTGTATTCCATCATTTTTTTAAAATTAAACTATACCTAATATATTTCGTAGAAAAATTGTAATTATTACAAGGTATGTAAGTAAAACCACACCAATAGATAATCATTTAATGGCAATAATTCTTTACAAAGATTCATGTGAGTGTCCTCCCATAAATTAATAAAAGAAGTTAAAGAAAATTGTTCTGTGCTAGCTAATTAATTTGAAAATATAAATATTGAACATTATAATATGTTAAGCTAACTAGCTAGTGTTGATAGGGGGAATTGGCTCGAACCCGATGCCTACGCTTCTGAAGAAACCGCTGAATGGATCTTTTCATGGAAAGCCTAGAAATATTAGTTGGAGTTGGAGTTGGAGTTGGAGTTAGAGTAGTACACATATCATCTTCATTATTAAGCTGCAAACCTTTAATACTTATTAGTGAAGAAGATGACTCAGATCGTGTTGGTGTTTTTAGCCTTTCCTCCATTTCTCTACTTGCATGCATAAGTATTGCTCTTACCTGTATCAAACACATACGGATTAATTTTTCGTTTAGTTTGCAAAGTTATCGACTTAACGATAAGGAAAAAATAAATATTTAATATAACAAGTAATGATATTTTAATTAACACACGTAAAGTTGTAGAGTTTTTAATGAACACAATAAAATCAAAATCAATTGAACTGATTAATTAGTTTTATAAGTCTAAGTAAGTTAATTTGGATTTTTAAAACACAAAACTCAAGTCAATTTTTTTTAAGATTTGCAAAGAACAAAACGAAGTATATATATATATATATATATATATTATTAGCACATATATTTATTTTTTAAAAATATTTTTTAATGTTAAAAATTCAGGTCTAATATAACTTAATAAAATCCCATTGAGTTAAGAGTTGTTTAAGTTTACAACTCCTAGTCAATGTGGGATTAAAAAGAAACACTTAACAACCTCCTACACAGATAGAGATGATCTCACGAAGCGACGATGAAACTATTAAGGATAAAACTCAAGTTTCCAAAAATCATGATATTATGTTTAAAATTCAAACTTAATTCAACCCAATAAAATCTGATTGAATTAAGAGTTATTTAAATTTATAAACTGCATTGTTAATAAATTTCTGACCGATATGGAACCGAAAAAAACTTAACATTTAATATCAATTACAATTTTTACATTTATGTTTGGTATCTCTTATTTTTTCCTCTCTTTTTTTCTAACTAAGTATAGGTGGTATGTGTTATATTTTAGATCAAGTTTGTTAGGAGTAAATGTCACATTTTTAATATTTTTTTAAAATATTTTATGGTAGTTGTGTTAACTAATGAGAATAAAAGTCATCAAATTAAAAAAAAAACGATTTGAAGCTAAAAAACTAAGATTTATTTTATTGTATTTTTGTTGTTTGCAAATGAATGTATTGGAATTGATATTCTAATTATAATAAAATAAAGAATAAAAATAATTTAAGTTCTTCAAAATTAGTAGTATTTGAGCTATTAATTAAATCTGAGAGAGTAATAAAAAATGAAAAAAAAATTAAACCCTCTAAAACTCATATCTTTCAATTTTTTTTCTTTTCCAAAGAGTGTTGAAATTAAATTAACTTTAAAATTAAAGAATTAAAAATTAGAAATTGGAATTATTAATTATTAAAATTGGCATGAAGTTACCTGAATCTCTGTGTGATCAGATTGGCTAAGTTTCCATTGTAGAAAATTGTCGTTAGCTGTTTCTGCTCTTGATAAGTTGAAACTTGAATCCTTCATCCTATACCCACGTACGTATATTATAAAGAAATTAATTAATGAAAATAATGATCAGCAATATTATAATTAATATAAAAGTGATCGATCGATATCCACAGACTTTATTTATTATCTAGCTAGATATATTCAAGTAGATGTAAATGAAAGCCAATAAGTGAATATAGAAATTAGACTCACATGGTGGTGTACTGTTGGTGTTGTTTATAATGATCAGTGTCGTTTGAAGGAGAGCAAGAGGGAGGAAAAAGACAGAGTTCTAAATTACAATAATCTCTTCTCATCCTGAAGCCCAACTCTGAAACAAGTAAAAATGGCAGATGAAGAGTATTAATTAAGTTTGAAATGAAAGTGATGAAAGATAGGATTGTGATTAGTTTATATATAAATGGAAATTAATTAAAACACACATTTATAATATGGATTACGGACCGACAGAGGATGATATGATAGGTGTAAAGAGCAATACTTGATTTAATTAAAGAAACCTGTGTCCCACATCAATTTGCATTTTAATTGTGAAAGCTACTTCAAACACGTAACGCCCGCAACTACATCAACCAAACAATAACTACAAGAGAATGCAGCCGAAGCTTTCTTTTTTTATTTTATTTTTTTGCACGTGGAAAATGCTTTTTTTCTTCTTTTTTATTTTTTAACCCACGTTGCTGTAAAAGGAAATCCACGAGGCCGAGCCACGATCCCCATTAGAAGAAAACGCTGCGCCGCTGTTTTGTTTTCCAGATTAAAGCTTAGCTGTTGTTTCGTTTTGGAATTTTCAGCTTTCTTTTAGATCACGTTTTAAACTCGGAACCACTTTTTAGGTTCAATGGAATGGATTGATATATAAGATTTTCTTTATCTCTTAGTCATATGAATAAAAGATTAAAAATATATATAAAAAAAAAAGATTATAAAAGGGATGGAATTATACTAAAATAAAAAATAAAAAACGATTTTATAATTGGATTGCGATTTCCACCGGACTGTCCAGACAAATAACAATTGAACATTGTTGACATTATTATTTCTTTTCTTTTTTTTAAAAGAAACTAATATTTATAATCTTAAAAATTATTTATTATTTACAATGTATAGATACCGATTTTTACCATTTTACACCACTTATATTTTTCTGAAAAAAATTCTCAAATCAAAAATTTTATGTTCGTTTAAATTGATAGATTAATTAAATTTTATTTAATATTTTTAAATATTATTTTTATTATTATAAATTTTAAAATTATTATTTTGTGATATTTTTAAAAACGAAAGTAAGCAGCCAGGCAGTACATTAGTCAAAATTAAATTGATTATCAGCCGCAATGTCGATAAGACTATGACACATCTAACTTTGAGAATTCGGAAGTTTTATAATATATTTTTATTTATATTAATTATAATGTTATATATTTTAAAAATTAATTAATTTTTTATTTTTAAAATTATTGGATCACGTACGTAGCTCATTAAAATTAATATAATTAAAAATATAAATATAAATTTATATGATTCTAATAATTTTTTTAATCATAAAAGAATTACATTTCTTCGCCATTGGCTAACGTATAAATTTCGGTTGTTGGCCCTCAAATTGTCTTATTTTTCTAATCTTAATATATATATATATATATATATATATATATATAAATTTCCTATCCAGCTACATAAGTAGGACCTATTTTCACGTACTGCGAATAATATTTTAAAAAATTACAAAATGTTTACCCTCACCGGATATATGGTAATATGACTGATAAAATTTACTCTAACCACCTAATATAGTATTAAGCTTCACAAAAATTTACAATAAGTTAGATATGTTATATATAAGTGTGTAATTTTACTACAAGGATATGTAAATGATTTATGAAACATTCTTTATTTTTAATGTAATTTTGTTACAAGTCTATAAATGGTTTTAGAAATTTTTGTTATGAAATAAATTTAACTCAAATCACATCATAAATTTTTACAAAACTTATTCATATAACATGATTTTCTAAAAAAATTAATGAATTCTCTTTTGTTAATAAATCACTGTTAGTACACAACTAATATACTTTATCAACTACAACTAATATACTTTTCTTAAAATCACTTTTTCTAAAAAGAGGATTCTTATTTTCCTGTATTTATACTTGTATTATCATTCATTGTATTTAAGATTAATAAATATATTTTAAATATATTCAATTTGGTATCAAAGTAGGAAAGAAAAGAATTTTTTTTATCAGTTTCTGAGTTTCTAAGCAGCGCTGCCTATACAGGAGCACCGCCGTCAGTGTCAGTGTTGTCGTCCAGCCCGCGCCGTTCAGCCCGTGTCGTCCAGCTCGCGTAACAACTCCAACCCTACGCCATCCAACTCGCACAACAGCTCCAGTCCTACGTCGTCCAACTTGCGCAGCAGCTCCTGCACTGCTTTGTGTTCTTTTGTGAGTCCACAGTGCTCTTTTTTCAGTTTTTTTATTTTTCAGTTTTCATATCTGCCTTAATCCTCCCATCAGCCGGCCCATCTGTCTTAGTCCAAGCCTATCAGCCGGCCCATCAGCTCACTTACCCATCTGTCTTAGTCCAACACGGCCCAAAAAAAACTATATTCCGCTGCATAATATATTTTATTATTATTTCAATGGAAGATTCAAGATAACATCAAGTTTCCAGAATTAATGAAGTTCCAAAATTTGAAGTTTTTGTTAAAAGTTTTGAAATTGGTTCTTTCGGGGGTACCAAACTTAATGGTACAAATTTTTGAACATGGAAAAAAGTTATGTCTGTTTATCTTCATGGGATGCATAAGATGGGACATGTATCTGGATCAACCAGGGCTCCTAGTCAAGATTATATAAAAGCCTATACTAGATGGGAAGATGATGATGGCTTTGTAATGTCAAATCTATTTAGAGACATCACTGATGATATATTACAAATGGTGGAGGAATGTGAAACTGCTGAGGCCATATGGAATACCTTAAGCGATCTTTATACAAATGAGTCTGACTTTATTCAAGTTCATGAACTCATGTGCAAAGTTGCTGGCATGCAGCAAAATGGGAAACCAATATCTCTATTTTTTACCAAGCTGAAAAATGTATGGGCTAAAATTGACCAAAAACGCCCGTGCAAAATTAAAAATCAAGAAAACCTCTTGTGGTACCAGAAGGAGAAGGAGCTTGAACGAGTACATGCCTTTTTAAGAGGCCTTGATACAAAACATTATAGTGCTAAAGACGAATTGCTTCGAATGTCAGACCCTCCGAGCTTGACTACCGCCTTTACATACATCTGTAAAGACGAATCTCAGTAGGAAAGCCTTCACCAGGCACAAGTTGAGGTATCAAGTCTAGCCATTCAAGCCAAATCAAAGGCACCTTTCCTCTAGCAGCAAAATTCAATTCCACTTCATCAACAAGGACCTCCACCAGGCTTTACCAATCGTCATCATTCTCACTGCTCTTATTGCAATGAAAAGAGGCATCTTCGTGAGACTTGTTGGAAACTGTATCCACACTTGAAACCACACTATGGAGCAAAACGACAACATCATCATTCTAAAGCAAAGGCAGCTGCAGTGCAAATTATCCAAGAACCAGACTACTATGGACATGATCATCCTATGGAATGTGGAGGTATCCTTACAGCTTCAATAGCTGGTCGTGGTAAGATTGGTATGACCTTAAATGTTTCTCACTCTGTTGGGTCTAATACTTGGATTATTGATTTTGGTGCATCTGACCATATGACTTATGATAAATCTTATTTTAATGAGTTATCTTCACCACCAGTGTCTTATGTTACGAATGCTAATGGTGAGGCCTTTCTTGTCTTAGGAAAGAGGTCAGTTCATATCATTTCATCTTTACAGCTTCATAATGTTTTATATGTACCTGACTTATCTCATCACTTAATATCTGTCCCACAGTTGAATATTGAGTCTAAATGTTCTGTAACCTTTTATCCTATGTATGTGATTTTTTAGGATCTTCTTACTAGGGAAATAATTGGTCGAGGGTATCTGAGGGGCAGATTGTTCCGTTTGGATCAGAATTATGAAGGGGAGAAACCAGGAGCACGAGCACGCACTGCATTGACTTCTAGTTCTAAGCTAAGTGAAATTTGGTTGTGGCATCGCCGCTTAGGGCATCCGTCTTTTAGTCTTATGAAAAAAAACCATACCCACTTTATTTATTGGTGTTAGTGAGACTATTTTACATTGTGAGACTTGTGTTTTGGCCAAGAGCCATCATATTACTTATTCTTCTAGTATTTCTAATAAAAGTACTATTCATTTTGAATTAATTCATTCTTATGTTTGGGGACCATCTAAAGAGTCCATTATATCGGGAATGAGATATTTTGTTTCGTTTATCGATGACTGTACAAGGTTATCGTGGATTTCTCTTCTTAGAACAAAAGATGAAGTCTTTTCAGTACCTAACAAAGTACAGGATGCGTTGTGAGACCTAATATGAAGAAAGGCAATGGCTGAAGAGATGGAGGCGTTGCAGAAGAACGATACTTGGCAACTGGTGCCATCACCACAAGGAAAAAAGATAGTTGGTTGTCGATGGGTGTTTACTGTAAAACATAATGGTGATGGATTTGTAAATCGGTATAAAGCTCGTCTTGTAGCAAAAGGGTTTACTCAAATGTATGGTGTAGACTACGATGAAAATTTTGCTCTTGTTTCCAAAATGAACACTATTCGAGTTTTGCTCTCACTTGCCGCTAATCTAAACTGGCCACTTTGGCAGTTTGATGTCAAGAATGCGTTTCTTCATGGAGAATTAGCCGAGGAGGTGTACATGAGTCTTCCACCTGGGTATGTAGTTGATTCTCCTGGTAATTTTGTATGCAAATTGAGGAAGTCTTTGTATGGTCTTAAGCAATCCTCTCGAGCCTGGTTTGGAAGGATTTCACAATTCATGCAAAAGGTTGGTTACAGACAGAGTAATTCAGACCACACTCTATTTCTCAAACATCAACGAGGGAAGGTAACAACCCTAATCATTTATGTTGATGATACTGTTGAGATGGATAAATTCCAAAGACAGCTAACCTTTGAATTCGAGATGAAGGACTTAGGTGAATGATGAGTGCTCAAAAAGCACTAAAATTACCATGATTTTATGCACATTAATTGATTAAAAATATATATATTTATATGTTTTATCATATATTTATATAAATTTGTCTTTTTTGGAATCACGAGTATTTTTATTGTTTTTCAGGTATTTTCGCTTAAAAACGTAACTTAAAGACTCAAAGAGGAATACTGGAAGGAATACATCCCAACTGCCCTCCGCTGCCCATTTCGCCCCATTTTCGCTCGCAGCCACCACATGACGTCAGCAATTACCACTCCGCGTTTTCACAATTTTTTAACATTTTTTCACTCACTTTTTCTCCCCATCCTCACCTATAAATACCCCATTCTCTTCACTTCATACCACACCTAAAAACACATCCTCTTCTCTCTTTCTTTCTCTCTTTTATTAGATTTTTTTAGTTTTTTTTAGTTTTTCTTAGTTTTTAGCTTTTCTTAGTTAATCTCTCTTAGTTTTAGAGTTATTCCCTTTTTGGGAAGAACTAGTTATGTTTTTGTAATTTATTTGCTTTTTGATTCAATAAATGGCAGTGCAAATTTCATTTGGAGGTTTTCCAGCAACGGGAACAACATCAAAGTTCTGTAAGGATTTTATTTTCTTTACAGTTATTTTTTATGCTTTATTCTTACATGTTATATTTAATTTGTCTGTGATTAAATTTAACTGTGCTGGCTGTTTGTAAACATGATGTAATAATAACGTTGTTATGCTTGCGAAATATTAAATAGGTAAAAATCTCTAAAATGAATTGATTTTATTTTTATTCAAGATTTTATATTAAGAATGTTAGAGAGAAATCTATTATTTTTCATTACAAACTTAAATTTGAAAATTAGATTTTAAGGTTTAGTTATCCGGTCTGATTTAGAGTAGTGCTCTTTTATTTGTTGGTACAATCGCCCGGTAGTTAGAGTGAAGCTCTATTTCAAACAACTTTATAAGAATTATTATCCGAAAATGTATTGACAACATGTTTTCAGTAGTGGTTTTAAAACTTGAAAGTTAGTACTCGGATAACTAAATTCTTAGGTTTAATTTGGACACCTTGAATAAAGTTTAAACTGTCTAACCTCACCAAAGGTGGCATTTAAATGGTTCATTTTCAATCTCTTAGAAAAAGGAATTAATTTAATTAACCAAATTAGTTATCAACCCCACTCATAGGTGTTAATTGATTTGTTTAGTTAACAAAGAATATCTAACCCCACCAAAGGTAGTATTCATATAAAAAAAGGGAGAATCAATAAATATCAATTCATATCTTTAATAACCTAAATAATATGAGCAAACATAATTAACTTAGTTATTATATCCATAAATACTCCACCGTTATAAATGATAAAATTTGTATAAATGTTTATTGAATCTATGTTTATTTTTATGTGAGTAGATTAAAAACAAAAAACCCTAAAATATCGCGACAAGATGTTTAGGATTTAATTTCATTTTTAAAAGTTTGAATAATAAATTAAAAACCACATACATTCCTTCCTTAGATCGACCTTGGGAGTATACTTATCATTTTCTACGAAATGATTCGTGCACTTGCGAGAGTTTTATAAATATAAAACCAAAGTATTGGCAAGAATCAGTAATGCTGGTTTTTGCTCATCAGTGAACTAAAGTACTTCTTAGGAATTGAGGTAGCTAGGGGAAGAGAAAGAATATATCTGTGTCAGAGGAAGTACATTATTGATCTGTTAACAGAGACAAGTATGTTAGATTGCAAACCTATTGACACTCCTATTGAGCAAAACCATTGTTTAGTAGAGTATCCAGATCAGATACCAACTGATCGAGCTTGCTATCAGAGATTGGTTGGGCGTTTGATTTACTTGGCTCATACTAGACCAGATGTTGCATGTGCAGTAAGTGTGGTGAGTCAGTTCATGCATAACCCAAGTGATAACCACATGAATGCTGTTTTGAGAATTTTAAGGTATTTGAAATCGGCTCCAGGAAGGGGAGTAATGTTCTCTAAACATAAAAATCCTCTTGAAGTCTGTGGCTTCACAGATGCAGATTGGGCAGGAAGTATTACAGATAGAAAGTCAACATCGGGTTATTTCACCTTTGTGGGAGGAAATTTGGTTACATGGAAAAGTAAGAAACAGAAAGTGGTGGCGCGATCTAGTACTGAGGTCGAGTATAGAGGTATGGCTCATGGGATTGTGAATTACTATGGATAAGAACTTTGTTATTTGATTTGGGTTTCAAACTCAAAAATACTATGCAATTGTATTGCGACAATCGGGCAGCCATTGATATATCACAAAATCCAGTACAACATGATCGCACTAAGCATGTAGAGGTTGATCATCACTTCATAAAAGAAAAGCTAAATGCCAAACTGATTAGCTTTCCTTTTGTTCTCACTGAAGAGTAACTTACAGATATGCTTACCAAAGGAGTTTCCAAGAAGGCATTATACGGTTCACTAAGCAAGTTGGGCATGATCGATATCTATACGCCAACTTGATGGGGAGTGTTAATAAATCATTATTAGTGGTATATTAGTTGTGTACAAATAATATAATTTATCAGCTGTATATTAGTTGTATGCAACTAATATACTTTTCTTAAAATCACTTTTCCTAAAAAACAGATTCTTATTTTACTATATTTATACTTGTATTATCATTCATTATATTTAAGATTAATAAATTTATTTTCAGTATATTCAATTTCTTTAGGAGTATCTAATAAAATTAATTGAAAAAATAACAAATTTAACACCTTTAAAATTCATAATAACAAAAATAGTAAAAGTTTGTTTAGTTATGGATTTAAATATCTTAACCACATTTTTTCCACCGATTATGAGTCACTAACAGTTTTTTCAGAGTTTAACCACATTTCTTATTTTTTAACATTTATTCAAAAATATATTTAGTTTTAAAAAATTAAATTTTAACTTAATTCTTATTTTACCATATTATTTAACATATTAATATTAATATTAATTTTGTTTAACTATTTAGTACATATTTTTAAGTAAAATAAAAGATATATAATGTAAGAATAAATAAAATTTAATCTAATTATACAAAGTATTGTATGTTTTATTATTAAAATTATATATTTTCTATGTAATTAAATGTATATAAAACAATAATATTAATATATGTTCGGTTTCGATTAACCATATTTCTGATATTACAATAATCATCCCTGCATAGGCCTTTTTGGTTACGATTATTTTTGGAAAACAATCGTCAATTTTTTACTAATAACCATAGTTTCAGTTATCCATGGTTAAAATTCTCATCCCTAATTAAGGTCTACTAAGAATTGTAATCTTATGTAGTTTAGTCATCTCTTTTTTAGAATGTAATGTAATGAATGAATTATCTAGTAACTATGACTAGGTTGTTTTGATTTAGAATTGATTTATGATGGTATTCTACTTCAATTAAAAAGTAAGAAAATGTGTATTTGAAGTCTACCCTTAATTGCAAAGGTAGAGTTAAGAATTCAAAGTTAGTTCTAATATTAATTTATGATATAATTGGTTAAATTATAGACTAGCGGTGAGGATAATCCTATAATCATATATTTTCTTTATCTATATGCTCATGTCTTTTAGTTAATATTTAATGTTTTATTTTTAGTTAATTTTTAAAAAAACCTCATTTACTAAGTTACTAACAAGCTAATAAATAGTGATATTTACTGTAACAATCGTCATGGGTCTGGTAAGCTTCATTCTTAAATTACTTATCATTTGTAGAGTTTGATCATGTATAATTATGTGTATCTACACGTATCAAAAGATCTTGGTATTCTTCATTATTTTCTTGGTATTGAGGTTCTTAATAATTCATGTAGTCTTCATCTTACTCAATCAAAGTATGTCAAGGATTTGAGCTCTTAAGCTAGTTTAATGGACTCAAAATCGTGTGATACATCTATAAGTTATGGTAAGGTTCTTAGTAAGTGTAATGACTTTCCATTAGATGATTCCACACAGTTTCGAAGTGTTGTTAGTGTGCTTCAAACTTGATATTACATTTTTTGCTAACAAATTGTATCGGTTTATCGGTACTACTACTAATACTCATTGGTTAGTTGCTAAGCTTATTCTTTGTTATCTCAAAGGCACTTTGTCTCATAGTTTTTCTTTTACTAAGTCATCTATTCTTTATTTAGTTGCTTTTAGTGATGCTGATTGAGAATCCTTTTCCAGTAAATCCACTAGCATTTTTTTTGTATATTTCTTGATAGGAATTTGATTTCATGGTAAACTAGACAACAAATTATTGTATCTCGTTCAAGTGATGAGTCCGAATTTAGAGCCAAGGCTTTGACCGCAATTGAACTCATGTGTTGTCAGTCTCTTCTCTCTAAAATACATGTTATTTTGTCTGATATTCCACTTTGTTTTGCGATACTCTTAGTGCTTCGAGTTTGACTCAAAATCCTATCGCTCATGCTTGAACCAAATAAATTGAACTTGATCAGTGCCTTGTTCATGATCATGTGGCCAAGAATGCTTTGATTCTTCAACATGTATCTTTTGAAGAACGGCTCACTGATGCACTTACCAAGCCTTTTTCTTGTCTTTGGTTTCTTTCAATGCGTGCAAAACTAATGGTGCTTTCTTTGTTTTGAAGGGGTTGTTAGACTATAATTAGCACTTAATATGTAGTGGTTACACAATTGTACATGTACATATCTAACATAAGGGATATACTGTTATTATCTTGTTACATACTCTAGTATATAAAATATACAAATGTAACCATTTAATAATTCATTCAATAATAATATCTTTAACAATTCGTGGTTTCACAAGACGTGATAGATGGGTGCACGAATGCACATAGATGGGTGCACGTGGGTGCAGAGGTAATTTTATGGCGCGAGGATACCACTACCAGAGTTGAGATGATGCAACGAGGAGGAGAGGACTACTAAACTGTTAGAGATGACCACCAATCCGTTAGGAAAAGATGCTCACTCACCTCCCTCTAACACGCATTCACCTGTCATGTATTTCTTCTATTAATTTTCTTTAATCAGTTGTAAGCATATATATAGCCAAGGAAATTTGGAAATGATATGCAAAATTATACAATCTTCCTCTCACCCTACTATTTGTCTTCTTCCTCTAGCCCTATCTCAAATTACTCCTTTCAGTGGTATCAAAGCTATAGACACCCAACGAAAATCCAATGTTTAGTTTCATAGTGAAGTGACGAAAACTCTTGCACGACATGAATTAGGCTTCGATCAGGTGGGTGCTACCTTACAAGCAGTACTCATCAAACTGCAGGCGCTACGTGCCTCTCGAACTTCCCCTGAGGTTAATCCCTTTTGTGATGGGAGAAAACTCACACACACACCTACATACATCTCGAACCAATATAAAGCCCTCATGCTCTTACCTGAAACTATCATTTCCAGTGTTTGCTGGCGAGGATCCAACTAAATGGATATATAAAGTCGAGCAATACATCGAATTCACTAACATTATACCATAACAAAGGGTACAGTTAGCCTCATTTCACCTTAAAGGCATTGCCTTACAATGGCATCGATAGCTCACTAAGTTCCGTGGACCACTTACCTAGGAAGAATTCACCAAAGCCACCCAATTACGATTTAGTCTAATTGATTATAAGGATCCTTCAAAGGCACTGACTCATCTCAAATACACCTCAAGTATAGCTACCTAGCAGTAAGCATTTGAGAAGTTCTCCTACAAGGTTGATGGCTTAGTAGAAAAATTTATAATCGGTTGTTTTATTGCTGGACTCAAAGATGAAATCAGAATTGATGTCAAAATCAAACAACCTTGAACATTAGCTGATGCTATAGGGGTGGCAAGGTTGATCGAATAAAATAGTTTACTATAGAGGAAAACAACTTAATACTCCCATTACCAATCAATAGCAGTAACACCAAGAACCTCACATAACCCTATAGATGGTGTGTTAGGTCCACCACTCCAACAATGTCTAAATCTAGCTCTAGCAGCTCAACCAACGACCTTTCAAAGTATTACTAACCATGAAGCACATGAATGTCGAGACAAAGGATTATGCTACTACTGTCATGAAAACTTTATGGCTAGCCACCATTGTGCACGACCATAGCTATTCATGGTGGAAATTCAACCCAGGGTTCCACAGATAAGCCTTGAAGAAACCTTTTTGGAACCAGAACCTCACTAAGTGATACCTAAGATCTCATTCCATGCAATAGCAGTAGTTGAGCATCCACAAACCATGTCTATCATGGGAAAATTAAAAAAAATAGGGTATTAGTACTGATAGATGGGGGAAGTACTTATAATTTCATTGATCAAACCCTAACCACTCAGTTTGGAATCACTATAACCAAGTGTAAGAAACGAGAGGTAATGGTGGCTAACCATGAGAAGATTGAATGTGTTGGGAAATGTTGTAACCTCACCCTTACCATCCAAGGGTATTAGATCACTACATATTTTTATGTCCTTCCAATTGCAGCATGCCAATTGGTCTTAGGGGTCCAATGGCTAGAGACCCTAGGGACCATAAAGATGGATTATAAATAGCTCACCATCAGTTTCAAGGTAGAAGGAATCTTTCATAATTCCAAGGGTTAGGACGAGCAAACATAGCAACTTTGACCTGCAAGAAGTTCAATAATCTACAAGGTACAGGGTCGTTCCTCCAAATAATTCCTCAAAGTATCCCCACTGATTAATCCAAAACTTATTCCCATGAGATATAAAAAATACTGGCTGAGTTCCCTCAGGTATTTGAACCTCCATCTAACCTACCTCTGAGACGATTACATGATCATCGCATTCCTCTACAACTAGGCTCAGGACCAGTAAATGTACAACCTTACTGTTACCCTTATTACTAGAAGACTGAGATAGAAAAAATGGTATAGGAACTCTTACAATCTAGCTTGATAAGACCAAGTAACAACCTCTTATCATCACCAGTTTTGTTGGTTAAAAAGACAGATGGAGCCTGAAGATTTTTTGTGGATTATAGGGCTCTTATTGCAATCACTATCAAAGATAAATACCCTATACCTATCATAGATGAACTATTGGATGAATTACTTGGAGCCAAGGTCTACTTTAAACTGGATTTACGTTCAAGGTATCATCAAATAAGGGTTTATGTGGATGACACTTCTAAAACTGCCTTTAGGACACATGAAGATCATTATGAGTTCCTCATAATGTCATTTGGTCTCACCAATGCCCCAACTACCTTCCAAAGCCTTATGAATGATCTCTTTTGGCCTTATCTTAGGAAATGTATCTTGGTTTTCTTCGATGACATTCTAGTGTATTCTAGATCATAGGAAGATCATAACATGCACCTACAAACTATTTTACAGATAATCACAACTAACATTTTGTTTGCTAAACCATCTAAATGTCATTTTGGTGTATTGTAGGTAGAGTATTTGGGTCACCTTATCTCAGAACAAGGAGTTTCAGTTTATCATACTAAAATTTGTGTAGTTATTGAATGGCCAACACCAACCACAACCAAAGGAGACAGAGGGTTCCTCGGGTTGGCAGGTTATTATAGAAACTTCTTTAGAAAGTTTGGAGGAATAACACTACCCCTGACCCAACTATTGGAAAAGGAAAGATTCTAATGGAATGAGGCTATAGCCGAAGCCTTCCAAAAATTGAAGGTAGTATTAACCTTCTCCTATCCTACGACAATAAAATTTCACTCAACGTTTTATGGCCGAATGTGATGCATGTGGAATTGGTCTCAGAGCAGTTCTAACTCAAGAAAATCAGCCAGTGGCTTACTTCCGTACTACACTCAAATGATCGACCTTAGCTCTATCCACCTATGAGAAGGAAATGATAGTAGTGGTTAAAGCCATCAAGTTATGGCATCCTTATTATTGGGAAGGCCATTCACAGTGCTCATTGATTAGAGGAGTCTCAAGTACCTACTAGAGTAAAGGATTACCACACTAGCTCAAGCACAATGGCTGCCAAAGCTCCTTGGTTATGATTATGAAATCAAGTATAAAAAAGGTTCATAAAATTGGGGAGTAGATTCTTTGTCCCGAGTGGTAGAGTTTCAACTTCTATCCATCTCTCAACCCCAAGCAGCTTGGTGGCCTATACTCCAAAAAGAAGTCCAACATGACCCTTTCTATGAGAGACTCCAAGCCAAAATCTTTTCTTCTGAGGTACACAACATCTATCAATGTGATAGGGTATGGTTCAAAGGAGACAAAGTGTATCTAAGTTCACATTCATCCCTAGTTCCACAGATTCTAGTTGATTGTCACTCCTCACCAATAGGTGGACACTTTGGATTTCACAAAACACTCTTTCGCATCAAACAAAATTTCAGCTGGTCTAATATTCAGAAAGAGTGAAAGAGTTCTTACGCTCTTGTGATATATGCTAAAGGTGCAAGAGTGATTGCATAAAGCCAGCAAGTCTGTTGCAACCCCTACCAGTTCCCACCAAAATTTGGATAGAAATCTCAATGGATTTCATTGAAGGGTTACTTCTCTCCAAAGGGAACACTGTGATCATGGTAGTAGTCAATCGTTTGACCAAATATGCCCATTTTATTTCCATGCGATACCCTTTTACTGCAATGGTCATTGTTAGGGAATTTGTGGCCAACGTGGTGTGCCTACATGGCATTCTCACATCCATAGTAAGCGATAGAGATAAAGAATTCATCAGCTCCTTTTGGAAAGCCTTATTCTAGTTACAAGGTACCAAGTTATGTATAAGTTCAAGCTACCACCCCCAAACTGATGGCCAGACAGAGGTGGTTAATCGTACCTTGGAGCAATATTTATGTTGCTTTATTGAGGAGCAACCGAGGAAATGGGTGGAGTGGATACCTTGGGCTGATTTTAGCTATAATACCTTGACACATTCCTCCAACAAAATAACTCCATTTGAAGCAATTTATGGCACTCTACCGCCACCCCTATTGACTTACATTTCTGAAACCTCTAAAGTCCAAATAGTGGATGAATGCTTACGTGATCGAGATCACATCTTACGTGATTTTCATCACAACCTCCTACATGCTCAGAATCGAATAAAATGCTAGGCAGATCAACATTGACGAGAATTATCTTTTGAGGTAAGAGATTATATGTATCTTAGACTTCAACCCTACAGACAAACGCTAATGGATTTTGAGTTGCCATGAAACTTGCCCCACGTTTCTGTGGTCCTTACAAAATAACAGCTCGAATTGGAGTAGTGGCCTACAAGCTAGCCTTACCCTCTGATTCTCAAATTCACAACGTTTTTCATTTCAATCTGCTCAAAAAACACTTGGGACACTCCATGCCACCTTTTCCTCAACTTCCCCCCATCTCAGCAGATTCAACAATTATTCCCCAACCCGAAGCCATTTTGGCTCGAAGAGTGATTCAAAAAGGAAAATATCAACCCAAACCAGAAATACTCGTGAAATGGGTTGGCGCACCAGCAGAGGATTCCATATGAGAGAATGAGTGGAGATTCTCTAAAACCTACCTTGATTTCATCCTTGTGGACAATGATTCACAATTGGGGAAGAGTTGATAGATGTAGAACTGGTAGACACCAAGTCGCGCATAGATGGGTGTGCGAGTGCGCATAGATGGGGGCATGTGGGAGTAGAGGTAATTTCCTAGTGTGAGGCTACCACTACCAGAGTTGAGATAATGCATGGAGGAGGAAGGGACCAACAGACCATTAGAGAGGACCACCAATCTATTAGGAAAAGATGCTCACTCACCTCCCTTTGACACGCACTCACCTATTACGTATTTCTTATGTTATTTTTCTGCATTCCTTCTGTTAATTTTCTTTAATTAGTTGTAAGGCTATATATAGCCAAGAAACTTTGAAAATGATATGCGAAATTATACAATTTTCCTCTCACCCTATTGTTCATCTTCTTCCTCTAGCACTCTCTCAAATTACTCGTATAAGAACATTTCTCTCTCTACCTATAATCTCTTCTTAATGTTTCGAAGATATAATCATCTTCGTACGTTAACCCATTTCTCTTAAGAAACCAAACGTCTAAGCAAAAATGGTGTTGTGGTTCTAAATGCATAGTAAAACTGCTTGAAAACATAATTCTTTCCCACTTCTTCATGAATTAGCGACTCAAGTTACTCTGTCTTGCTAATAGATACTGAAAAGCTCAAAACTTTTAGAATTCTATACTTTTCTTGTTTTAACTTGCTTAACCTTAAGTTTATTGTTTTATTAGAGTAACTTAATTTGTTGTAGGAATATGTTTGGGCAAGGATAATTTACATGTATTTCGAATTGACTGAACTATTATAACTGCTATTGTAACTGCCGAATTGGTTGTTAAATATAGAGTATTATTATTATATTGTACTCTCCTAATTAAGATCATGATTACTCATGTCTCAAGTCGTATGGAAAACTCTGTAGCTTACATTCACTCACCCACAATATATATATTGGGTATTTTTTTAATTTATTTTTTCAAATAAAACTTAATGAATGAGATTAACCTACAAAAATCTAAATACCTAGCATGGGACGTAGCTTAAGCCATGAGTAACCCCTTCAGGATTGACATCTTGTTTATAAAATCCCTTTTATTTTAATTAAAAAAATTGTTTGAAGACACCCTAATTTCTTTCTTTCTTCCTGTTCATTTATTTAATCAATTATAAAAATATCTCGATATTATGATATTTTCATTTCGTAGAGTGAAGGTAGTGAAGGTATTGATATGAAAATGTTTTCAAATATAGTATTCAAAATTTTATCAATATTTCTTTCAGTTGTGTTATAGTTTTTCTAAATTTTTAACGAAAGTTTTTTACAATATAGAAAATATATATAGGGATGTATCGTGAAATGGATTTAAAAAATTTAATACATGATTTATTATTTATATCATATATAAGTCAATTATTTTTAACATTTTAACATTTGTTTTATATAATAAATATTTAATTATAACTTATTAAATTGTGTTGTATTACATGAATGTTTTCAATTATTTTTCGGTCATCTCTTATTTTATTTTATTTCTTGTCATAATTTCTTATGCTATTTTCAATGGTTGATTTATGTAATTTTGTTTTTAAAATAATTTTGCACTAATTTTATTTACATTTTTTCTTTATTTTAAATATAATCGTGAAATTAAAAATTTATTTTGTCTTTCAGGAAAAAATAAATTTAATCATAATACACCTCAAAATATGTATTATGATATATATTCTATTTGAGTCATAAATATAACCCTTAAATAAAAAATCAATTTAATTAATTTTTAGTAGTTTTAAAAAGTTTAACAAATATCTATATTTTCTATAAATTTTATAAATTTTCTTCACGGTAATATTTTTGATATTTTCATAATATTAAATTAAAATTATTTTTATCATCATAAATAATTTCATCCATATTTGTTGCTAAAAAATTACAATAAAAAAGTAGGGTTTTTGCCTAAAATGGCCATTTTAATTATAATAGTTTAGAAAAAGACGTATTTAAAATTTAATTTAAAAAAAGGCAAAAAAAAATTGATATAACTGGTATACAAAAATTTTGTCACATTTTCTCTCTCCTCTCTCCTCTGCACGTCCCACTTTTAACTTTTTTTTTACATTTTCATTCTCTTTCCTCCCACGCGTAAACATTCTTTCTTTTTCTATTTTTTATTCTTCTTTTCTCTCTCTCTCTTTTCACCTCTCAGCTTTCTTTTTCTCTATTTTTTTCCATTTTCTTCTTCTTTCTCTTCTCCATACTCAAAAACCCATCTTTCTCTTCTATTTTTCCATTTTCTTCTTATTTTTTCTCTATACTCCTTATATTTATGTTCTCTAATTTTCTGTCTATTTCTTCATTACAAGCGAAATATTTTCAAAATAAGGTTAGTGATATTAATTATATAAGTTGTGTAAATTATTATTGGTTTTATTAGCATGTAAATATTGATTTTTTTTTCAGATTTATAACCCTTTGAGAAGCTATTAGGTTGAGAAATTTTTGAATTTTTTTCAACTATTTGGATGTTTTTTTTTTCTCCGAAACTGTTTTAGGGTTATTTAATGAGATTTTTAATTGAAAAATTGTATTATCTATTATCCTAATTAATCGAAAAATATAATTAAAAAATTGTATTATCTATGAACATATTTTAGACAAGGACTTAAAGATTAATATGATAATAGTAGAGTACTAGATTCTGCGTTTTGGATTCAAAGGAAAAAAATTGAGAAATATACTAATTGTGACTTGTGAGAAAAAAAGAGTTAATAGTCATTTGTTTCTTTCGTTCATTCCATGTAGTGTAGATTATACACATTTTTGCATTTGTATATCTTATTATTAAATTATCAAAATTAGACAGTTTATAAATTTAACAATAAAAATATTATTATAAAATTTTCTCCATGAATTAGGCCTTAATATTTTATAAAGTGTTAATTAATAAACTAATTTAATTTTAAGTATTAATGTATTATTATTTGATAATTTTTCTTATAACTTTTAGAGAATAGATGGTCTTAGTATTCTAATAATTCACGGTAGTAAGTGGTCAAAGAAATATATCGAGAAGGTGAAGGTTCGGTGATAAGGATCAAAAAGGAATTTATGTATAATGACCTTAAATATAAATTGTTTCAAAAGTTGAAGATCGATAAGTACAAGTATGAAATTTCAATGAAGTACTTCTATAAGAATGATCTGACATTACCTACTATTTTAATAAGCGATGACGATGATCTCAATGAGTTTTTTAACCTTCATGTTCAAGATAATCAAAGCAAGGCTGTTATATATGTTACAAAAAATGAGATAAGATCTGTAAATACACATCATTCTATTTGTTGTGAAGAACTTGTTAATTTTGGAAATGGTCATGTTGTTAATTTTGGAAATGGTCATGTAAGTTGCGACAATATTTTTGAGAGTATGGGTGATGTACGAAGTGTTGACCATTCTTCAAATCCTAATGAATTTATAGGTAATACTTTTAGGAACAAGAGTGATATAAATGAGAATTGTACAACTACATTAGTGCAACCTTGTAACAATGTTATTTCATCAACCACTTCTAGGCTCACTGTAGGAGTTGATTCTGAAAATGGTTTATCTCAATCTCAAGGAACAACTTTAGTTCAGTGCAATAATAAAGTATTGTCTAATCGACCATGTACACCCACGGATATTTTTTCAAATGGTGATGTTGGTTCTTCAGTGGCACATGTAGAGCTTGATTTGAAGGTTGATCAAGTATTTGACAATAAGATACATTTCACTACACATGTTGGACTTCATGCCATAAGAAATAGTTTTGAGACGAGGACACTGACAAGCAAGAAAGACCGTGTAGTGATAAAATGCATTCAAGCTAATTGTACTTGGATGATTAGATGTAATAAGATCACTGGATCAGATCGATTCAGGGTAAAACAGTTTGAATCAAGACATACTTGTGATCCTAATAAGTACATGAGCAAAAATAGGACCGCGACCTCAAGAGTGATAGCAAATGCTATTAAGATGAAACTGGTGCGACCTGGAAGAGTTTATAAGCCAAAAGATATTATTGATGATTGTCAGAATGAGTTTGGGATTGATATTGGTTACACCACAACATACAGGTCTAAAGAAAAAGCTCTTAGATTGCTACGGGGCACTGAAGAGGAATCTTTCCTCAAACTCCCTTCCTACTGTCATGTTCTAAAGGAAAGAAATCCTGGAAGTGTCACACATATTGAAGTTGACCAGTCGGGAAGATTTAAGTATTTTTTCATTGCACTAGGTCCATGTATTAGAGGATTCTTATCCTACATAAGACATGTGATTACAGTTGATGGTGCATTTCTTACTGGTAGGTATGCTGGGACATTATTTGTAGCAAATGGTTCTGATGGAAATAAGAATATATATCCAATCTCCATTGGGGTTGGAGATTCAGAGAATAATGATGCTTGGGAATGGTTTTTGTTAAAACTATCATCTGTAGTTGGGCACGTTGACGACCTTGTTATTATTTCGGATAGACATCAAAGTATTATTCAAGCTATTCCGAAAGCATTTCCTAATGCAATGCATGGTTATTGTGCATTTCACATGGAGATGAGTGAAAAATTATTAATAAAATAAAAAGTTATTTTAAATTAATAGCTTTTTTTAAATGTGGTTGCAATAAGTTATTGTTTAAAAAAGAAAAGGAAAAAAAGGGTACAAACATAAAATTACTTAATAATATTTATTATTTTAAGAAAGATTCTTTTAAAAGAGACGTTATTACTTGTAACTTGTAACTTGTTTTCTACTGTGGCAAATTTATAATAATACGTGGGTAAGACTTGCCCTTTTTTTCATCTTTCAGTCAATACATTTTTAAAAATATTTTTGTACACATTTAAAATAGAAAGATATAAAGAAATCTTGCATTATAAAATAATTCAAATTGTGTTGGGATAATTTCTTGCATTTTAAATGACACTTAAAGATAGGTCATAATTAACAAATAGTTTGATAGATAAAACATAACAATTATCTAATATTCGTAAAATTATAAAAATAATATAATTATTTTAAGGAGATAGTATCTAAATATTTACATTTTAATTATCTTAAATAAATAAAGTTATAAAGATTATTTTTATATATTTTAAAAAATAATTCAATATATAATAGAATATAAATATCTATAAACAATGAATCTTTAATTAGATAAATGTTTAATAGATAACTATTTACAATAGATAATTATATACGGTATTACAACAGTTCAATCATAATTAGATAATGATAAATTATTAAATTTATTCTTTTTTTCCGTCACAACTGTATAACATAATATAAAATACCTAATTTCAAATATTATAATCTCATAATAGAAAATTATAACAAAAAACTCTTTTTATATAATTATTAAAGCGACTTATTAACTTAAGAATTGTATGGTGAAAGAACACGTGGTTTAAATTCATAACAGTTTGTTAATCTTACATATTATACTAAAAAAAATCGTATATAATGTTAACAAAAATTAGTATTAAATTCATAACAGTTTTCTCATTTCTTATTTTCCACGAGAGGGAAAGTTTATTTTAAATGAAAACTTTTGGTTCCATAGATTAATCGTTTGAAAAACCAACACTTCACAAACTCATAAAATTTGGTTGAGAGACAGAAGAGATAAGTGTTATCTCACCACACACTCCAAACTGATATGAACTATTAAAAGTTATGTTGCAAGAAGCCATACGAATTTAAATCTATTTAGCAAAAATTAACCATTTAGCTTTCATATGTTATGCAATAGTCTAATGGTAATAATAATATATTAAATAAGTATCATTAAGTTCAATAGATTTATTTTTTACAATTTTATCTAATAATTTTAAATGGAAAAATATAATTATTTGATATAATCAAAATTTGCAAGCATATATTTTGAAATAAAAAAAATCAACAAATATGAAAATTGATTGATAATATTTTTAGGAGCTATGAATGTTCAACATTTAAAATTACCTGAAGCCCTACAAGGAGTGCATTTTCTTACAATTGAGTTTATATATATTGAAATGATTTGATAAAAAGATAAAAGTTTTAGGTGTAATATTTTCTAACACAAGTTGATATATATCCGAACGTGAAGTAACCCAATATGATATTACATTATCTATTTGAACTCATTTATTAATTGAGTTAAATAGGATCCAATAACATAAAATTTATCCATTAAATTAATATTTTATTATTATGTTATCTATTAAACCCAATATAAATATAATCTGTCCCAACTCTTATGAATTTAATGTTATATTTGATTAAAATATAATATACTTTTATTAAAAAAAATTGAAACGATAACATGATAACAAATGACAACTCTAACTCAAAATGATAAGACACAATAAAAATATTTTTATAAATAAGTTAACCCAACATAACCCATTTATCAAATAAGTAGACACATTGACACAATTTATCACCCCTAGTTACAATGACTTAAAATTTATGTTAATAATTTAATTATTAGATGTTTTTATAATTAAAAATTTTGTTTGATAATAATAAAAAGTATTACAATATAGGTGCCCCTAAAAATATTCATTTATAGTTTAATTATAACCACAATTAAATGACTATATATTCTTGTAATTCAAATAAAAAAAAGAAAACACCACCAAATTTGTAATTCAGTTAGTATTTTAGTTCAGTAAAATGGGTATTTAAGGTTATGAAATCTGGTCCTACTAAATGTGTATATGTGAAACTTGACTTTAATGAAAAAATTAAACCGAAAAATAATGCAATTAGTTAAATGAACTTTAATTGACATAAATAACAAATATTTAATTATATAATCTTGCAGTGAAGATTAATCTCACTAAATTGAATTTTTTATAAGAATGTCATATTAAAGGTATAGTGATATTTTTTTTTCAAAGATCAAATTCCAAAATTTTAAAAAATCTTAAAGGAATAAAAGGTTTATTATTCCAGAGGTGACTTAAATATATGAGAATGATTTGATAACATTAGCACACCTTTATTTTTATTTTTTTAAATTTATTATCAAATAAATCACATCAAATATCTTTATTAAAATTATTGATATATATTTTAATAAGTATCTCTAAATTACACAAAATCATTAATATTATTATTAAATTGGGCAAAAAATGTAACAGTAACTTAATTGAAAACATAGGTGAAGAAACGTAACAATACAATAATATAAATAGTCCACATATACCAATTCTCAAAATAAGCATAGGAATTGCCTAAAAAAAAGTAATAATAAGCATAATAAGGGCAAATGTTCATTTTATTACTATTGTTATATTTTTTAATTAATTATTTATATTATTGATATATCTTTTAATAAATTATTCTAATAAAAAATTAACAAATTTAATAAACATCCTAGTAACTTCAAATATTATATAACTGACTTAATATTAGATCAGATTAATTTTTAACAAAAAATAATAATTAATTAAAGGGCATTTCAATATTAAAGTAAATAATTAAAAATAAAAAATAAAAAATTAAAACTTTCACATAACTTTAATGCATAATTTAACAATTGTCCGTATTGGAAAACACATGAGAATTTATTTTTCTCAAAAAATTAAATAATATGGCTTCTTAAATTTTATAAATAAATAAAAAATTGTCTGTCAAAGCAATTTTAAACGAATCCTAATATGATTGCCCAAAAAAAAAATACAAGTAACTTAAAAGTATATACAAAATTTTAAGAGAATAATCCTTACTCATTCTAATAAAAAAGGTACAATGTTATAGATTTTTTTTGTACAATATATGCTATGTTGAAATCAAATACAAACATACAAATAGCAAAATGAGTGAAAAAAATACCAAAATTATAAAAATTGAAAAAAAAAAAGTACTTGGTAATATTAAAGTTGACAAATATAAGTTAAAAGCCTACTTACTTTTGTGGAAAAATAGGTAGGAGTAGTATGAATCTCTTTTTATTTTTTTGGTAATCAGTAGTATGAATTTAGTTGCATGGTTGTCTCTTGTAAATGAAGATGAAAACTTTCCAAGAAAAAAATGAGCTAAACCTCTAAAGTGATAAAAAGTTTCTAAATTTATTTTCATTTTCTGTCAAAAAAAAAATATTCTACTCATTCATTATCATTAAAAGTTTAAAATGAAAAGCCACAACATTAGGAGAAACCTACACATGTAACATTTTCTTTTGAAACAAAACATATATAGGTAATATCAAATTTCAAAATGGAACTATAAAATCACATTAATTCCAATAGAAATCTATAAGATTAGCTGAGGAATTGCTATAGGCAACAGTTAAAGACACTTACTAATTAAATTAATAATGTAAACACATAACTACATTAATAGCCAAATTGACAGAAGTAACGGGTAATGATCATAATTCAGAATTATTTTTCAAAGAATCATAAGAATTAAGTATTTATTATTTATCGCAATAAGTTTTGATAAACTGATCAAATTTAAATTTAAATTTTCAAATAATTTAACATAAAATTGATGAAGCTTAAATGAATGGAAAACATGAATCTTAACAAAAGAAACTATTTCAGCGAAATATAACTTTTAAAAGTCTTATCTGCTGTTCAAGGAAGATAATATTTTGTTTTGGTTACTTTGGGAATGTCAGTGGAAGTGCACTTTTTAGGTGAAGTAATTGGAGTTCTATAGGAAAGTACGGGAGAGGCGACAATACAATGGGTGGAGATTTGAAGAAACCATTAATTGGAAAAAAGTAAGAATTGGGTTCAAAAAAATGATCAAGGCGTCGTTTATATTTGATGGGTGTACTGTCGAGTGTTTTGATGGGAGTCAGGAAGATTTCGGACCAATGTTTCATCTAAGATACGGCCATGTTAGTGTGACTGGATGATTTAACAAACTTCAACATAAATACGTGCAAAGAGAAACGCTTAACCTTTTCAAATTAAGTTAATTATGTTTTATACCCAAAAAGTTTATTTAATTACAATTATACCAACGTATTAATAACAATAAAAAATACCAACTTTGAATATATTTTTACATTATACATAAATTGTAAGCATAATTGTAAATATAAACATGGCAAGCGTTTGGCATATTTTTGTCGTTATTATGAACATAATTGTAATTAAATAAACATTTTGAACATATTAACAACTAAACTAATCTCATAAGTCGTGAGCATAAAACATAATTAATCTTTTCAAATTTCATTAAGGGTGTGATAAGCAAGTGGGCTAGGGGTTTAAAAGTCTCTAGGGAGAATCACTCAATTGTTTAATTAATCCTGATGAGAGGCCTTACAACACATTAATGGAACTTATAATAGTATGTTTACTTGTTTGATATACAACAGGATTGCTAAGATGGCCAAAGATCAGAACACGGTTACCTGTATATTATAACACTTTAAGCAATAAGGAATGGCAAGACGGTGATCATGAAATCCTCGTAGTTGAAAGTTGCAGAACCAGATAACTTAGTGTCCTTCTGCTTAAATTTCTCTGTCAAACCCTATGAGAGACAATAAGAAAATAAAAATAAAATTAATGCTAAAAACTTATCATTAAAGCCTCTAATGCTCAATCTAATGTTTAATTTAATACAAACTTTATGCTATAATCTAAGTGTTATTTGGTCACAATCAGAACAAAAGAATCTAAGGAGTCTGGAGTCATTGATTTCACGTCTTTAGCAAAATACAAACGTAAAGAGACTCAAACAAGCAATAAAAGGGTAAAAGTTTTATATGGTACCTTAATTACCAAAATTATAATGGAGTACCACCATTACTACTATACTATATAAAAGGATACACTATTAATCTTTTTTTGAAAAAAAATATTTAAAAAATGTGAAATGGAATGTACATGAGAATTGACAATGAAAAAATAGTAAGTTTACCACTTTAAAAAAAATTAAATTATTCTTTAATGTTTTCCATTGGTCCAACTTAATCAAAATTATCTTTTTATGGTCATTTTGGATATACCCTTTAAAAAATATATTATTATGTGTACCTTTTCTAGAGATAAGGTACCCGTCAATAAAATATATAGAAAGGAACATCTATGAAGGCCTTAGTTTTTACTACCAATACTAATATGCAGGACACCAAAACGAAAAGCATAGAATCTGTGCATGATTCGGATCAAGGAAAACTAAATAGGTTGCTGATTAAGTTGAGTACTTCAGGAAATGAAATAATTATGGCATATGCAGGACACCAAAGCGACAGCTGTTATGAAATGATAAAAGCATGGACTGATGTACTGAGTTCATGTTTCAGTAAAATTACAACCACCAGACGGGAAAGAAAAACTATTAAAATAAAAAAAGTAAAGTTTAGTTAGAATTGAGAAACTAAAATTTAGAATAAAAACTGTAAAAATAATAGAAGTGAATTTAGTATCAACTTTTGAGTTCAAAACAACTTATCAAGTTGCAAAGGTAAACTATAGATAAATGAAATAAACTATAATGGAAAGCAAAGAATATTCTAAGCGGTCTCAAACAATAAAGAATAGAAGCCAAAACATAAAAGAACAAATAAAAATAGAGACTCAAACTGAACCAGTAAGTTTATTACATAAGGCAAAGTTGGGTTGGAAACACTCCTATGTTTCTATGGACTTCCTCACTCTACTTTTCTGTTTTTCTGTCTCAACCAAAGAGAGATCTCTGCTCTCCCTCCAAGAGATTCCTTTAATATGTTTGATGTTTGTGTTCTAGTATATCAATTCCAATATTCTATTCAACTCTCAAGATATGAACCAAAATAAACATATTTTGACTGTCGATAAATCAATGAATTTATCATTTTAAAACTAAAAAAAGAATGGAATTCATAACTCTAAAAAAGTTCCTTCAACTAATTCTTCATCCTCCTTTCATTATGCTAGAAAAAATTAAAATGCAGAACCAAATACAACAAACATTAGAATTAGATCATCAGAAAGTGAAATAGCACAGTAGAATTTGGTGGATTAGAACTAGAGAACATTCTTTCTTTGCGATAAAGAGATGTCGATTCCAAAATTGAAAAATGGTAAGCAATGAATAAGAACAAAAACATACCAAGCAAGAGCACCAAAATAGGAGACTGGTGTAGGAATAGAAAGGACATTGGTGGAGGAGGAACAAAAAGGTCAAAGCCATAAGTAGAGATGTAAAGTGGTTTGTCTTATCTCATCTCATGTCTTATTTAGTATCTCTAATGAATTTATAATACAATATTGTCTCATTTTATTTAAATACCATGGCATCTCATTTATATTCTAGTCAAATAGACCTAACTTTCAACATATATTGTATCATTTTTCTAATTAAACTTACATTATAAATAATCATATATAGTTTTTTTTTCTCACTTGTTGAGCTCCATTATAAACAAATGAGATATCTCAATTAGTACTATCTTATTATCATCTCATCTCAATAAAAATTAAGTGAAACGATATGAGATGTGTTTTGAAAATTAATGAATTACATCATGAATCTCGTTAATATCTCATCTCAATTTACACCTCTAGTTGGAAGCTTGACTAAGAGATGTAAGTAGCAACCATAAAAAAATGTTCAACAAGCCTTAAAATATATACGATGGGATTTTTTAGTTCTTAGCAAAGCGGAAAAACCCAAAAGCTCACATCTAATGTTACCAACAAACAACATGAGGAAGCCACGTTTCAAGTAAACTGTGAAATGGTCCAAGTTGAGATACATACTTAAATATTCACATACTGGTTAAATAAACTTGCACATAAGAGTTAAACTTTGAAGGGTATTACCTTAACAGTAAGACAACACCTGCATCCAAAGAACCAAAAATGAAGACATTTAGGCATATTCACAAAAACAAACCCAACAATTCAGAAAGAAACAAAGAAATATATCAATACTAAAAAGTTGCAATTTAAACGGATTAAAGAAATGGGACGCACTCTATGAAGTTATCATATTCAATAGCCCTGCTTTTGCCTCCAGTTTTGTCAAACTTTGACACCAGCAAATCGAGCACCACTGGTGACACAGCGAATCCCATGCTCATCAGCGCCTCTCGCAGCTCATTTGCATCAATCTTTCCACTTCTGTCCCGGTCAAATCTCTCAAATATTCCCTATTTTATCACGGATAAAATACTATATCAATTATACTATACTTATTTCTCTTGGGAAATACAGAAATTTTCTACAATAAAATACAAATTTAGAAAGAAAAAAAAGTATTTGATATTCACGGGCTCACCCTCCAATTTTGAAGACTGTAGAACAAGGAAACGAATTCCTTAGGACCTGCGGGCTCATGCATATTAACAAAACAATGGTAGATTAGGAGTTAGCCAGTTTACAAAAAATCGAAAATGATCCACGGGCATAATAGGCATTTCAAAGAAAGTGTCCATTCCCATTATCCCTTATAGCTCAAACTACGAGTCAATTTCAAAGCCTAATAGCTGAATTCACCGGCAAAGAAATGCAAATTTCAGAGACAATAGAAGATATTTAAGAGAGACAAAGGATAATTACCGATTTTCCGAACATTTGAGTTAGTGAAGTGGTACATGAGAAGACGAACAGTTCTAAGACTGAAGGTCTGGTTGTAGGAAGAAAGAGCCCTCTGCAACTCCATGTCATCAATGAAGCCACTGCCGTCTTGGTCGGCCACTTGGAAGCAAGCAACCACGTTGGGGTCGGTGCCAGGTGGGAAAGCCGAGGGCACGAGTGATGCAAAGGGGCTGGCGTAAGGGTATCCCCCGGTGCTGGTGCTCGTGGCATGGCCATGGCTATGGGGCTTATGGTGATCTTCCTTCGGAGGTGGCGCTCCATAGGAATACTGATGTTGCTGTTGCTGTTGCTGTTGCTGTTGCTGTGGTGGCGCCGGTGCGCCGTACGGATGTGCGGCGTATGGCTGACTTGTAGATGATGAGTACGGCTGGCTTGGTGGAGATGCAGCGTACGGCTGGCTTGGTGGAGATGCAGCGTACGGCTGGCTTGGTGGAGGTGCAGCGTACGGCTGGCTTGGTGGAGGTGCAGTGTATGGCTGGCTTGGAGGAGGCGGGCCGTAGCCGTAACCGTAACCGTGGCCTGATGGTGGCTGTGGATATCCGGACATTATTGCTAGAGAGAGAGAGAGAATGGATGAAGATATTTTTGGGTGTGTTCTGATAAGGATGGTGGACTTTTGACAAAAGCGTAAATTGTAATCTATACACGTATACGTATTAACGGAGTTGTTGTGATTGTCATGATTTGACACGTTTTTAGGCAGAAAATAAGAAGAAATAAATGGTCCCAATTTTCCATTCAAACTTCTTTTATTTTAAGATCTGTATTTTACTCCCTAAATAATATTGTAAGCGTGGTATCAATAATGATATGATTTGATAATATAATATTATTTTTATTAATATATTATTTTTAAATTAATTTTTATTAATATTTAATTTTTTATTAAATTGATGTATTTAATTTTTTTTATTCTTATAAGAAATTTTTGATAATTTATTTAATATAATTTTTTATCAATTAATAGTATATTATATCTTTTTTTATATCTGTAATCTTAATACTCATTTCTTTATCACTTATTTTTTGAATTTTTTTAAAAAATAATTTTCTTATTATAATTTCTTGTAAAAAATATTTTAAAATGTCTTCTGTTTCTATGTCTATTATTTTTTGGTTTATTTTTTTTCTTTCGTTTCATTTTGGGAATATTTTTTTTTATTTTAGGGATATTTCTTATAACTGTTAGATTTAATATTTGTTATATTTTCAGGAATTATTTTGAATTTTTTAAAATCTTAAAGATATTTTTAAAATTTCTTAAGTCTTGGAGATTTTTTTTTTTTTTTGAACTGCCTAACTAATATTGTAAGCTTTGGATCAACAATGGTATGATTTGATAATGTAATATTTATTGTGATTAGCATATTATAAAAATGTTAAATGAGTAAAAAACATGGAGAGCAAAAGAGATGAAATAACTTATACAAGACGATAACGATTCCAATTAATAAAACAAATTATTTATTTCATAAATATAATAAAGATAAGCAATTAAAATATCCTTTAATTACTTGATTTTTACTCATATGTCATATATTTCACTATTATATCTAATTTTTTGGAATAGACAAATCAATTTCCTTAAGTATTGGAATTATTTGTGAAACTCAATTTACCAAAAAGATTACCCAAGCATTTAGTCATAATTTAATACATTTGGCAAAACTTATTGAAGAGAATAAAAGTTTCATGCAATATGCTATAGGTATATAGTCAAAATTTTACCATCAAATTTAATTACATAAAACTTTGACAAAAAAATAGTATTTTTTTTCTTCTAAAGATAATATAGTGCGTAGATGAATATTCTCTGTATTAATATCAATTAAAACGTTATGAAAATCATTGTGTTGACACGTCAACTTTTAGTGTGCCAGCTCAAATGTTTCAAAGAATTAAAGTATCGAGGAACTTCATGAATTATTGCTAAAACTTTATATATTGTATTTTTTGTGAATTGGAAATTATAAAAATTATTAATAAATATAATTAATTATAAATAATTATAAAAATTAATATATAAACTATAACAACAATATATTTGTTTTGTAATTATATTCTTGTGAATTTCACGACCGCAAGTTGACACATGCAACACGATGTCACTGACCGAGAAAGCTATTATTTTCTAAAAATTATAATGTCTTGCGTTCACAAAATATTTGAAGAGGGAATAATTTTTTTTCATTAAAATATTTCAAACTACAACGATTCTTTTCAAGTTAAATGTTAAGGCTTTAAAGTATTACATAATTACATAAGTATCCGTATACATACTATATTGTTAAGTGGGCTATGTGCTGAAATATTACCCATTTTCACTTTTTTTTTGAATTTTCAAAAATTATAATATTATTGACCCATGATTAAACTTTAATTACATATTTATTTAATTTGATCCATTATAATTAGACAACAATCTAATTTATTAAAATTTAATCTGTTGGTATTATCGACTAAAACTAAATTAAACACGTATTTAATTAAATTAGATATTTGTTCAACTACATGAATTTTGATGATTGATGACCCTACCTTCTTAAATTAAATTGAATACATTTTCAATTAAGTTAGACATTTATCTAGTTCATCGAATTTTGATAAGCCAATTACCCAATTGGTCGAAGTTGAATCAGACAAATATTCAATTCGTAATAAGTCAATTGGATAAGTCTCCAACTTACCAGATTTCACGTCGATCCATCAAACTAAATTGAAGACATGTACAACTTATTTGTAAAATTTTACCCAAACTATCGAAATTGAGTTAATCACATTCCCAATTTCTTTGATTATTGATCAAATACGAGTTGTATGTAATGAATATCAAGTATATGTATCGCAACAAGTAATACAATGATAAGAAAATATTATTCTTATAGAGATTATATTATTATAAGCTAATTTTTAAAACTAAAAAGTAAAAATAAATTTTTTTTTGTATTTTTATGTTTTAAAAAAACAAAATTAAAAAAACTAACAATAAATAACGGTAATTAATTAACTAAGAATTGGCAACAAAAAATATATATGAAAAAATATCTAATACTTAATCTCTCAATTTTCTAAACATGTGAATTAGTAAAATCCTCCAAATATAATTAGAAATCAATTACATGATCAATTGAATCTAACCTAACATGCATTTATCTCTCAAGTAAATTACACACCATATAGTAATTAATCTAATCATACTCGATGTCAATTAAATTATATACTACTCATTAAGTTCATGAATTATGGATCACTTACATAAGAATCATACATTTCTACCTAGAAACTATGTATGTTATTTAATCAAAACAAATAATTAAATAATTCTCTCACATCATTTAATTGCCTCTATAGATCAATTATTGACCAAACAATTAATAGCATAAATATTAGATTGAATAATATAATTAAAATGAAATTATAATTGGAGTAAAATATTAGACCATCACGTGTAAAAAATTGGGTTCATAAAACCCCTAGATTAATAAATTAGCTAAACATAATTTTATTCATAAAATTCATACTTTTCATAAAGAAAGACATAAAAATTGATAAAGAAATACAATCAATCTCTTGAATTGTAGCATTAATCTCCTCTTGAATCTCCACTAAAATTGTATCTTCTTTTGAATTTTTCTATGTTTTTCTATCTTCTTGGCTCCAAAAATTGATAAAAAAAAAATATGTAATTTTTGGTTCATTAGGGCTTATGGGGCAATTAGGGTATTAAATTAGGCTCAGGTGGAATTTGGATCGTCATATTAGCTTCAGATCAAGGACCGAGATAAAAAAAGGAAAAATGAATAATGTTGGTGAATAGAAACATGACACATGGCATGTGAGAAAGATGCATCCAATCAATATGTGACATGTGGCATGATTGACTAGCTATGGTCAACGCCACGTGATGAGATTTGATTAACGGATAAGGATTACATGGTGTGCCAATGGAAAGAATGGATGAATCGCGTGATGAAGCGTGGTAAGATTGTTGACCACGCAGTGATACTCAAAACAAACCCTATGTTGACACATGGAAAGACCTTACATCACCTGGTACACATGGCATTGCGCGATTGGCACTCTTCACTTGCTTGTCGTCCACGTGATATGCCTAGTTAACTCCCTTCATTGTGTGGCATCTTTTGATTGGTCTTACACTAAAAAATTTCTAAATGTTTTTAAAAATTATAATTTTACCCATTTTCACTAGAAAGTTCATATTTTTGTATTTTTAACCCCAAAAATACCACTTATCAATTAGGTTTCCAATTGGCCAAATTTCAAGAGCTATATCATCATCACCTATGTCTTCCTTATGATATGCAGAAGATCGAATTTTAAAATGAACATAAAATAGAGAAATGAGGACAGTAGAAGATAAAGCATAGAAAAGAGGAAGTACAATAGAAAATGTGAATTTTTCTTTTACTTTTTGGTGTCAAGCTAAAAAATAAAGCTGTAACTTTGGCTTTGTCTCTATTTATATGCTTGTTCAGGGCTTCACGTTGTATAAAGTTGGTTCATTTGGATCTAGATATGAACCACCCAAACTGTGAATTGTTTCACAATCATATCCTACCAAATGTTGTATAATTCAAATTACCATTGCATTTTTAATCTCTTTTGCTAAAAAAAACCATTGCATTTAGTCTCATTTAATCAACTAGATTATCTTCCAGAAAAAATCCCAAACAATTGTAATAAGACTAAAAAAGAAGAAAATACAAAATAGAACACCATCCATATCTTTAAACACTATTTTTGGATGAAGTACTTGTATATGTTTTACATGTGATCATAGCATACAACATCTTAGGGTATATATATCATAGCATGTACAATACATAAGTTAGAAATGCTATTAAATAATCAATTATAACTAACCTCTAATAGGCTTGTAGAGGATGCCATATATATAAGCATTCATAGCTTATTTTATGCACATGAATAATAGAATTTACATTAGCTTTCTTCAAGGGTTTTTCATGGTATTGTAGTGTGGATCTACAATATTCTTCCTTTTCTATTTCCCTTGTGTATTATGGATCCTAGCGTTGAAAGATAGCCTATTCCAAGCTAGTGGAGGTGTCAATGAGTTCTTAAACTTTCTTTGTTAGAACTCTATTTCAATTCCTCCTACATGCATGTCTTTCTTGGTGAAACTTGCTCGAAATAACTTTTGTATCTGGAAAGAACAATTGATGTGTATAATGTTGGCATATGGAGTTGTTAAATACATAGATGGTACTTATCAAGAACTTGATCGATTTATTCTTGGAAATCCAAAAATTAACCCTAAGTATCTTGTGTGGAGTAGGATCAATGGGGTTATAAAAATCTAGATTTACAATTCAGTTTCAGAATCAATGCATAGTCATATGGTTAGGAAAGTTATTGCTCGAGAATAGTGGTTTGCTATGTTTGTTCTCATGATCTTAAAGATCAAGAATAATGGAGCTAAATAGAATGTTACAAACAATGTTGAATGATAATATGTCAATTAAGGACTATGTGTCTAAAGTGAAGTTTATTGGAGCTGAACTACCATTGGTGAAACTATAACAAAAAGCAACCTAATCATGTGGGTCTAATTTTAGTCCTTGTGTTTGTTCCCTTAACAATAGAAGATATGAAATTTCTATGAAAGAAGGTCATATCCAGCTTCTTACATATGAGCATCTTCTTGCTAAACAAAATAAAGTTTTTGCAACTCAAGTAGTACAAGAAAATTTCATTTGGGGACCCCTTAGAGGTGATAAGCCAAGGGTTACCAATTTTCCCAATCATAAATACTTTCCTAATGATGGTAGAGGAATTCCAAATAGTGATGGAGGTCATGGTACGTAAAGGATTTCAAAGGGATGTGGACTGTCAATTCTATCTTAAATTTGGGCATATTGCCATAGAATGATTTTGCTTTAAAGAATATAATTAGAGGAGGAGTTCTACCTAGAAACAATGGATTCTTTAAATCCAACACTTCTAGTTATAGTCAAGTTGGATCTCGTATAATTCATAGTGCATATCATACTTTTGGTTCTAAGAATCTCGATCAATCTGAGGCCTACTCCTATGATGATTCTTATGGCCAATCTGACTGTAAAAACTTTGAGCCTTATCAGTGGATTCTTGACAATGGTGCAACCAACCATATGATCATGATATACCTGCCATTGGAAACCCAGTTGCATATAATGGTTTTGACAATGTTATAATATGCAATGTCCATTCTTTCTTTATAGTTCATACTGGACATTTAAGTAGTGATGTTCTCATAACCTCTTTCAAACTTAAAGATGTTTTACATGCCCCTAAATTAAGTTCTAACTTGATTACTATACAAAGATTTTGTTGTGATAATAACCTATGTTTAGAATTTCACTCTAATTGTTTTTATGTCAAGGACATCAATTCGAGGAAAATGCTTCATCAGGGGTTGCTTGGCAAAGGGCTTTTCAAGTTTGTTGGAAGATCTTTCTTCTAAGATATTAAAGAACCTCACACTATTCACTTTAAGGCTTTGTTAGAAACCTCTTTTATTTGGCATGATAAATTAGACTATCCTTTACTTGATGTAATGAATAAAGCATTCATTGTTAGTAACATTCAAACACCAAAGACTGAAAATGCAAATATGTGTATTGCCTGTGCTTAATCCAAATCTCATCTTTTATTATTTCTTAATTAGAATGTTCTAACAATATCTCCATTTGATATGCAATTTTTGATATCTAGGGACGTTCCCTATACAAGGAGTAAGTGATGAGAGATATTTCTTTTAATTATTGATAGCTGCACTCATTTTTGTTGGTTCTTCTTCTTAAAAACAAGAGATGAAGCTTGTGCCATTTTCCTTATATTTAAAGAAATGGTTGTGTCTCAATTTTTACCTTCCATTAAACATGTACAAAGTGATGGTACATGTGAGTTCAAACCACTAGCAAGTACATTAATATATTGTGGAGTTGATTACAGGCTCACCTTTCCATACACTTCATAGTAAAATGGCATGATTGAGTGTTACCATAAGAGGGTAGTTGATATAGGCTTAGCTTTGTTGTTTCAAGCAAACGTACTCACATAATGTTGGCCTTATGTTTTTGGAAGTGTAGTTTTTACCATCAACAAAAACCTATCTAAGGTACTACATTACAAATCCCCTTATGACAAATTGTTTTGCAAAGTGCCTGACTATAACTTTCTAAAGATATTTGGGTGTTTATGCTTCCCTTGTTTATGCCCATATTCCTAAAATAAGATTGCTACTAGATCTGATATCTATTATTTTTTAGGGTATGCTATTTCTCAATGTGGCTATGGATGCTTCGATATGCATACTCTCAATTATAGATTAACATGCATGTTATGTTTTCTGAAAATGAGTTCCCTTTAAGAAGCCCTATAGTGAACCTATTTGCAATAAGCCATGTGTTTCTCCTTCAGCCATATTACATGCTCCATAATGGTTGCCAAATTTATCTTCACTCTATGCACCTACTACCAATGTCAATATTGAACATATGTTCTCAATTTCTCCTACATTTGTGCCTTATGTGTCAACCCAACATCACACATCTAGAATAGTTTACCTCCATCTCATAATATGTCTATCTCACTTTCATCCTCACCTACAAATTTTGGTCTACCCACAAACTTACCCATACCTCTTTCTCTTTCTCTTATATCATTTATTCCTTCTATTCAATTAACTATTGATTTACTTATGCATGACATAAATCCATAACCCTTTCAATTACCTAAAACCAATACCCATGCTATACAAACCACATCTAAAATAGATTCCGTTCAACGAAAAGTATAGAATCATACTCTTCAAGTACCATCCATTCTTCAAGCACCCTCTACATATAAAGAAGCTATCAAACATATTGAATGGCTTCAAGCCATCCAAGAAGAATATCAAGCTCTCATAAAAAAACACATGGGAGTTAGTTGATCTTCCCTCTAGTGTTTCAGTTATTGGAAATAAATGGTTTTACAAAATACAAACCAAACCTAATAAAACCCTTGGAAGGTATAAGGCACAACTGGTTGTATGAGGTCTTTCACAAACTGATGATGTAGATTACGCCAAAACATTTGGTCTTGTTGTGAAGGCTACCATAATTAGAATTATCTTCACTATTGCATTGTTCTTTGGCTAATAATTGAGGTAGTTTGACATTAATAACACTTTTCTTAATGGTGACCTCGAGGAAGATGTTTTTATGAAGCAACCATAGGGTTTTATTCATCCAAATTACCCACAGAGAGTGTGTATGCTAAAGAAAGCTTTATATGGTTTAAAACACGCTCCTCGTGCTTGGTTCCTTAAACTCAATACCTATCTACAACAATATGGTTTTATGAACACTAATCAAATACTAATCTCTTTATACTCTCTAAATCCAATGACATTGTGCTTCTTGTATATGTAGACAACATCATTATAAGTGACCAATTTTCCTCACACTTTTGCTCTAAAGGACATGAGATTATTACACTATTTCCTTGGCAATGAAATAGTGCATGGCTATACTATTTTTCATCTCAATCAATCTAAATTCATATCTATCCTACTCGATAAGACTGGTTTACTGGATTCCAAATCTTTTGATAGTCCTATGCCCTTAGGAAAAGTGCTATCTAAATCTAATGGCACTCATCTTCCAAATTCCTCCATATATGGAAGTGTCTTGAGAGCTCTCCAACATTGTTCAATGACAAGACCAAATATTGCCTTTGTTATAAATTGGTTATATCAGTTCATGGTTGCTATAATTGACCTACATAGGTAAGTAGTTAAGCATGTTTGAGATACTTATAGGGTACCCTAGATTATGGTTTACTTCTCACTAAACCATCTCAATTAGATCTTTTTGCTTACAATGATGTTGACTGGGTCAATTGCCAAGATGATAGGAAAAGTATGAGTGGACAATGTGTGTTTCTTGGTGGTAATTTTGTTTCTTGGAAAACATCAAATCAAAGGGTAGTATTTAGGTCCATAATTGAGGCTAAATACATGTCCTTGACAAATAGATTTGTTGAGCTCACATGGATTTCTTCTTTACTATCATAACTTCATCTCAACATTCCAACTATTCCTCTTTTAATGTGTGATAATCTCGGTGCTAAAATATGGCTAACAATCTTGTCAAGCATGTAAAATCTAAACATATTGAAGTTGATTGTTATTTTATGCGTGATTAGTTGCTTAGCAAGAAATTGACTATCAATCAGTACTCTTCTGATGATCAACTAGTCAATGTATTCCTAAAGCCTTTGGATATCTCTCGCTTTCAATCCTTGAAGGTCAAACTTATGGTTTTACCATAGCTTGTGGGGAGAGTATTGAATGAAGTACTTGTATATGTTTTACATGTGATCATAGTGTACAATGCCTCTATGGTGTATGTCTCATAACATGTACATTACATAGGTTAGCAATGCTTCTAAATAATCAATTATAACTAACCTCTAACGGTCTTGCAAAGGATGCTATATATACAAACACTCATAGCTTGTTTTCTACACATGAAATAATAGAATTTACATAAGATTTCTCCAAGGTTTTGCAATTATCACAACTTCACAAGTCGCAATCACACTTTCAACTTTTGAATTTTAACTAGAAAGAAAACACCAACTTGCAAAGCTCATTTAAGCATTCTATAGAACAGAATTGACTCCAACAAATGATTTAGATTAAAATGAAAATGCATTTACTACTTTCAAATAATCATTTGAGACACTAAAAAGGCACTTGATGAAACCTTAAAATGAAATTCCAATAGTGTTTGACCAAAGTTGCTCGGAAGAAGAGTGAAGAGCCAAGCACAAATAATCTTAGTATTATCTATTTGAATTTTTAACGCATAAAAAATGATATGTCACAAAATAATTAATAGCCTTTTATTCTAAATTTTTATTTGTGTATTTAATTGGTCATAATTCTTTTAAATTTTATGTTTTAAATAAAAATCAATTTTTGAAATAATAAATAACAAATATAATGACTTAGTAATAAAAAACTAGAATTTCAATGTATTCTAATTTTGATTATTTAATCACTCTTTGTTAAGGAATATATTTTTAAGAAAATTAAAGAATTTGAATCGAAAACGTACTTAATTACAAATTTATGTCTAAATATAAAATTTATAATGAAAAAGTGTTTAATTGCAATTAATAAAACTCTAAAATATAATTTGAATTAAAATCGGGCTTAATTTTAATTATTAAAAGTTTAAAATTAAAATTAAAATTGGAAAAGGGCTTAATTGTAATTAAACAAAGTTTAAAATTTAATTTGAATTAAATTTGAGGGCTAAAATGCAATTAAGAAAAATTTATTTTTCTACACAGGAAAGAAGAAGTCCATGCGCGCCACGTGAACCGTCAGATTAGAAAAGCAACCGTGAGGATGCACGCTGCTCGGTACCCATGTGGGGCCCACCTACCGCGCAGGTCGATGTGCAGGGTGGGACGTACGTGTCTTTACCCGTTTTATACCACCAATTGAAAGCTGCCACGTGTCCCACCATATCTTGCAGCCAATCATGTGCTGACATGTGACACATTTCGGTGAACCCAAAAACACAGAATCACGCACGCGTTCCAACTACTGTCCCCTACATTTCTCGCACCGCTTATCCCGTGCGACAATTCCTCGTTCTTGGTACCCAATGAGATGTTGCTATGTGTTCCACCATTCCTTGCAGCGAATCAGATGCTAACACGTGGCATGCAAATTGAATTAAAAGAATCAGAAACGATGCCTCTATTTTGTCTCTCAAGCGTATATTAAAGTAACAATTTCGATATCGAATATCGATACGCATGTGTTTTTATTTTCGATGTAAATGTTTCCCGCGTGTCCAAAAAAATGTATTTTTTTTAGTTTTGGAATTTTTGGAGAGTTTGGGTTATGGATAGTGGTACACACAGAAGCCATTTTTGGCTTCTGTTGTGTTCTGCGTGTGCCAAATATTTACGAGCCGAGTTGTTTTAATTTTCTTTACGTTCTTCATCTAATATTCCTTAACTATTGTAATTTTAATTTTAATTTATGAAGTAATTTAATTTTTCTATTGTTGCATTTTATCTAAATTTATGAAGCTTGGATTTAATTATTTTTGAAAGATTTATAAGACGTTGGATTTGTTTATTCTATTTGTGCTTAATGCTTTTGATTATTGGAAAATTTATCAAATGATCCGTGGCATTTAAATAAACTTGGAAGAGTCATTTTTGTGTATATTGCTCATGGATAGAATAACATGTATATATGAAGGATAGAAATATACCTTAATTGTATGTGTAGTCATTTGAGAACTTAGAACGTAATGAATCTTGGTGAATTTAATTCTCATAGGAATATAGTGAATTAATTTAGTGTTGTGTGTCTATACGGAGTTCGGAAGAGATATATGGATAAAATTAGAAGTTTTCGGTTAACAAATTAAATGTACTATAAAAATATAAATCAAAAGAAAATAATATGACTCGAGTGGATTAATTTGGTGAAAAACTACAATCCTAGATTTCTTTTATTTTGTTATAAAACTATTTATTTAACTCCTTTCAATTAACGATTGTTTTGGATAAAATCAGAGTGAGATAATTTTAATACTTAACAAACTGTAGTGACAAATCTCTGTGGGAACGATACTCTACTTATCAAATATTATTACTTGTGACCGTGTATACTTGCATATTTTATGTTCTCTAAAAGAGACAATAGGTATACATAAATTAAAAAAAATTACAATTATAAATTACAATATTAAAAATCATATTATATTAAAATTAAAAGTAAAGTTACATTTGAAAGTTTATTATACACTAAAACATAATAAAACCTTACTATTATAAATAACATTGAAAGGTTTTTTTTTTGTGATGGATAGTAAAAAGTAAATCAATCTCAACTAAGCTACTAAATTTCATAGAGTCTGCTTGTCTTTCAAGGAAAGCATTTCAAACTCAATATCATTAAACATTTTATGTGCTTCTTCATAGGCTTTTAAATGAGAATCAATGCCTCTTGGACTATTTATAAAGATTGGTTCTTTAACATGAAAAGATTATCTTTGGCTTCATTGATCCTTCCTTCCTTCATTAAGCAAATACCAAGATTACACAATTTGTTATTATCTGGTGCAATTGAAAGAGCTTTTTTATAGGCATCTTCAACTAGAATGTAGTTGTTTTGTTGCATTAAAAAGCCCAACCCAAATTGCCCTGAAAAACAAAATATAAAAATCAATAACCTTTCTATACTACAAAACCCAGAAAAATTGTGGAGGAAAATTTTGAAATCTAGTTAGTTCTTAACAAGAGTCTAGTTACCTCTTATTCGACTGAGACTTCAAATTTATTTCCCTGAGATCGAGTTGTTTTAGTTCGCTTTCCATTGAAATGCATTCCTTGTTGGATCAAGAAAAACTTGCGCTTCAAAAGTGCTATTTGATCACTTAATCTCCCACATCTCTGTAAACAAATGAACCCAAGTTGTAATAAATTATATAGATAAGATTTTTGGGTCAAACCCAAGTGTTGAGGAAAAAATGACAAAGATATGTTTTGGATCGAACCCAATTAGCCATAGATAATGAAAAATGACTCAATGATAAAAAATCATATTTTTGGATCGAACCCAATTAGCCATATACAATGAAAAATCAAACTAAATGATAAAAAAAAGATTTTGGATAGTCATATGCAACAAAAAACCAGATTTTTGGATCAAACCTAATTACCCATAGATAGTTGAAGTGAGAATTATAATGAAATTACCTTGTAAAGATTCAAAAGAATGTTATCAAGAGATTCTTGGGCTGGATTTGAACACCTATGTCTAAGTGACTTTATAGCTTCAATTGCTTACTTTGCTTGATTTTGTTGTTTCATCACAATAGCCATATTATTTAAAGCACTATCAACTCTATCAACAACATTAATAGCTGCCCAAAACAATGGGATTGCCTTCTCTAGATCTTTATCAACCAACTAAATAGAACCCAGAAGGAAAACAAAAAATCAAACAAAATAAAAAAGTGAAAAAAGAGCCCAAATCATGCCCATCATTACAACATAAATATAATAAGCCAAAACATCAATTCCACATTTCTTAGCGCTCAAAATTGCAGCAGCGATGTCTTAATATACTACAAACCATACTACCTTCATGTAAGCTCTCCTACCAGCTTCAGAGCTGCTCTTGGGGATGCATTGCAATAGGAAAGGACCTATATACATGTGTGGTAAAAAGTTGAAAACAACTTACATAGTATAAAACAAAGAGTAATACTATGATACCCTAAAAGTTGAGACATTCCCTCCGGTTCAAGTGACAAATGATCATTGGTCCCTTTCCTATCACAAGAAAACATAGCATTCATGAATAATAGTTACAACAACAATTTTTTTGTAAGCCATATCTTTATTCATTCCATTTTTAGTATACCTTCTAAATAGAGATTCCACAATCCCAGTAATATGGTTCAAAAAATTCAATAGTCGTCAATGACAATTACAATAACAATGGGAAAATATTTTACAGAGGAAAAAACTTTTGTTTACATCCAACAGACCTGTGCAGAATAAAAATAAGTAGCAGAACAAGGTCATTTCATAAGATTGTTTCCATATATCACTTAGAGTCTCATTCTCTTCATTAAAGCCAACAACACGAGCTTCAACAAAAGAGCGAGAACCCTTTCTCGGGCCAATTTGAAAACATAAGTAACCAGAAAAGTATAAACATACAGTTGGAAAAATAGTCTATTTAATAGCCAAAGTTTCAATTATAATTACCATAACAAAGAATCAAATGATAAAAAACTTGAAAAACTATGATTTCACCTTAACCACTATATCAAATTTTGCTTCAGCAATAGAGTCTCTTAAATTCTGAGCTTGTGCAAGTCCCTGCACAAATAATTGGCTAAAGTTTTTCATCCAGATTTAGCAAAACACAGAGAGCACTAATATACATAGAGAAGAAAAAGGTGAATATGAAAATTGAAAGTCTTCTTTGCACATACACACACACACACACACATAGACAAAGAGAGAGAGAATTAACTTGAGAAGTGAGAACCCCAACCGATTACACCAATCTACTTGATACCCTTAAAAACATCAGGTAGTAGAGGGAACAAAGATGTATTTCCAAAGATTAGAGATGCAAGAGTAAGAGATACAGACAATAGACGCATACGACAGACGTAGAGATGAGGACGGTGAGCCAGCGATACACGTAGAGTAGTAGAAGGTAGAGTGGAGACGAGAGCAGTAGATATCTGAATCTAATTTCTAAGAGTTTTGTTTATATACTTGCAACAAAAAACCCTAATTAATAAAATAATGTATAATTTAATTTAATAAATATATTAATTAATTAAATAAATATAATTAATAAAAAATAGAAAAAGAAAAAGAGGGAAAAGAAAAATAAAAAAATTGATAAAAATATTTGGTATGTACTTGGTGTAGAACATTAATAGGGTATGTTTATGGCCTCAATTTTTAAATAATCGAGGTCATAGAGAATATTTATAGCCTCAGTTTTTTAAAAACCGAGGTCATAGGGTATGTCTATTGCCTCGGTTTTTAGATAATCGAGACCAAAACTCTATAGCCTCGGTTTTTTAAAAAAATGAGGCTAAATATTCGAGACTATATGTATGTATTGTAATAGTGATAAATTTCAAAAGACTTTAGTTTGATTTATTCACAATTTCATTACTTTTTTTATATATAAAATAAAGAAAAAATAGTAGTTTGAGTCTACTACATTTAACGAAAATACACTTTAGTCTTCTATATATTTAGTGGAACACCAAGAGTTCACTACTTTTATAAAAAACGGTTCCAAAAGTCCATTTTGTAAAGGTTATAGACTTGTATTGTACTACTTTCACAAAAAAGGACAACACGAGTCCATTACCTTTACAAAATAAACTTTTGTGACCTTTTTGTAAAGATAAGGGACTTCCATTGTCCCACTTAATAGGTACAGGTTTAAAGTTCACTTTTGTTAATGTTACAAACTTGAGCAACCCTTTATCCTAAAATTAAAATTAGATTGCATGGTAGTTAATTTGGCTAAAATTCTTCTAAACTTCAATGTTGCTAATTAAAATTAATTATTTGTAGAACAATAAATAAAAGACTTAATGACTTAGTTAAGAATTATAAACTATATAATTCTAAATTTTAAAAGACTCCCATTTTGATTATTTAATCACCCTTTCTTAATTTTATTAATAAAGTTAAAAGAGTTACATATTACATATATTTATTTTGATGCATCTTTGTTGCTCCCAACCCAATACCAATATTTATTATATATCTTACTTACTAGAAAATATAACATTGAGTTGTTTGTTTTCTCAAATTTTGTTTAGAGTTATTTGATGGTATAAGGATACAAGATGTGAAAAACAACATATGTAGGTTTGAGCCAATATTTTTCATTATATTATTATTTTTTCATTTTCCTTAAAATTTATCTTTTAATGTTACAAAAGTAAGAGAGTTATCAAATAAAGTTGTTAGATTTTCATTTGTTTCACAATATTTTTAATAACTATCTTATAAAATTTCTCAAAAACTAATTTGATTGTTGAATGTTTATGTTCATGGATGTCTTGGTAATTCTCTCAACTCATGTAATGATTCAATGTATAAAATTTTATACTTTTATTAGTTAGGATTACTTCTTAATTTTGTTAATGGTTACATATTTTCTATACATATTTATGAAGCATTAATCAAAAAATTATTTTATTATTTTATTTTATTTGAATTTTTTATAATTACTTTATGTCATACAAAAACATGAAACTCAAATATTTAGTTAAAGTAATAAAATATCACTAATAATAATAGCAGTAACAACCGGTCAATAAACTCAAGGAAATTTCTTTCAATATTTTTGTATTTTCCTTTAATTGTAACTTGGTAGATAGCAACAAAAAGCTTCGGAGCATGACTAATGCCCTTTTGAGCAACAACGATAACACAAGTGCTCTTATTATGGAAAACTTAATTACTTTCTACTTGTTTTCATCATTTTCCCACACTTCATGAAGTGATGCAACATTCTTGAAGCTTATATCCACCTAGTTAATTATTATTCATGCCACAAACACCATTACGACCACGACCAAAAGTGAAAACTCTAGAAAAAAAAGTTAGCAATGTCATTTAAGTTTAATATTTTCTTATTTTAATTAAACAAATAGTGTGCAATTGAGCATACATCTATCAAATATGATTTTTGTAGGCAATAGTGAGAAATGAAATTTAAATGGATTTGTTTGGATTTTTTGAGATTTTTTAAAGGGGGATTAAATTAGAAGCAAAGTGAATGTACTTAGGCTATTAGACCGAACAAATAATGAGTGATACTCTCTACATTAAAATTGACATATGGTGGATCCATTTAGCAAAATCATATGATGCATATAGAAGGTAAAGGAATGTTTAAAAAATATTGTCGTTTTAACCTCAAAACACATATCATCTAGATTAATTAAGCACCATCATTTCCTTCCATTACAACACTTCAACCAAATAGTGTCATTTTTCATCTCAATCCACTGCCTCCATAATGCCAAACAATGTTGTTTTCCATTGAGTATTCAACACGAATGACGACATTTTATAGCATATTCAACACTTAATTGTCCATGACGTCGTTTTGGGATATTTTCTCCCATTTTTCAACTTAGCTATTGATTTTTAATTGATCCAATGGAAAGAAATTCATATGCAATTTTTAAACCTCCTTTCTCCAATTTTCATGATAGATAATCCCAAATCCCAATACACCATTTTTTAGCAACATTGACCTCCATAACCAATTGGTTAATGATTCAAAGAGAAATGAGTACAAGTAGATAACAAAATATTTCTACATATAATCCAAATTCTTATAGTTATTATAATAATTATGATAAGTATTATACCTTTGTAACATGAATGTAACTTGCTTGGTACCTTCAATCTTCAAAGGTTAATATGACCTTCGAACTAACTGAAATGTATGATAATTATATGAAAGTAAGATTATTTTGTGAAAGTAAACCCCTCCCTAATTTTTGCTTCTTTTATTCTTATAGACAAAGCATTGGCTTGAATTTGGAACCAATTCCAAATTTAGAAAAGAAAATAAAAGTAGGTAAAAATGCATAAGCAATGTATGACTAACATATTTTTGGCTTTTTATAAATAAAATGAATTTTAGCATTTGTAATCATTTCATGCAGAAATGCTTTTTTGAGTGCTTGAGAAAAAGTTCATTTCAGTGTATTAGGTTTTGATTGTGAGTTGATTATTATATTAAACACCGTAATATTTTATCCCATTGTGAAATACATCAAATCATTGTGTATTTTTCATACTTCACTCTATTTATAATTTTTTTCCCTCATAATTTTGTAATGGAAATTGTGAATTTTCCTTAACATATTTAACTTTATTTTATTTGTCTTTCTTTCCCTAAAATATGATTGATGATGCTTAATCTATGTCATTTTGATCCCAATTAATGATGTAGTTTTGAATTTTGAGGGTTAGAAAAGTGTGTTCGCCCAAACTCTCTATCTGGAAATCGAACAACCTCTTATGGTTGAGCTAACATCGATCGACATCAATCCCATTCTCTTGGATAAATTTTTCAAAAAAAGAGAAGGATTTAGAACTTATGCTTAGGTGTCCTACGTATCGATTAAGCACCAATTGTGATCAACAATTTTCAACCTAAGCTTGACCGATCAAGGACCATTCGTGATTGATCAAGTGATACAAAATTGTTCATAACTACATCGTTTCATGTCCTAGTTTTAAATCTCATCCCTTGGGTTTATTTATGTTCATTTTGCTGGTTAATTTGGACTTGGTTTTTCACTTATTGTATATCAATTTAGATCTCATAATCATTATGAAGATCAGAGCTTAAGTTTGGAAATATAGAGAAAGAATGGTCTAAGGAAGAGTAACAAGATCTGAGAGTTTTTATAGATGGATCCAAAATACATCAAGATATCGCTTGTATCTCATTTTCTCTTTATTTTGCTACTATTTTTCATGTATATTTGAAGACATTTGTCAGATTTGTTCATGTATAGAGGCTAGATTCTTACTATAGATGCCTTATTATACATCATTCTCTTTCATATCACTTATATGGTCACTCTTCATTAATAACCTAATTTTTTTCTTTCATGTCCTTTCCATAATTACCTCGATTATAGCAGCTAGAAAATGAAAGAAGAGTTAAGGGTGAGTTTACGGTCCAATAGGAGTCTACTATAATATATTATTATAACAAACAGGTATTTATGATGCATACTATTTATTAATGAATTTCATGAATAGAAGTAATCATTATCAGTATGAAGTGTGGGTAGCTTTAAGTCACAAAATCTGGGCACACCTGTACTTCCTTGCTTTCGAGAAACTAGAGGAGTAAACCTTTTAGGTATCACAATGCATGCTTATACAACATAAAATATGCTATGTGGTTTAAATCTAATATATTATATACAACCTCATATGCATTAGTTGCCAAATACATGGGGCACATGTGTAGTCTAACTTCAAGATGCACATGGGTCCATCTCTGACCCCATGTATGATCATAATACATATGGCATATATATTGAACAAATCAAAATCGTATGGGCCCTCATCTATGGGTATCAACTCCAAACCATAATAAGGGGTCTAACTCTGAGGTTTATATGCAGTCAATAGATCTAAGACCCAATAGATGGCAAACTCCAAACACAACGGGGGGTCTAACTTCAAGGCCCATTTGTGAGCAACAAATTTGAGGCACTATAGATAGGAAAACACCAAGAATACATGTGATGCGATATATATCTATAGTCCATAAAAAATAATCTACTATCACTAGTAACCGATGGATATCATACTCCATAAGACAACATACAAGTATGCTTCCTATGAATAAAATCATTTTTGTGATACATGTATAAAAATCTCAAATGCCATGTAATACTTTCAATGCCTATTTCATCTCATTTTAACAACATTTATAGCATTATTATATAAATCATGGCATTTGATTTTCATTTTATTCATAACATATGATGTATGACCTTTTATTTAAAAATAATGCATGAATTAAAAATTTTGAGTAAGAAATTCTACTTGGAATCTGTTGCTATAATATCGAGCCCAATCTCCTTGATATTTATCTCCAAGATTCCCTCTAAAATGTGTCAAAAAGTCCAAACAATTTAGAAAAATAAAGTTTTAGAGAGAAGGAAGAGGGGGAGAAATTGTGTGTGAGGAGAGTGTGAGGTTCGACTCTTTTTTATGAACAAAATTGGATGATCACCATCCAATGTCACCAAGAGTGGTGGCAAAGGGTTGGTATGGAGTGATGGCGAGGGTATGTATAAAATATTCTTGTTCAATCTAATTTTTTACGCAAAAAAATTCCAATACATCCCTATATTTTAAAACATTATTTAAAATTCCTTTTAATATATTTTAATTATTTATAATGAAATTTACGGGGTTTTACATTCCTACTCCCTTAAGAAAATTTCATAACAACTTAAGTTTGGATAGCTCATGCGTATACTATCATGCGTACTTTAGACTTTAACTATAAAATTGTATCTTCAATGCTATGATATTTCCACAAAACTTTCACTAATATTATTGCTATCCTTCTCAAGTTGCTAACTTGGAATCAATTATCGCCACCGGTTCTTATTCATATGATGTTTCTTCTTATAATGACAATTTTGTCCAATAAGCACCCCACTTGATTTAATTGAGACTTTTTTGTTGGAAAGATGTGTGAAAATCATGATCTTGTGACAAGTTCGAGATAACTCCAAGTGATATGCTACATTTATAATTCTTTTAACTGTTCCAAAATAGTTTGACATAATAAGGTTTTGACTTCCTTTTTATCCCAAAGTGTGGCTCTTTAGAAAAATATGATCATCTTTTTCGAGGTTCAAAGGTCATTGTCCACCATTAGTGTAACTCTTGTGCTTGGTCTAAGTTGTATGAAGCTTATCTTGATTTTGATCCTTTAATTGTTTCTTGAATGAGACTAGTCTTTGTTGTGTTGTAATTCTTACCTTTAGCTTAACCATTGGAGATCTATAAGGTCTTTCATAGAAGGCTTAGTTAAGGTTTATCCCAATACTTGTACATTAACTATTGTTATAGAAAAATTCAATTAGTGATGATTTCTCTATTTTATTTATTACTCCACAACACATGATCGCAATATGTTCTTTAATTTTTCAAATAATCCTTTTAGGATGTTTTTTAGTTTTGGGATGATATATTGTACTATACAACTATTACATCCATCAAACTAACACAAATTTCTATGATGCACTTGCATAATCACTTGTAAAATTATTTACTAAATATTGAATTTTTCTTGTTGCCACCTAGTGTAGTTTGCTATGAATGAACACATATCCTTTTTCACTTTGTTTCGTCAATTGGTTCTCTTAAAATCACGATACATCATATACTTTCAATATGTACTATAAATTCTATATGATTTTCTTAGGTTTCCTTGTTTTAAAGAGTTTGCATCTAGAATTATTATCATCTCGTTGAAAACAAAATGCTTCAATAGCAAGACTGTTTACATCGACCATTTGTCATTCCGATAATCTTCACCACGTCTCATAAAAATCCAAGATTATTAGATTGAGTCATTTATTACATTGTAGGGTTGATCATCAAGCTATACTTGTCTTCCACAATCTTGTAAATTCAACTTGTAATCCTTCTATCATTCGAGTGTTTTTTCCATGTATCAATATCTTTTGTGCGATAACTTTGACTTTTGACTTAAGAGTATCCGTTGGTTTTTCTATGTGATGCTATATAATGAAATTGTAATCCTTTGAAGATACATTTCCCATATTTTTTATTATACTTATGATCTTTCTCGTCTTTTTCATAGAAAATATAATAATTTCTTAGCTCTTTTTTGTCAACTCGATGTTAGGATATACAACGTACTTTTATTTAATACTATAATCAAATTTTCTCTATGTTGTACTGCTATCGTTGTTATCACAAGTTGAAAGATGTATTTCTTAATAGATTTACCTTGATTTAAATCTTCATAATTCTTGAGGTTAATTTCCCTTAAATTTTGTAGATTTTTGTCGTCTTTCTTCACACAACCATAGTTCATCTTTCAAAATCATACATATGATGCTTAAAATTTTCCAAGATGTTCCAAATACAGATCTTGTTTACTAATGTAAATAATTAATCTTTGTGCAAACACTCAAGTGTGTCCAAATCTTTTTTGTGATGTGTCAGTATACATTTTGTGTGATTCTTTGTTAACTGATATGGAATTTTATAGATGAAATTGATGATCTCACCTTTGATTCGTATCGAGCTATTATACGTTCATATGCTTTGTTTGATACTGAATTGACATTTTTTGGTCAATTGTGTTGGGTATTGTAGTCTCCAAATTTTCCTTTTCTTGAATCATTTTAAAGTATTTCTCCCATGAGTTCCTCATTCTCCAAGAGTGCTTGTTCTATACTTGAAAGTAATTTTGGTATGTTCGCTTTTCTTAACTTATCGTTGTTGATATCTTGACTTTGATGACTTGCATCCTAGAGTTGACCATATAGTCCAAGTATTTTTGTCACTTGATGATAATCAATGCATAAATTGGGATTCACACCCTTCTTTTTGAAAAATGGAATAGGCATTCCATAACGCGACAATCATGATCAAATGAATCCCTTGTCAATATTTCATCCAATTTTTTTCCTTAACTTCTTTCTCCATCGGTTCCATTATTTAGGAATAGAGTTATTGACGTAGTTCCAAGATACATCGTGATTATAGAATCACCCTCAAGTTAGGCGAGGTTCAAGTAACATTTTTGAAATACATCTAAAATATTTATTCACCACTGGTAATCATGTCGAGTTCTTTCCATCACCAATATTCACTTCCAAAAAATTTCAGAAGGATTGCACTTATCGGGTTCTGTCTTCCTTCTAGACAATGTTTAAGGAAAACACTGAAAAGGTCCACTTCTTGTATCATAAAATTAAACTTTTACACACATAAAGGACATCAAAAGAGATTCCATGATGGATATTGGAAGAAATGGGGTTTATAAGATTTAAAATTTGGGCAAAGGATAAAGAAGTGAAAGAATGGGTGACATAAGTATCATAAAGAGTTTGTATCCAAGGGTTATATAATAAAATTGTATCAATCATCATTGATTTCATGTTCCTCTTGTCAGATATCGCAAAGGTTTTATTTTGTGATCCTAAAATTATGATAAGTCTTTATCATTTCCTCGTACAACTTGTTGTCAAACACACGTTTTAAAAGGATTTGTTAGAAAAAGGTTGTTTAATTGACTAATAAGGTCGAAAGGATTGTTTTTGAAAAGGTGATCTTGAAAATTTATACGAATACCAACCATATTTTTGACTTTGCCTCGAAAAATTTCTTTGAGTATTAGAAGTTTTAGAATAAGATGCGGTCCTCATCCATTAATGTTTTACAACTTGCTAAATTATTACACTTGGCGTGGATTGTTCATGGAAATACTGACGGTATAGGATCCAATCATTAGGTCGAGACTTTGAATTCAACTTGTTTGACCCAATAAGTAACTGCTACAATTCGTTGACAAAACTCATCTCTCTCGACAATAAGCGAACGTTAACAGTTGCTCCTATAATCATAACAATCCTATGAATTGTTCATAAGACGTCCAACTTCTACAAAAAAAATGAAATTATAGCTAATACGGAGGTTTCAAAATTATCTTGTACTGTTATCAAAATTCAACGCTTTATTGAAATAAAGAAAATGAATCTTTACAATTCTTCATGGTAGCAAATTCTACATTTCACCTCGAGTTCCTCCCAAATTCAATCCTTAATACAATTAATTTGCGCACTTTTATTATTGGATATTCTACAAATAGGCAAGTTGAGACAAAGAAACAACTTTTAGAGAACTATTTTATTCTTAGGAGATCAGAACCATACTCTCATACCAAACTTTTACGCTCTAAAAAATGAGTACGCAAGATGGAAAGGAGGGGTAAATTTTAAATTATGTTTAAAGGAAATTTCTTTAATAATCATGAAAAATTCTATTTGAAAATTGTTTGAAAATCAATTCTTTATAAATAATTTGGGTACTCTTTAAAGATTTTCTATTCAAAAGGAAAAGTTCGATATAATTTGATAAACTTAAATACAAAACATTTATAAAATAAAATAAAATTCATTAAATTAGAGTGGTCTAATCCTTGCCTAATGTAAATTTTGACAACCAATAAATTAAATAAGGTTTTAGGTCAAACCTTGTAATGTCTAAATCCTTCATAAAGGTTCTTTATGTCCTTTCTACAATGACCCCGATTATAGTGGTTGGAAAGTGAAGGAAGAGTGAGGGGTGATCTTACAGCCCAATATGAGTGTATTCTAATATATTACTATAACAAATAAGTATTCACGATGTATGTTATTTATTAAAAAAATTCATGAATGGAAGTAATCATCATCAGTATACAATATGGGAGGATTTTAGTTATAAAATCCAAGTATACCTATACTTTCTCGCTTTCGAGAACCGAGGTAGTGTACATTTTAGGTATTCCAATGCTTTCTTATGCAATATAAAATATGATATGCGATATAAACCTCATATGTATTATTTACCAATTGGCACATATGCAGTCCAACTCTTACACGCACATGAGTCCACCTCTGACCCCATGTATGATCATAATACAAATGGGACATGTATTGAACAAATCAATCTCTTATGAACTTTCATCTATAGGCAGTCAACTCTGAAACCCAATAAGGGATCCAACTTTGAGGCCCATGTGCAGTTAACAAATCCAAGACCTAATAGACGAAAAACTTCAAACACAATGAGGGGTCCAACTTCGAGGCCCATGTACGAGCAATAAATCTGAGGCACCATAGATAGAAAAACTCCAAGAATAAATGTGATACGATAAGTACCTATAGTCCATCAAAAATAGTCTATTTCCACTAGTAGCCCACGAGTATCATACTTCATAAGACAATATATAGGTATACTCCCTACGAATAAAATCATTTTCATGATACATGTATAAAAATCTCGAATGCCATGTAATATTTTCAATGAAAATTATGGCTAGTTAGCTGGTTGGTTAGTTAGCTTGATGGCTCTCTAGTTATGGTTTAGGTGGATGTGGATTGGCTGGCCATAACTTAGGTGGCCAGTGGCTGGTGGATGTTTCCTACCCATATGGTAATGTATCATTCCTATTCACTCAACGCTTGACTTCTTTTTGCTTAGGGCTTGTTTGTGAGCTTGGTTGATTGCATAGATTGTAAATCCTATTAAGTCTGACCTATGATATTTTTATAGAAATTTAAAAAAATTACCTAAGTTTTGGGTAACTTACATGGTGTTGTTCCTTAGAGCCCTGGTTTCCCAAGATGATGAAAATTTTCTCTAAGTGTGAAGTGGTCAAATGTGTTCTAGATACAATGTTGCTCAAATGTCTCTATTAACCATTAAGAAGTTCCTTTCTAGTTCGGGGTATCCTAGATGGAAACAAACTAGACTACTTATCTTAGAGGTAATGATTCTAAGGGTCAAAACTTGGAAAGCAAAGTGACTTAGATGTTGACATCCTAGATCCAAACTTTGAAGGATGACAAGTTAGGAAGTGTGATTTGCAAGACAACCTAAGTGGGTAATGTAGTCTGGAAGGTAGAAATCCATTAAGTCCAATGGGGCTTAAGCCACTACATTCTAGATTCAAGGTTTGGAAGATGTCACTTCTTGGAAAGCGATGTATCTATCTTATTAGGCGTGGCTTGGATGACAACTTGTCTAGATAACGTAGCTTGGAATGTGGCAATCCAACAAATCTAATGCGACCTAAATGAAAATTTCTTAGATCCATAGTCTGGAGGATGGAAAGTTTGGAATGCAACCTAGAAATCAACTTGTCTAGATCACTCGATGTGGAAGATGGAAATGCATTAAATTCAAAGCAACCTAAGTGGCGACATCCTAGAAAGCACAACCTTAGAGGTGACAATCTAGAAAACATAACCTTCTAGGGTACAACTTGCCATACAAGGCTTGATCTTTCTTCACGTGTAGAACTTCGTTCTCTTGAAGTGATGCTTGTTTGCTCTACTCAGTCAATAACATTAGTGATCCTAATGGTTGTGGTTGTTTTAATTGATTGAATTGCATACTAGAGTTCACAATATTAGAATATTATGATTAAATGATGTCAAAAATATATTGTAATGTATACTAAAATAATGATTTTAAATGTCGTAATAAAATTTTTAAATAACCATTATAACTCTTATATGTTGTATAAAAATTATATAATGTAAAAAAATGATGTATTAAATTTAACAAAACACCGTTGGTGTTGGATTCTCCATCCTCATTTGTATATTAAGTAAAAACATGTATTGAAAAAATGTAAGGAGACAAACTAAAGAAATAAAAAATAAAATAGAATACTACCCACGTTCAAACTTTTAAAAAAGTCACTTCGAATCATCTAAATCTTATTCACTACAAACTCTAAAACAAGCATCAAGTAATTATCACTCCCAATCCACCCCTTATTAGTTTCACAGCTCTGGCTCATCCCTTTCCCTTTAACCCAGCTCGATATATCTCACTCCCAACCCACCTCAAATGACTTGTTCGCTCCCAGCCACCCTCGATCGAAACCTCATAAATTATCTCCCAGCCTACCCTCCAATAGCGGCAACGATAGCCTCCAACTTCGGCAGCAATAACCCACCAACACCACTAGCATCGCCCTCCAACAGCTAGTGAATGACCACCCACAGCCCAAGGTGAGGCAGTTCCCTCCCACAGCTAGCTGAATCAGAGTCTTTATCGAACGTTCCCAATCCTCTTGTTCAGCATCAACGAATTGATCGAGGTGAGTTTTGACCCACCAACACCACTGGCATCGCCCTCCAACAGCTAGTGAATGACCACCCACATCCCAAGGTGAGGCAGTTCCTTCCCACAGCTAACTAAATTAGAGTCTTTATCGAACGTTCCCAATCCTCGTGTTCATCATCAACGAATTGATCGAGGTGAGTTTTGATAGGAAACTAATTTGTTCTTGTTATATTCGCTTGTAATTCCTTATTGCCGTTTAGCCTCATAGGGAATTTTAATTTCTTGTTATATGTTTTTAATTTTTAATTTGATTTTAGTGATCTGTGAAGGAATGCGAAATAATTGAATTTTGCATAAACTATATTCTACTGTTAATGTTTCTGATGTTGATAAATGTGTCTTTTTTTCTAAGTATGATGACAGAGTTGGAAAAAGAAAAGTTTGGTAATAATGTATTTGGGCATTCATTAAAAGTGTTGAGATCAAGTACGACATAATATTGTTAATTTGGTATATGTCTACTTCTCAACATAAATATACGAAAATATGACAGGAGAATGGTATACAAATAGGTGAAGAAAGTGAAATAAGAAAAGAGCAGACACAATCATATTGTAGCAAAATTTGGGAACAAAATTACAAAAAGGTTGTCAATTCATTTGCTCTTCCCCATATTTACCTATGTATCCTAATGCACTTGTCAATTTCGGCTAGAACATATAACATAAACTTAATACTATATGATAGGAATTATTCTTTAATTAAAATTAATTATTAATTATGCTATGTTCATAATAATTTAATTTTTTCATGATAGTAAAAATTATGTGTACATAATCCTGAAAACACGAATACGAACAAGCATGACACGAACACACCACACATGCAAACTGCCACCCCTACTCCCAGCCCAACATCCAGATGTTATCAGCACCAATATCAACTGTTTTATTAAATATATAAATTGTAGTATAATTAATTACTTTTATTATATATACGTGTGTCTGACGATGACAAATTAATTAATTACTGTTGATGACAAATTATAAAATAATTAAAATTTTCTTGAAAGATAGAAGAGTAAGTATAGCTCTGAAGCGTAATATAAAGAAAATCAAAGTTTGAGTATTGGTGTATGTGACATATATTGTAATGAGTGAATAGTATGGCCAAGGCTCTTAATATTATTTGAGACACTATTATACTTGTCATTAGTGCCTCTACATTAATATTTTGGAATACATGTAGGTTTTTTCATAGTTAAGAAAAGTTAAAGCAAATTTATAGTATTTGTAGGGTCTCTAGAACCGATGATAATTCAGATAATTAAAAACTAATTTATTAAATTCTTGTGAATTAAATAAAACAAAAGCTAAAAATTTATCCATGTCGAATTGGAAGGCATAAAAGTTTATCCTAAACCTAGACCAACACTAATTTATTTTAAAACTCCACCATATTTGGATTTTGATAAACCTAAACCCCTAATTCCCTAAACCAACATGGTTGATTATAATGCTTGTTAGCGGTTTATTTGTACTTTATAATTTGTAATAACAAAAGCTTTATTAGTCATATGCATAATATTTTTAAATTTTATTTTATATGAAAAAAGTGAACATTTAAGTTGAAAATTTTAGCTGAACTTAAGAAATAATTACATACAAGAGTAACTTGTTCTTCTTCTTTTTTCGCATGCACATGTAAAATGAATTTGTCTTGGATGTCAATGTGAGAGTTCTAAAATGGGCCAAATAGATATAGATGGGATAAATATGTTATTTTCAATTTTTTCAAATTATAAATTTGTAAGCTAATTACAACGGATAAACATGTAATCATGTCTAAATAATAATTCAAAAATTAAAAGTAACATACGAGATATTTAAGTATAAACAACCTAAGATACAACCATGACTTGAGAGAAAAATCATCGATCAATCGGATAACTTAATTTATTTACTATGAAAATTTAATGTTCAAGTACAAACTCGATCTTATACTATTACTTGTCTCTAAAATATACCCGATGATTATTTTGACATGTTCAAGATGAGATTCCTTTGGGTCGGCTTGACAACGAGTAGACACGCCAATACTAAAACATATATTAGGTCTACTTGTAGTCAAGTAAAGTAAACTACCTATCATACTCCTATAAAGAGTTTGATCAATTCTTACCTTGGGTATCTTTCTTGATTTTGTTGTTGATGCTTAACGGTTGTTTTAAAGACTTGCTAGATTCGAGGCCACCTTTTAACTTGATTGCAAGCATACTTAGTTTGTGAAATAAATAAACTATTAAGAGATTGTTTAATTTATTGGTCAAGAAAATAAGTTAATTCACCAACTATGGATTTTTCAAATTCTTTTTACATAGCAATCAAATATTCATCAACTAGTGAGATAAAAGTGGATCCAAAAATAATACCATCAACATATATTTGAGCAATAAAAATGTCATCAACACTTCTTTTTATGAAAAGAGTTTTATCAATTCCACCTCAAACGAAATTCTAGTTTAAGAGATAATTAGTAAGTCTTTCGTACTAAACTCTTAGTGCTTGCTCAATATATACTTCCTCGAGTAGGAAACCATTTGGTATAAATAAAATTTCATAGCGCAAGCAACAACAATTAAAAACCTAATTGACTCTAGTCTAGTGATAGGTGCAAAGATTTCATCAAAGTCAACACCTTTTACTTGTATATAGCCTTGAGCTACCAATCTAGCTTTATTTCTAACTATAATGTCATACTCATTAGATTTATATTGAATATCCATTTGGTTCCAATCATGTTCTTGTCATTGGGTTTAAGTACAAGTGTCCACACATTATTTCTAGCAAGATGCCTAACTTAACTTGTATGTCATTTATCCAATGTTTATTTTTCAAGGCCCTATTCATATTCTTACGTTCAAATTGAGAGATATAGAAAATATATATTACCTCACTAATTTGGCATCTCCTAGTTACCATGCTTTTATTTGGATCTCTAATAATGTTTGTTGTGGGTGATGAGCGCAAGACTGGTATTATAAATACCGATCTTGTGGAATACTTTTTGTTTTATAATTTGTAAAACTCTCGCAAATGCACTAATCATTTTATAGAAAATGATAAGTATACTCCCAAGATCGATCTAAGGAAGGAATATAAGTGATCTTTAATTTATTATTCAAACTTTTAAAAACAAAATTAAATCCTAAATATCTTGTCACAATATTTTGGTTTTTGTATTATAATCTAATGACATAATAAAAATAAAAATAGATATACATTAAATAAACAATAATGCAAATTTTTATAATTCATAACAATGGAGTATTTAAGGATATAATAACTAAGTTAATTATGTTTGTTCATATTATTTAGGTTATTAAATATATAAATTGATATTTTTTGATTTGTTTTTATATGAAAGTATACTTAGGTAGGGCCCAAATTCTTTTGTTTAATATTAATTAGCTAATATACTTAGGTAGAGCCTATTAATTAATTAAGTATTAAATTTAAGCTTTATTTCTAAGAAAATAACAACCATTTAATCACATCTTTAGGCAGAGTTAGTTAATTAGACTTTATTCAAGATATCCAAATTAAACATAAGGATTTAATTATCTGAGTACTAACTTTCAAGTTTTAAAACTATTACTGAAAATATGTCATCAATATATTTTCGAATAATATTTCTTATAAAAAAACTTTTTAAATAGAGCTTCACTCTAACTACCGAGCGATTATACTAACAAATAAAAGAGCACTACTTTAAATCAGACCGGATAATTAAATCTTAAAATCAACTTTTGCAAATTTAAGTTTGTAATGAAAAATAATATATTTCTCTCTAACATCTCTAATATAAAATCTTGAATAAAAAAATTAATTTATTTTATAGAGATGTTTTACTCATTTAATATTTCTCAAGCATAACAACGTTATTATTATATCATATTTACAAATAGTCAACCATGTTAAATTTAATCACAGACAAATTAAATATAATATATAAGAATAAAACATAAAAATATAACTCTAAAGAATCCATTACAATTATACCTTAAAAGAATATTTACAGAATTTTGACGCTAATTCTGTTGTTAGAAAACCTCTAAACGGATTTGAATTTATGCTTATTGAATCAAAAATTAAAAATCTATAAAAACATAGCTACCTTTTCTTAAAAAGAGAAGAATTTAAAAACTAAAAACTAAAAAAAATGAAAACTTTCTAGAGATAGAAAGCTAGCGAGAGAAATAACTTAGAAAATTGTGTGTTTTACAATGGAGGAATAATGTCTTTTTATAAGTGAGGAAAAGGCCAAAAAGGGGAGAAAATATTTCAAAATTTGAATTTTGACGCATTGGATAGGTTGGCATACATGTATGGGGTGCAAAACTTTCGATAGACGGGTGTTTGGTATGACAGTCAGAAGTTGGGTGTGTGCGGGTGCAAGCGAGACGCGGTGTAGGAGTGTACTAGCATGCATGAGACACGACATGGGTGTGTGCTGGTTCATACGTGCATGTGTTAGGCGTGTGTTGACCACGTGCGGGCGTGTGCCAGTATGTACTGGGCATGCACGCGGGACTCAGCACGGATGGGCTGCTACACGAGGGACTTAGCCTAGATGGGTGACTGCATGCAGGATTTCATCCCTTTTGATATTCTTGACCATTTTGACACATTTTGTCCAATTTTTTCATCTTTTTGACTTTTTCTCATTTCTTTTTTCAATATATTTGTGAGGTATTACCTCAAGTATTTTTCTTTGTGTCTTTAAGTTATTTTTGAATGAAAATACCTAAAAAATAATAAAAATACCCGTGATTCCAAAAATACAAATTTATATAAAAATATGATAAAATTCATGGTAATTTTAGTGTTTTTTAAGCACTCATCACAACTCCCAACTAGCTTCTTGCTAGTTCTTTAGCAAGCGAAGCGATAAAAACTAAAAATTAAATTATCTAAAATCACTTTTGTGGATTAACACGGTTGTATTTAGCGTATACAACAAGCCTTTAAACCCCTAGATTATCCTAGTGGATGAGTTTAAGTCTCGTGATGATTTTCAGTAATGATACACACAAATATTAATAAATTATGAAAACAATATAAAAAATAAAAAAAAGATGTTAACTAAAATTTAAAATAAAGTAAAAAGACTAAACTAAAATAAAGAAATAAAATACAAAAATATATCATGCTTATAATCTCTTTTAAATTTCATAATTAAAATCTTAAGCATAGATTATTTTAACTTTCTAAACATTCATGATTTATTATAATAATTAGTTGAAAATTATTTTCATATTTCATATAAAAAATGTATCAATTTAATTTCAGCCAATCTTAGTGTCAAGAATCTGAATTTACTTTGACTCTATTCCTCACAAGTCAATTCTCTCAAAAACACTCGTACTACTTTATTTGCAAAAGAATTGATGTATAGGTCGTCAATAGATTTTTTAAAAATAATTTTTATAAATTTTTTTGAAATAGAGCTTCACTCTAACTACCAGGCGATTGTACAAACAAATAAAAGAGAATAACTCTAAATCAAACTGGATAATTAAACCTTAAAATCTAATTTTTAGATTTAAGTTTGTATTGAAAAATAATATTTTTCTCTCTAACATCCTAATATAAAATCTTGAATAAAAACAAAATCAATTTATTTTATGGAAATATTTTACCTATTTAATATTTCGTAAGCATAACAACGTTATAATTATATCATATAACAAACAACCAGTCATGTTAAATTTAATCACAGAAAATTTAAATATAACATATAAGAATAAAACATAAAAATATAACTGTAAAGAATCCATTAAAATAATACCTTAAAAGAATCCTTACAATAATTTGATGCTAATTTTATTATTCGAAAACCTCCAAACGGATTTACATATCTGCTTATTAAATCAAAACTAGAAATCTATACAAACATAGCTGGTTCTTCTCAAAAAGAGAAGAACTTAAAAACTAAAAAATGAAAAATTTCTAGAGAGTGGAATCTAGAGAAAGAAAGAGCTCAGAAAATTGTGTGTTTTACAATGGGGGAAAATGGTCATTTTATAGGTGAGGAAAAGGCCAACATAGGGGAAAATATATCAAAATTTGAATTTGGACACGTATGGATAGGTTGACATGCGTATGGAGCACGAAAATTTCGATAGTTGGGTGGTTGGTGGGTGCGGGTATGAATGGGACACTACGATGAGTATGCTGGGACGCACTCGACACGGCGCATACATGTACTAGGCGTGTGATAGGGGTGTGTAGGGTGTGTATTGGCTATGTGAGCTAGCTGGATGTGTTCTAGGCATGTGCGATTGGGACTCGGTGCGGATGGGCGGCTATGCGCATTGGGGTGCATGGGATTTGACCGCTTTGACCCATTTTGTCCAAATTGTTTTCCATCTTTTTGACTTCTCCTCATTTCTTTTGCTCAATACGAAAAATACTTGAAAAAAAAAATATACCTTTGATTTCGAAAAGACAAATTTATATAAAAATATGATAAAATAATACAAATATAAATCTATTTAATCAATTAAAGTACATTAGATCATGATAATTTTAGTGCTTTTTAAGCACTTATCACAACCCCTAACCAGCTTCTTGCTAGTCCCTTAGCAAGAGAAGAAAGAAGCGATAAAAACTAAAAATTAAACTATCCTAAATCCTTTTCGTGGATTGATACAATTGCATTTAGCGTATGTAACAAGCCTTTAAATCCCTAGGTTGCCATAGTGGACGAGTTTAAGTCTCGTGGGGGTTTTCAGTAATGAAACCCACAAATATTACTAGAATCCTTAAAAAAAAATAAAACAAATAAAATAAGAAGTTAACTAAAATTTAAAATAAAGTAAAAAGACTAAAATAAAATAAAGAAATGAAATACAAAAATATATCATGCTTATAATCTCTTTTAAATTTCATAATTAAAATCTTAAGCATAAATTATTTTAACTTTCTAAAAATTCATGGTTTATTATAATAATTAGTCATGAAAATCATTTTCATATTTCATATCAAATATGTATCAATTTAATTTCACCCAAACTTAGTGTTAGGAATTTAATTCGCTTTGAATATATTCCTCACAAGTCAATACTTTCAAAAATACTGAATCCTATCAGTTTAAACACTCATACTAATTTATATCTGAAAGAGTTGATGTATAGAAATGAACTAATATGTTTGCATATATATAAAGAAGAAAGACTCAAATTGTTATTTTAACGTTGATCTTATGAAATGAATCAAATGTAAGGATTTATAAAATATTATACATTATTTTCATGCATCAATCAAAATCAAATTCATCAAATAGAAATATCAAGTAATATATGCCTTTTAGAAAATGTAGGAAAATGCAATGATTTCTTAGGGAATTACTTCCTATATTTTCTTTTGTATTAAACCATTTCTTACAACTATTTAGGCTTTTTGGGTCATAGTATATAGATTATACTATTCCTTTTTCTCTCTTTCTTTCTATTTTTGTTTTCTTTATCTTATATTCCTTTTTTATAAGAGAATACATTTATTTAGTGAGTCCATTTTCATATTGTACATTTTTTATATAGTAAGGTGAGTGGTTAATATTGGCATTTTTTTTTGTATTTGTATAGGTAATCTTAGATATATATCTTTTTTTTAATAGAAGTCATGCATTAATGAAGAAAGACATATATTATCAATTTCTAGTTAAATAATTTAATCTAAGAAAATGAAAAATAAATATATAAGACTTCATTAAGATGTAAAAATCTAGACATTCAATACTAAATCCTATAAAGATCATCTAATAAGGTTGAAAAAATAAGAAAAGTGTTTATAGTAGAAAAAATAATATTTATCACTCAAAATAAAGGATATTAGGCTAAAATTATATCTCATAAGGGTAGTCTTTACTATTTGATTTCTAAACACTGATTTTGGGTTTAATATAATTTCCACACCTTATCAAGAAATACTAGTCATGACAAAAACTAATTTTTTTAATAGAAGTTATGCATGAATGAAGAAAGACATATACTATCAATTTCTACTTAAATAATTTAATCTAAGAAAATGAAAAATAAATATATAAGACTTCAATAAGATATAAAAATTTAGACATTCAATACTAAGCTCTATAGAGATCATCTAATAATGCTGAAAACAATAAGAAAAGTGTTTAGACTAGAAAACAAAATATTTATTACTCAGAATAAAAGATATTAGGCTAAAATAGTCTCCACTATTTGATTTCTAAACATCGATTTTGGATTTAATATCATTTTCACACCTTATCAAGAAATACTAGTCATGACAAAAACTAACTAATTACTATATATTTCATGATATGTTTTCAAAAATTAGTTTTAAAATCAAACACAATAAAAAATGAAATTATGAATATAATTTTTTTTAAATTGTTAAACTTTTTGAAATTAAGCATGATAACTTTTCACCACCCCCAACCTAGAACTTACATTGTCCTCAATATAACAATTGTAAATTAAAGATAAAGAGAAAAGAGAAGAAAAGTTACCTATTTCCCGAGAATGTGCAAGTAGTGATGAAAAATTGCAAGTGCATCCATCATTAAAGTTCACACAGACAGATCGTTATAAACTTCTAATATCTCAACAAATATTTTTAGTTTTAAAAATTCTAAAATTATTCACATGCAATTAAACTAAAATAAACAAAACAAATTAAATTAAATTACCTAAAATGATGGGTTGCCTCCCATCCCGCGCTTAGTTTAACATCTTAGTAAGACATAACTTGAGGGATTTTATTTTAAGTAAACTCAATGTCCCCACATCGTTGAGTTAATCAAACCAATAGGTAGGACAAGTTTGTCTACATATACTTTTTAAGTCATGCCCTATGAATTTTTAAATTTTGTTTACTTAAAACTAGGGACATGATTATGGGTTTTAGATAACCCATGTGTAGGTGCAAGTCAAATAACTAAGGCATCAAAACACATTTGTACCTAAATCTAATAAAGCAACTATCTCCTTTTATCACACATTATGATTAAAAGCTTTGAAATTGTTGAGATAGCTTCAGAAATATTTTTTTTATATTTTTTTAATTTATTATAATATCTAAGTTAAATAACATAATCAGTATTAACCAAAAGTGCTCCCAAGAAAGAATGGTGGGGCAAAGCCTTCTTAAAAACTATTCTCCTAGATAGAGCAACGTTCTCACGAAAGACTAGTGACATAAATGCTTCCAAGAAATAGTATCATATACAAAACTCCCTTATATATTTACTTTTCATGTTATTAAAATCTAAGTTAATTATGTTAATAAATTAAGTAAAGTGAAAATCTAAGTTAATTAAGGTAAGTTAAAATCTAAGTTAATTATGTTAAGTTAAAATCTAAGTTAATAAATTAAGGTAAGTAAAAATATAAGTTAATTAGTTATTTATTATTTATTTTTTTAAAGCTCATTCTTTAAATAATTCTTTTTTAACCCAAAATAAATAAAAAAAATCACAATTATTTACAGCACAAAAGGTTTTCAAAAATTTGATAAATAATTTAAAAACGTTATTTTTACCTTGACAATAATGCCAAAAACTTGATGAGCACAAGACCAACATTGTAATTACTGATCTTGTGGATACTCTAGTTTTATCATTTGTAAACCTCTCGCAAGTGCACAAATTATTTTATAGCAAATTATAACTATACTCTCAAAGTCAATCCAAGGAAAACATATATGTTGTTTTTAATATATTATTCAAAATCTTAAAAATAAAAAATTAAATTCTAAACATCCTGTAACGATATTTTGGTTTTTGTGTTATAATCTAATGACATTATAAAAATAAACATAGATATGATCCAATAAACAATAATGAATTTTTTTTTATCATTCATAACAGTAAAGTATTTAAGGATATAATAACTAAGTTAATTATACTAGCTCATAATATTTAGGTTATTAAAGGTATAAATTGATATTTGTTGATTTTCTATTTTTGGTATGAAAGTGTTCTTAGGCGGGATCCAAATTCTTTTGTTTAATATTAATTAACTAATATCCTTAAGTGGTATTGAATTTCAGCTTTATTTGTAAGAAAATAAAAAACCATCTAATCACATATTTAGGTAGAGTGAGTGAGTTAATTAGACTTTATTTAAGGTGTCCAAATTAAACATAATAATTTAATTATCCGAGTACTAGCTTTCAAGTTTTAAAACTATTATTTAAAATATGTCGTCAATACATTTTCGAATAATATTTTTTTAAAAAAAACTTTTGAAATATAGGTCACTTTAACTATGAGAAATTGTACCAACAAGTAAAAGAGCACTACTCTAAATCAGACTCGATAGTTAAACCTTAGAATCTAATTTTTAGATCTAAGTTTGTAATGAAAAATAATATATTTCTCTCTGACATCCTTAATATAAAATCTTGAATAAAAACAATATTAATTTATTTTATAGAGATGTTTTACCGAGTTAATATTTTGCAAGCAAAACAATGTTGTTATTATGTCATATTTACAAACAGCCAACCATGTTAAATTTAATCATAGACAAATTAAATAAAACATAAAATGATAATTGTAAAGAATCAATTAAAATTATACCTTAAAAGAATCTTTACAAAATTTTGATGTTAATTCTGTTACTCGAAAACTACTAAAAATCTATAAAACATAGCTAGTTCTTCTCAAAAAGAAAAGAATTTGAATTTGGACTTGTTTGGAAAGGTTGGCACACATATGGGGAGCAAATATTTTGGTAGACATGCGTTTAGCACGATAGACAAGTGTTGGGTGGGACATGGCACAAGCGTTTGTTGGCTAGGTGTGTGCCAGCTTATACAGACGTGTGTTGGGCTTGTGTTGACCATTATTGAGAGTGTGTTGGGCGTGTGTTGGCATGGCTGGGCATATGTGTGCTTTGATCCACGTAAGGCTGAGTGCAGATGGGTTGTTGCGCGAGGGATTTTTTCCTTTTTTACATTTTTGATCGTTTTGACACATTGTTTCAAAAAATTTCCATCTTTTTGAATTTTCTTTATTTCTTTTCTCAATATATTTGAGATGTATTGCCTCTAGTATTTTTCTTTGTGTCTTTAAGTTATTTTTGAACGAAAATATTTGAAAAATAATAAAAATACCCGTGATTTCGAAAAGACAAATTTATATAAAAATATGATAAAATTATACAAATATAAATCTATTTAATCAATTAAAATGCATTAAATAATGGTAATTTTAGTGTTTTTTAAGCACTCATCAGTAGGGTGATTCTTTGTAGTACGAGTTTCCTTTTTCATAAGTGATGTTTGTTGTTCTTCTATCGTTTCCTGATCTTTGTCATTTTCATCATCTTTTGTCATGCTTGTGTTATCTATTTCTGAAGATGATGAAGTGTTCACATTTTCCTCAATGTCATGCTCAGTAGTAGACGTGTTTCTTAAATCATCTACAACAAGATTTATGGATTCCACCATAATATTAGTTCTACAATTAAATGCTCTAAAAGCTCTACTGCTTGGGGAGTATATATGAAAGACTTATTTATCACTTTTAGTGTCAAAATTACCGAATTATTCCTGATCCCTTAGGACATAGAATTTACTACCAATAGCATGTATGAACTTTAAGTTGGCTCTCTTACCTCTCCAAATCTCACATGGGGTTTGATTTGTACCTAGTCATAGATAGTCCTAATTGATAATGTAGCAAGCGGTACTTACTACTTCAACCCAAAAGCATTTAGAGACTTGTTTTGCATCAAGCATCATCTTAGCCATCTCTTAAAGCACATGGTTCTTCTCTCAAGGATAACTTTTGGTTGAGGTGTGATGAGGTTGGAGAATTCATGAGATATTCCTTATCTCTTATGCTTTCGATCCTTATTGGACCCGTTCGATGAATGTGTATCAATTCAAGAACATGACTTGTGTTGATGGAATTTATTTTATTATAGGTAGAATGAGTTTGCTTACACAACTGACATGATGCACATATAGGTTTATCACATTGGGAAAAAGTGGGTAGACCACGAACAATTTTAGTTTTACTCGGTTTAACCAAGTCCTTCACATTCATGTGACCAATTTTTTCATGCCATAGAGAGGTTAAGTTATTGTTAGCTAAGTTAGATGTCATTATGATTGATGTATGAATGTAGTAGTAATTATCATATGACCTAGTTCCCTTAAATATGCATTTACCATTTTGATCAGTTACCATGCACATGTTATTGGTAATTTTCACATTAAAGTTATTTTCACATATTTGACTTATGCTTATCAAAATAACCTTAATTCCTTTTACATACAAGGTTTCACGAAGTTTTGGAATTCTTTCAACTTGAAAGGATCTTTTCCCAACAATTTTTTTTTACCATCACCGAAAGTGACCTTTCCTTCATTGTATTCTTCAAAAAATTTAAATAAGGAACGCTTTCCAATCATATGTATAGAATACCTACTATCAAAATAACAAGCTATATTTAATTTGGTTTTAAAGGCTATATGGGCTACAAAGTAGTGTATTTCTAATTTCTTTTCCCAACCCTTCTTAGAGTTAGAAGTCCAAAGTGAAGAGGATTTATAAGTTGGAGATACAAGGTTTATGGAGCTTTCTTATAGTAAAAGATTTCCTCTTGAAATGTTTTTGAGGTCCTTGTAAATATTTGCATGCATGTCATGAACATAAAGATAAAGTAATCTATAATTAGGTCTAATATGTCCAATCCTTCCACAGTGGTAACACATAGGAACATACATATTTTTCTCGTAAGAGTAAGGCATGGATTTTACCTTTCCCGCAAGAGGGGCAACGAATCTCACAAAGTAAGTTATGGTTGTTTGTATAGGTTTAAGGACAATAGGAGTAGTGTTAATAAAAAATGTGATCTTGGAGGTAGAAGGGTTGGAACTTTCATCCAAATATCTGAGTCCATGTGTATCATCGTGTGAATTTTCGTTGCCCAAAACTTTGTTTAGTTTTTCAATGCTTAATGCCAAATTTTTGACTGTCTCCTTAGAAATAACAAGTTCTTCTTCGAGTCTTCAATTATCCTATTTTGTTTATGCAAGACTTAGATCAAGAGTATCAATATACTCATACAGTTTTAAATATTCTTTTCCTAAGTCAAAAGTGTTTGTTTTGTGTATACTAATTTTCATTCAATTTTTTCATTTCAATTAAAAGTTTGTGTTTTTCTTCTTTAGCACCTATGCAATCCATAAATAATTCTTCAAAACTAGATGCATTATATTTATCTAAAAATAAAAATAAGAGTTAACCCCCATCATCTTCATTTATGCTAGTGTTGGAATAATTTGAACATACATGTACTTTTGTGGTGAAGGCACAAAAGTTGGTTTCACAATCTTTTAAATTATTTTCTTTCTCTTATTCACTCTTTTTATGACTAAGTGTAGAATTAAGTGCTCTTCCAGTTTCTTTTTATTCCTTACACACTCTATTGAAATATGGCCCAAACCATTATAAGTAAAACATTGATGACCAGCAGGTTTATATTTCTTACCATCTGAACCCTTGGGGTTAGTTCTTTTAACTTTCTATCCTTGAACCGATTCTATTGTCCCCTATTGGGTGAGTTGTATTGTTGGTTCATTATTTTAAGGTACTTCTTGAACCTATGAGAAAATTTGACAATAGATTCCTCATCCGAACCATCATCATTGTTAAAAGGTACCTTTTTGAAGCTTTTGAATGCCATATCCTTGTTCTTCTTAGGTGGCTTAAGAGTAAGCTCATAAGTTTGGATAGACCCAACTAGTTTTCCAATATTCAGGGTGTCTATCACTAGCCTTCATCTTATAATCTCCTATCAATGAACTTATAATTTTGTGTACAATTATAGGCTGAGGAATTTTCACAACAAGTGTAGAGAAAGCATTAGTAATATCACTAACCTCTTGGTTAACCTAGATCGATTTGATGGTCCCAGTATAACATAATTTTGATGCTTGAACCTTGGGACATTAATTTGTTGTTTAACTCCAATAAAATTAATCTACTGAACTCTAGTCAAAGAAAAACTTTTGTTAATACAAAAACAAGTATCTTTTCTTTTATTACTAGCCAAGACTTTTTTTTTTGTACTTTCTATTTCATCTCCCTTCACAAGTATCTCTTTTTCGGCACTCTCTTTCTTACTCTTTTCTTCTTCACTCTTTTTTTATTGATCTCTTCATTACTATGATTTTCTTCACTCATCTCTTCTTTAAAGCTCTTTTCTTCTTTTCCAACTCTCGCTTTCTTTTTCTCACTCTCTCTTTTTTACAAATAAGTCAACTGCCTTGTTTGAATTCTACAATATGTCAAGAAAAGCATCTATTGTAGTAGGGTTTCTTTTGGGAACTTGGTATGGTGCTCCATGTTGCAAGGTTTCTAATGTGGCCTCGTATCTAGCCAATCTCTCATTCATATTTATTATTGTTGTAGTCATTCTATCAAATGAATGTCGAGTAGCTCATATTGTAAAAATGGCCTCCTATCTTTCTTCTTGAATTGATGATTTTTTTCCACTAGACATGGTAATAACTTGCACACAAAAAGGTCAAAACTACACTGATATTTTTTAAAACTCAATTGGCACAAAAATGGCAGATAAAAATAAAAGCTTGACTTAAGAATAACAATGAAATAATATTTTTTTAACTCAACTGACATAATAAAAATAAAAGCTTGACTAAAGAAAAACAATGGTAGGAATTGTTTTTAACTCAACATCAAGATTTCAAGGAACAGAAATAAATCACTAAAAATAAAAAGATAGGGATCTAGAAAACCTACCCTAGTCTCTACTACCAAATTATGTGAACCTAAGCACATGGCCCTTTAAATCAAAGCCAAGAACAAAATAATGAACAATAGCACTAATATGATCCAATGGATACTACTCATTAAGAAATCGGCTGTGACACCAAGAATCATTGGATATCACTCACCAAAGATTCATTAGTATTTTTTGACGCCACAAGGATTTCCAAAACCTCAATAAGTCAATTAAAGAGATAATGAGGCTAAAACTCTCTCCACTTGATTTCTACATCAATTATATAAATATTCAATACAAAAATTTACAAACTGAGGGTTATTCCATATTTGTATCTAAAACTAAACAAAACCTAAAGAAAAATGTTTTGAATAGGTTAAACATGAGAAAATATGAAAACATACTACGCGAACCGCGATGCACATTTTCTATGCTATGGCACAATTCCAAAATACTAGAACCCAAATCATTATGAGAAACATATGATTCATGCTCCTTTTCTTGTGCCACAATTCGCTTTCCTTTGCTTGAATTCAATCCCAACCCGTGGGTACCATGTCGCGACTAACATTGAGACACGATGTAGTGCATCTTCATTTTGTAGAATTGCTTGGTCATTAATCTCATAATGTCATGGATCATTTGATGATTCCCCTTGAATCATATCACTTATAGTCAGAGATGCGAAGAAACTCGTCCATCGTATTGTAGTTAAGATAGAGCATAGACCCTTTTGGTTTGCCACACAAAAGATGCGTTCTTTAGTGGTCCACCCTTTTCTTTCCTTGGTTGTTACACTATCTATAGTTATAGATGGTGATTAAAACCATTAAGAATAACATTCCATATGTTTTCATCTTATTTGAGAGAGGCTTGCATGTAGGCATTCTAGTAAGGGTAATCATACCTATCAAAAAATGGGGGTCTAAAAGATGAGTCACCTTATTTCATTTGGTCTATAAGTATGTGTACCCCTACAAATCAAAATCATTAAGTGTGTCTAGTGGAGGCTCTGATACAAATTATGAGTTCTTAAACAAATCAAATAGACCTTAAATGGGATGATTAGGTTATTTTTAATTTTACCAAATTATGAAATCGCTTGTAAATAGTAAAGTACAAAATTAAAAATAGCATATGAGATTTTTAAATGGAAACAACCTAGGCACAATAATGATCTTAGAAAAAAAACCATTGATTCATCTGACCACCTAATCTATCCACTATGAAAACTTAATGTTCAAGCACCAACTCAGTCTCATACTATCCTCCTTAGGATAATGCTCCAATATACTTACTAGCCCCTGCTCTATTTTCACAACCTCTGAGATTAGCATGGGCAGATTCTAACCAATGATCTGATTAGATCCTCATAATGAACAATACATCGATGCACACCCAAACTCATAAAATACACCTAACCTAGTGCATCCAACTTGTGTGCTTAATCCATCTTCATGTATCAAATCATCCACTCTGATCCTCTGAAACAAGAGAGTTTTAGCACTAATGCAAACAACGTATATAAAGTTCGAAGACTTCAATTTACACCTATAACTTGCACACACAAAACAAACATATATCCCATGAATGTATCACATAAATACATCATGTAGTGTATCCAAATACTCTCATATTACCCCTACATAGGTATACATCAATAGGCTAGGCACATGTAACATACAACACTAGAAAACACAATATACATGCATTACAAATATGCAAACTGCATAATCTAAATACAACATAATTATGCAAACTACACAATCTTCATGCAACACAAATATGCGAACTCTCCCTGAACATATGCAACACTTTCCCTAAGTGTATGCATATTAGATAAATATAATGCAATGCAGAGTACACTCACCACTCCATGTAGCAAGTAAACACAATGCACAAACAAGCACAAGTTATGGACACTTCTCCTTTTTGACATGGAAAGTCAAAGCAAGCACACATAAAAAGTATGCAACATACCACACCTCTATATGAAGTAGAGAAATCAAATAAAAATGTAATAATCCTAACATTTAAAAATTAAGACAAACATAAAAAGAAGCAACATATGCAGTCAAGTAAAAAAGACAGAATAACATCGAGACAATAGCAAGGTAAAAACATGTAATAAATATCAACTTGAATGCACTAACAAACCAAGAGTATTACAGACAGAAAATATCTCCCTAATGGAATACATAGAATGGAGCCCCATGTCTATACTTTTTGTGCATACAACACATCGATAGGACCAATGGTCAAACACCAATGGTATATAAATGTGTCAATGAATATGTAAGAAGATTTTGACTAAGATTCCAACTATCTTCCAAGTTTGCATACTCCTAGTGACTCAAAAATCTTTCCCCAAACATCAACGCCACTTAAATTTGTCAGTGAATCCTTATAAGAAGTTGACTAGGAGTCTAACTATCTTCAAAGTAGACATACGATCAACATGAATTGTGTATAATGCGTATTAAAGTATACTTATCACCAAAAAGTAATATAATGATAAGAAAAGATCATTCTTACAGAGATTATGTTATTAAAAACAAATTTTAAAAACTAAAAAGTAAAACCAATTTTTTTTGTGTTTTTAGAAAGCAAAATTAAAAGAACTGAAAATAAATAACAACACTTAATTAACTCAAAATTAGTATTTAAGAAGATATACGAGAAAATATTTAGAAATACTTAATCTCCCAATTTTCTAAACATTTGAATCACTAAAATCCACCCAATATAATTACCAATCAATTAAATCTAACATAACATGTATTCATCTCTCAAGTAAACTAAAAACCATATAGTAATTAACCTAATCACACTCTCATGTCAATTAAATGACATATTACTCATCAAGCTCATCAATTATTGATCACATACATAAAAATAATACATCTTTGCTAAACAATTATGCATGCTTTTTAATTAATACAAACAATTAAATAATTCTATCAAATCTATTTAATTGACTTTAAGATTAATTGTTAGCCAAATAATTAATTGTGCAAAAATTAGATAATATAATTAAATTGAAATCATAATTGGGATAAAAATATTAGATCATCACATGTAGAAAATTGGGTTCTTACGATCCCTAGATTAATAAATTAGCTAGACATGATTTTGATTTTTTTTTTATATTTTTCTCTCTTCTTGGCTTCAAAAATTGATATAAAATTATTAATTTTTGATTCATTAAGGTTTCTGAAGCAATTAGAGGTTAAATTAGTCTTAGATGGAATCTGGACCATTAGACCAGCTTGAGATCAAGGGCTTAGATGAAAAAGGAAATTAAACAACGTTGGTCAATAGGATCGCAACATGTGGTATGGGAGAATCACTAGAAGAATCAACTGCTAAAATGTGAGGGAAAGGAGGCAAACTATTCATAATCAATGCATACTAAGTTAGTACCATGGTGCCCTATCATTTGAGGATACAGACTGCATGGCATCCTCAAAAACAGAACAGATGAATCACATGACGACGGGTGGCATGCTCGTTGACTGTGGAGCAAAATTGGAAATGAATGTCATGTTGACATATGCCAAGGCCTGCATAACCAATTAGACACAACCCACTTTGATTGGCTCTCTTTTCATGTGTGGCATCCACATGGATACATCTGGTTAGTTATGCATTAAAAAATTCATAAAAAATCCATAACAATTTCAAAAACTTCTCAAAAATATATTTTCATCCCTTTTTACTAGAAAGTTTATATTTTAATATTTTTAACCCCAAAAGTACCACTTATTAAAGAAAATGAACAAATATTAAGCATAAAATTGTACTGATGACTTTACTTTCATAGAGTCAGCACACCTCTAAACTTACCTCTATGCTTGTCCTCAACTAAAGCCAAATGTAACTAGATAAACTAACTCAAGTCAAGTGAAGTCTAATTAGATAAACCAACATGGACAGTATATTCATAAATATCTATATATATATATATAGCGAAAACAATCCCTTAATAGTCATACAATTTGTGTGTGTGTGTTGCACATGATAACATTCAATGCACTCATGAAATCAACCTATATGAACATGCTAATCAATTCATTCTAAGAGCAAATCTCATAAATCTATTTTTCACATCCCTCTCCTCTAATATAAATATGCACTTAGTTAAAGATCAATAATGGATTTATACGCTTATTGTGTGAGGCTTAAGTGGAGGTTGATAAATGAAGACATTTAGGCTCTTTTCACACCTTAGCTTTCTTTTTATTCATCATGCACCTTTTAATCATAATTGTGCTATTAACTGATATTTTAGTGCACCATATCTTATCATTCTTTTCATATTCTTTTATTTCATATAGTTTTTTTGTAACTTCATAATATCCCCAAACTTATTTTTCTTTTTCTTAAGAGGGATAATTGTGTTGTGAGTTTTTTTTCTTTTTTTTATAGGGTGCATTTTAATTATCTTCATTATATAGCATAACACACAATTGAATTTTCTTTTTATATAAACTAAAGGTACAAAGGTAAAGGTAATGCTTATTGGTTATGCATAAAATGTGACTGAAAGATCTGAAAGGTTTTTAACTGAGCTCAAATAGGTGACTAAAGATATTAACAATGGGTAGCTTGAAAGGTTCCATTGATCTAGATAAGACCTAAATAATTTCTCTTGTAAATACTATTTAGAATTTTGCCTTGAGAGATGATCAAATAGACTAACATGGTAGATCTCATCAACTCCCATAACTCACTACAAATTTTGTCTTAATAAGAACACCAAAATCAATCAAGAACATATGTATAAAAATTTGAATTAATCCAATCAAAACTAGCAAGCATATCACATGATTAATGTAAGTATCTTAACAGGCATGTTACATTTCTTATCCTAGTCATGAAAACCAATTTTTATCATTAGGTTCATATGTTTCATACAAAGCATGTATGTATTTAGTTTCCAAGTATTTATCAATTTCTACCCAAATCATGATTAAAAACATCTAAAAATTAAAAACAATTCTTAAAAATTAAAAAAATGCATACTAAATACTAAAGTAGAGAGTGAAGTTTTCTCCCCTAAACTTAAATTTCACATTGTCACCAATGTCTACATATAAATATGAAAAAGTAAAAGGAAAGAAAAGTCTCTTAGTCTTGGTATACCGTATCTATGGTTGAAATGATCAATCTTGTTGCACTATTACTCTCTACATTTATTCACCTACAAAACAGAAACAATACAATATAATTAAAATAATGTTGGGTTGCCTCCTAACCAGCATTACATTTAACTTCCTTGAATAGATAGTTATACCAACTCCTAAGGTACATCTCTATGTGTCCATTTATAATTGTGTTTGCTTGAAAATAGTTTGAGTCTTGAATTGTTCAATAATACTTTATGTTTTGATTTAAAAATATAGTGCTTAATTCTCTTATCATGCCATTTTTTTATCTTTTTGGCATTATTATACATACTCTACCATAGCTTATCTAATTAATGTATTTGGAGCATCCTTTTTACCTCTCTATTGGACTCTTCTACTTTCCCACTTGATTGGGGATGGTAGGGTAAAGGCGTGTGCGGTCTAACCTTGGTGACTCTTTAGTAGATGGTTTAAGCTTAGATCATATCTTAAAACTCTCTATAACCATATAAGGTATACACATGAGAGGTATGACCTCCAAATAGTTCACACAATCAACAATATCAATCATAGATTCCATACTTTCAAAATTAAAATAGGTTGACTTGTTTCTTGGTGAGTGTTGTCTTATTTTCAGAGAACATAAAACGTGCAAGTATACACGGTCACAAGTAATAAAATTTGATAAGTAAGTTATCGTTCCCATGGAGATTTGTTACTATAGTTTGTTGAGTACTAAAATTATCTCTCTCTGATTTTATCCAAAATGATCGTTGATTGTAACAAATTTAAGAAAAGAGTTTAATAACAAAATAAAAGAAATCTAGGATTGAAATTTTTCACCAAATTAATGAACTCAAATCATGTTATTTTCTTTTGATTTATATTTTTTAGTACATTTAATTTGTCAACCGAAAACTTCTAATTTTATTCATACATCTCTTCTGAGCTCCGTACAAACACACCTCGTTAAATTAATTCACTATATTCCTATGAGAATTAAATTCACCAAGATTAATTAAGTTCTAAGTTCTCAAATGGCCACACATATAATTAGGGTATATTCCTATCCTTCATCATACATGTTATTCTATCTATGAGCAATATACACAAAAATGTCTCTTCCAAGTTTATTTATGTGCCACAGATCATTTGATAAAATTCGTAAATAATCAAAAGCATTAAGCACAAAATAGAATAAACAACTCAAACGTCTTATAAATCTTCAAAAAATAATTAAAATCAAAGCATCATAAATTTAGATCAAATGCAACCCTAGAAAAATTAAATTACTTCATAAATTTAAAATAAAAATTACAAGTGTCAGAAAAATGAGATGAAGAAAATAGAAAATAAAAACATCTCTTAGCACAGATATTTGGCACACACAGAACACAACAAAAGCCAAACAATGGCTTCTACGTGTTCTGCAATCCAAAACCGAACAATACAAAAAATCTCAAAAACTAAACACCCCAAAAACTTTTTAACTCTATCATAATATCCCCTATTTATAGCTAAAAAAAGATATCTAAAATAATACATTTCTTTTTTTTTCTTTTCAAAAATGCTTAAAAAATATTGCATCGAAAATAAAATCAACGCGTATCGAAATTTGATATCGAAAACATTTTTTTAATTCACGCGTGACACAAAGTAGAGTCGTTTCTGATTTTTAATTCAAAGTCCATGCCACATGTCAGTGCCTGATTCGCTATAAGGATTAATAAGGACACATGGTAGCATTTCATTAGTTGAAGGAAACGACAGCGTGTGATGTCGTTGCACGGGATAATGGGGCGCACGAAACGTGGGAATAGCGGCTGCACGTGGGTGTGATCCTGCGCTTTCGCGCTCATTGTAACATGACACGTGTCAGAACATGATTAGCTATAAGATAAAGTGGGACACGTGGCATCTTGTGATTCGTAGAATGACCGGGCGTATGTGGATCGACCGCACGGGAACAGAGGCGCACGAAGGTGGGCAATAACGGCTGCAACGCGTCAGAGACGTGGGTCCCACCTGCACGTCGGCCTGCGCGGTAGGTGGGCCCCACTCGGTGCACCGAGTGGCGTGAACGAGAAATCTGTGCCCATTCTATTTTGTCGGCGTTGAAGAACATGCGAGCATCATAGCCGTTTCTTCTCTGATCTGATGGTCCACGTTGCGCGCGTGGGAGATTGCGCGTGGACTTCTTCTCACCTGCGTAGAAATTTAAAGTTTCTTAATTGCATTTTGACCCACAAATTTAATTCAAATTACATTTTAACTTTCTTTAATTATAGTTAAGCCTTTTTCTAATTTAAATTAAATTTTTAAACTTTTAATAATTAAAATTAAGCCTGATTTTAATTTAAATTATATTTTCAACTTTTATAAATTGCAATTAAAAACTCTATTATATGAAATTATATTTGTGGACATAAATTTGCAATTAAGTACAGTTTCGATTCAAATTATTTAATTTTATTAAAAATGTATTTCTTAACACATAAAAGGTAAATATTATTTAATTTTACTAAAATTAACCAAAAATGTGAAGAACATAGCAATTATAATTAATAAAATAGGTGAAAATAACTATATAAAATACAGTTATCAGTGAGTTTACTTTATTCTTCATAGCATCATGTGTAATAGTCTTCAATGTGGGTGACTCAATGGATTTTTCTAAGTTATTGTCATGATCAGTAACTTTAACCTAAAGCATTCATTATCATTTTTAATATTAGGGGGTTCATATGCTTTAAAAATATTAAATGTTACTAGTTCATCATGCACTCTCATTGTAACCTCACCTCTTTGTACATCAATGAGTGCTCTTTTGGTTGCTAAGAATGGATGACCAAGTATAATAGGAATATTATGGTCCTCTTCCAATTCTAGTACAATAAAATCTACCTTAAAGATGAACTTATGTACTTTTACTAGAACATCTTCCACCATACCCTGGGGTCGCTTAATTCATATATCTACCATTTGTAATGTTATTGAAGTGGGTTTGGCTTACCAATTCCTTATCTCTTGAAGACTGATAATGGCATAAGGTTAATACTTAAATCTAAGTTATATAGTGCTTTCTCAAATTTCATGTTCCTAATTATGCATGGAATTTCAAAGCTACTTGGATTTTTCAATGTTGGGGTAGTTTTCTATCAACGTTATCACTACAACCATTATTGTTTCATTATCTCCAAGCCTCAATTTCTTAGATAGTATATCCTTCAAAAATTTGGCATAAGAAGGCTTTTGTTTAAGTGCATCTACAAATGGTATATTTATGTGCAGCTTTTGAAGACATCCAAAAATTTTGAAAGCTATATATCTAACTCTTGCTTTGTGCAGTATTTACGGGAAATGAATAGTGGGTTTATAGAGGTTCCTCTTCTTTGGCTGAATTATTTTCTTTCCAGTGATTTGTTTATCCACTTGTTTCTCTTCATACTTTTGTGTCTCATGTTCCTCCTCTAGAGTTTTACCACTCCTTAAGGATATGGTGTTGCATTGATCCTTACTATATCTTCTTGGGTTTATAATTTTGTCACTTTGAAGGTTACTTTGAGGCCTTTAACTTATGGCCAAAGAAAGTTACCTCATTTGGGTTTCTAAATTTTGAATTAAAGCCTCTTGAGTATACACTTTTGTATTTAATGACTGGATGAAGTCTTTCATCATCCCATTAAAGCCTTTGTATTGTCCTCCGTAAGTGGCTTCTTCTCTTTGGCTTGTGATTTTTTTGCTTGTTGAAAACCAAGTGGTGGAAATGATTGACAATTGAATTGATTACCACCTTGATTGTTGTTATTACTCCAAGAGAAATTTGGATGTTGTCTCCATCTTGGGTTATATGTGTTTGAGTGTGGATTATTTTTTCAGTTCACATTACCCACATAGCATGATGATTCAGAATCATTTGGACAATTATCAAACAAATGAGCTCCACCATGAATCTTGAATCTAGTTTATTCTCATTGGCGAGTTTTGAGCCTTGAAAAGATTCACTAAAGATAACACTTAAGCTGTAAGTACTGTGATATCATTTATCTCATGCACTTTTGCTACTCTTCTTGTGGCTTCCATTTTTTCCATTGACCATTGCTAATAATTGCTAGCCATTTTCTCAATTTAAACATAAGCTTGATTGTAAGATTTAGCTAGCAACGATCAATTAGTGAATGCATTAACAATGGTTCTTATTTGATCATTACAACCATTGTAAAAAGTCTCCATTTGGATCCAATGAGGGATACCATAGTGAGAACACTTAGCAATTATTTGAATCTTTCCCATGATTTATATAAAGATTCTCCTTCATATTGTTAATACAAGGTAATATCATTACTAAACTTGATATTCTTTGGTGGTAGGAAGTATTTCATCAACAATGTTTCTGCCAAATCATTCCAAGTTATAATGGAATTAGGTGGAATAGAGTTTAGCCAAGTTTAAGCATAGTCTTGCAAAGAGTAAAAGAACAATCTAGGTATAAACTCCTTCTCGGTTACACCAGTAAATTTGCATGAATCTCCAACATTAATAAACATAATGAGATGTAAATAAGGATCCTTTGTTAGTAATCCACTGAATTTTCCAACATTTTGTAACATTTGAAACATCAATGGCTTTAATTCAAATTGATTTGCTTGAATGTTTGGTCTTGTAATACTTGGATTCAACCCTTCTAACATAGGTAATTCATATTCATTCATATCTTTGTCCCTATCATTCATTAAAGGTATTTGGTTGTTCAAATTTAGCTTATTATTGTTTACTTTTATTGGATTAGCTATTTCTTCAACTTGGGTGACAACTTTTTTTTACTTATTTATTTCAAAGTATGCTCGATTTTGGTATCTAAATGCAAAATTTCTCACTTGTAGACTCTGCTTCTCGTATAGAGTCAAATATGTTTCTAATAGCACTAAAGGATATGGTTGTTCAAATTTTTGACTCATTAGGGTTTTTGAAGCAATTACAGGATTCACTTAGGCATAGATGGAATCTAAATCGTCATACTAACTTCAAATCAAGGGCTTAGATGAAAAAAAGGAAATTAAATAGCTTTGGCCAATTGAATCACAAATCGTGGCATAGAGGAACCACTGGATGAATCAGTACGCGATGTTGTGTGGGGAAAACTGGTTGTGTGGGGAAAACTGGTTGTGGTCAATACGTGTTGAGTTACCACCATGTGGCATGCTATGATTCATGAATACGAATTATGTGGCACCCTGGTTGAACGAATGGATGAATCATATGATGATGGGTTGCACATTCATTGACTGTGTGACGAGACTTAGAATGAACATTGTACTAACATGTGGTAAGGCTTGCATTACCTAGTACACACTGCATGCTCTGATTGGCCTTTTTTGCTTACATTGCATCCATTTTGCAACGATTTATTGATCTTGCATTAAAAGTTCATTAAAAACCACAAAAATTATACAAAATTCCCAAAAAAAATATTTTCGTCCCATTTCACTAGAAAGTTCATATTTTAATACTTTGAACCCCAAAAGTACTACTTCTTGAATAAAATGATCAAATATTAAGCAAAAAAGTAAACTGATGATGCTAATTTCATAGAGTGATCAACGTACTACTAGTGATTCAACTATCTTCCTCTAAAACCACTCGGGCTTATTCAATCATGTAACCTCAACCCATACTATGCATACACATATGAAAAGACATCCTTGTCTACAAAAGAAAACATATGTCATGTATTCGAACGACAAATACTAGGCTATCAACTACAAGCGATAAATATGTAATAACTCATTATAATAGGGAAGCAAGTAAACACATATAAAGACATATGAAATAAAGGATTTGAATAATGCATTAATAAGTCATGCTTAGAGTCATATTTATGTATGGTTCACACAAGGTGATATAAAAAGAAGGAAGAATCACAAGAACATAACAACATAATATAAACTCATAAGTAGAATTAACAAAAAAGGATGCCAAATACACACATGACTCCCATTGACACCATGCAATTGACACACACCTCTCCCCCTAAAAGTATGCATTTGAGGAAATAATTGTGTTATGCATCCTACTCTCAAAAATCCCAACACAGAAGCATATAAATAAAAGACAACAAGAAATACAGAACAAGGAAAGAAATCAAAAAATGTTCAACAAATCAAAGGGTTCTTAACAAATAGTCAATACAATCAACGTAAATATCCACATGTCCTTTAATCTATGATGCATTCATGTAAAGGTATGACTAAATTATTTATGACATGCTCCATATGTGTTATGCTAAACTTGTTTACTTTATATGCCATTGTGATATTATTATGTTAATCAAGAAAATAGAAATATAGACTCAAATTGTACCAAACTTCAAAATTCTACATTGAGCTTCTCTCTCCACCAAAGTAAGTGCAAGCTTAGAAGAAATCAATAGGCTTTCAAAGCTTAAAATGATAGGCTGAGGTTTAGGTAGAAGAGAAAAAAAATTAAGTATAGGCACACCTTTAGATGATCACAAATTACAACCAAAAGAAGTAAACCTTTAAACAAAGATTATTTTCTTTTACTTCTCAAAATTTGACCATTTTCAATTTTCCCAAACATGGGATCATTTTTATTTACGAATTAGCATTTATTTGCTAAAATCCCTATTTTTCCTTTTCTCTTTCTTTTACTTTTTCTTCCTTTTTTTCTTTTACATTTTTTTTATTTCTTTTCCTTTGTTCTTTTCATTTACTTTTCTTTTACTTCAAACATGAGAGTAACGTAGACAATCCCAAGGTAGAAAAGTTCAACATATCAAAATTAAAACTCAATAAAAGGTGTACTAGGTTATTGGGAATAATCATTTGGGCTAAGCCAGTATATAAGTGAAAAAAATTGAAGGAATAATGTAAAGGCTTATAAGGGGAGACTGAGAATAAGAAAAGGTTAGTGGCTTGAAATGTCCAAACGATCCAAAGATGACCTAAATCTTCTCTCTATCCATGTAGCACCTAGGATTTTGCCTAAAGAGACATTAAAAGTAGATTCTAGAGCTTCTTAGAGAGATAGAAGTCATTAAAGGAAAAGATCCACATAAGCTTTTCAAAATCACCATACAAATTCACTAAGTTATGGCATGTGAAAGAAAAAGTTCATTTCAAATAAAATACAAAAAAATAGCAATACATATACTCAATGAATACACATATCAAAAAATTAATATTTCAAACCAAGTTGAATGCATGCCAACTGTATATCATCAAAAGGTCCTATATATTATCACAATGTCCCATGTAAATTCATTTTACATGAAAAAAGAATAGTAGGAGAGAAGAATATGTAGAACTATCTTTGGAGGAGAAAGAAAAAGAGAAAGAGAGTGTGTGTGTGTCAAAAAGACAAATACAATAAATAAGTGAGATGAAAAGGATGGCCTCAAAGAAGATCACATGCCAAAAGGACAAGGATGTGCATCAAGAGAGATTATTAGCATAAATCGTACAATGTTACCTCCAGAGAGAGAAAAGACAACAAACTACATATGAGTAGGAAAAAAACTGACTAACTCATGATTAACATCAGAAATACACCCAAAAGGGAGAACAAATAAAGGATGCTACAATAATATCTAAGCATGTGAGAAAGGCTCAGGTTCCAACACATAAACAACATATATGCTTAGGTGGGTTCAACACCTCAAACACAATAAATGCCAACTAAACACACCACTCTAGTCCCAACAATGCATGTAAGTCAAGAGTCCAAATGATGGATAAATAATATATATGACATACAATTGCATATGGAAAACCCGAGCAAGCACAATACAAATAAACACTCATGTACTTAAACTTTTAACACACCTTAGAATTCTCTAAATAGACATATAAAGCACAAGATAAGGAAGTGCATGTAAAAGAAGAACAATAATCAGTAGGAGATAAATAGAGGATTAACACCCAATGTATTAGGTATAAGAGAGAAGAACCTTGTAAAATAAAAGAGATGCATTCTATATGGCATGACATATGAAGGATGAGACAGTAAGAAGAAAGATCCTAATACTTGGACACTACATGCTAACAAACATGTGACATGATATTGATGCAAACAATCATAGAAGAAGTAAGCAATGCAAACACATAAAGAAAGCATGTTATAGCAACTAGCATGAGAATATACTTGTAAAGGATCAAGTAGTCTAACATAGCAGCAAATAGGACAATTAACATACTATGCAAGATAAAGAAGTAGAGAGAGAGAAATAGATATGCATGAATAAGAAAAGAAGGAACATGTAAATAACAAAGGTTTGTGGATATAACAATATCATAGAACAATAGCCCACATTATTAGAGACAATGGGCACAAACATACAAAATGTGTGTATCTGTAGATAAATCTCTAGGATCGAGCACTCAAGTGATTAAGCCAAAATATGGGTGACCTATTCTGATAATTGATTGAAGATTCTCACAAGCAGGAACATTTAAAAAAAGGTTAATTATTCATCTAACAAGACCCAGATGAGGGGTATAAATGTCAATCCATGGAATCTAAGACCTGATATACATTTAGGTTAAGGAGATATAGACTCCTTAAGGACTCAACCAAGACTTGTAAACAATAGAGATATAAACATCTTATAGATAGACACAATTGCAGTATAAATAAACACAGACATGCAATATAGTAAAGAAACTAATATATAATTCAGTAAATAGAAAGCAGATTGGGAGAACCTCAATGCATTTAATTTAGTTCACTCTCATAATGAGGTTCTCACAAATAAATAGTTACATCCAAGCAACACCTAATTGATACACGGTTCATATGTAACTCACTTGCAAACACCATCTTGAGTACTCAATACTCACAAGCATTGTTTTGCTCACACAATCATGAATCACTAATACCAAATAACACTTGAGGTATTACTAGTCCAAAAACATAAAAACAAGATGTCAATTTGACATAGCTTTGCTACAATTTCTAGATACCAAATAAGAAGAAATGGGGAATGAGGTATTTATAGAGCCTTCGACAACCGATCACCTCGTCAAAAGTGGTGGCGAGCTTGGTGGAAAGCCTTGTAGTGAGGTGCTAAAAAAGATATTGTTTTGTTCCAAAAATTACTGAGTACATTCCATAAATACCTGAACTTGAAACAAAACAAAAACACTAGTAAAAACATATGTGAGTGAGCACATTACAAAAACTAGCCTCATCATGTGTGTAAAACATGCTCATATATAAAGTGTACCTAACTATATGCGTATGAATATTGTTAATCTGTAGTAACCAACTTTATATAGGATAAGACATGCTCGCATATAAAGTAAGAATAAAATAAGCACCATGTTTTGCACATGAGACTTACAGCTCTCAAAAATTATATATTTTGTTTGTCTATAAAAGTGAGCTAAGATTTAAATATGTAAATCATTTTGATAACCTAAACCTAGATCTCAATGAAAAATATTAAAATACCCTTATGATGTTTTAATGCTCTTAATTAAAAAAAATGGTATTATGAAGTTTCACACAAGGGCCATGTTAAAAGAGGATTTTTAAATCATGTTAACTTCTCGCTTAATTGATCAAGTAAATGTAGAAACAACTTGAAATGGACTCTATAGGAGTTGATTGAAGTTGAATCAAACAATATCCTTAGTTTATTGATTGATCAACGTAAATTTTAGCACAAAATGTAATTCTAAGGGTTATGAATATATGCTAGTGAATGCATGAGTGTAGCAGTATATGTGATAGTTATGAAGGATAAACTTGTAATAGGACTATCCAAGACTCGAGAGTTTCTTTGGCTTAGCTTGATAGACTTGATAATGAGCCTAAAATCTAATTTATAAATAAATATTTTATCCACGATAGTCCCTAACACTTATAATTCATTACATATACTAACACTATCTATGAGATAATTGGTTACACCGATACAATTGTGCTACATACCTAAAAATCTTGTTCACCATTCTAAAACAAATCATATAGACTTTAGGCATCATTTCAATAGTGACTTATTTAAATAAAATATAGTCTTGTTGGAATTTATTCCTACTGAGAGACAATTAATGGATATATTCACTAAGGCTTTAGGCACCCAAAGATTTGAATCACTTTGAAGTTCCTTAGGAATCTTTCCTATAAAGTAATCCTTACCACCCTTCATACAATAAGGAGTCTTATAAGTTTTACCTATTTTAGATCAAGTTACACTGAGATTGTTTGAGTTTTAGTTTACATAATCAATAGTTTAAATCTCTATAGGTCATATATAAGGTAGTATACCTTATTGTTAGGGCTACCTTCTGTGATGTGTGAAGCTACCAATAATTTAGAGAGGGCTACCCCACTACTACTATGAATATCATCAATTAGGCACATTGTTCATGCATAAAATATGACAATAAAAAAAAAACACACACACACACATACACATATATATATGTATGTATATGTATATATATACATATGTGTGCATGTATAATAAAAAACAATTAAAAATGAGATTATATATGCATTAAAAATGATGATATAAGGCTTAATTAAAAAAATTAGATATTTTGAAGCCCTAAAAATAGTTGACTACACCTTGTTCTCATAAAGTAATGAAGGGATAACTTCAACATTAATTATGAAATGTCAATCATGGGCTATTTAATTGAAAATATTTGTGGTCATTGAACCTAGTTGAATATGTTGTCATATGAGCATATGTAGTACGTATAGTTCACTTATAGTTAACCTATGGGAAGAGTACTGATGTTGGTTATTGATTGAGTTCCTATAGTTATAGGTCTAGTTGATTGGTTCTGAAATAGTTAATCTAATTGATTAGTGCCTCATGATTACTGATTTGTCATTTTTGGATGTCAAAAGGGGTGAGAAAATCATATTGATATACATATAGGGGACAAATTACATTTAGAGGAAGCAATTTCATGATTGATTACTTCTATTTACTCCTTGAATGCTAATTGAACTAATAGCCATTGAGGCTTCCAAGCCAAGTTATGGTTACTTTATTTGTGATGTTTTAGTTACATATAAGACAACAAAAACAAAAGAAAAGATGGATCTACTGGATCACAGGATAGTTCAACTATGGAATCTAGGACTTTAATGTAACTTTTTTTTATTCCTATGAGTGTCATATAGTGAGATAGTGATTTTGCCACAAGAAAATGGAGATTTCATGGACAAAACATTTATTTGCAAACTAGATTTTAGGCTCATTTTCACATTTATCATGCTAAGTCAAAGAAACACTCTAGTTCTAGATAGTCATATTTTAAGTATATCCTTCCTAACAATCATACATAATATTACACTATGCATTCACTAGCACATGTTCACAAAACTTAGAATTATGTTTTGTCCTAAAACTTGTGTTAGTCAATCAATCGACTAAGGATATCGAATGATTAGGGTTGTCACTTGTCGATCAATTAAGCTTCGATCAATTCCTGTCGATTCCTTTTTTTCATTTACTTGATTGATCAACTTTCGATCAACTTCGATTGAGTATTCAGCATCAAAATTCATCAAGGGACTCGATTAATCAAGTAGGCAGTTACTGTGATTTAAAATTACTTTTTTAACTTACCCTTGTGTGAAATTACATAATACCCTTGTTTTAATTAATAGCTTTTAAACCTCATGAGGGTATTTTAATATTTTCCATTGGAATCTAGGTTTTGTGTATCAAAGTGCTTTATTTATTCAAACCCTTGTTCACTTTTATAGATAGACATAATGTATAAATTTAAGAGTCACTATCATCTTCTCTATGCTTCATCACTCTACAACTACTCTTTTCAAATATTCTAGGTATTCTTAAATGATATTATTGATACATAAATCACTACCTAGATTACAAATTTATTATTTGTTCTAGAAATCTTAATTTGGTGCTTCTTAATGTATGTTTCAAACTAGGGTTAGAACTTATTTCTTGTATATTTTGTGCTAATCCTATTTGTAGGTTGATCCATGAACATGTTTAATATGTGAGGAACTAATCAGAACATTGGTCAAAATATTCCCATGCTAATCTCAAAGGCTATAAAGATAGAACATGGTCTCTAAGTAAAGTACATTGGGGGCATTATCCTAGGAAATGTAGTATAAGATAGGGTTTTTACTTGAATATTAAATTTTCATAAGGGATAGAATAGATAGTCAAGAGGATTGGTGCCTTTTCTTTTAGTTATTGGTGTGACTTAGGTTGTTTTCACCTAAAAATCTCATGTGGTATTTTTAATTCCGCACTTTATTATTTACATGTGATTGCATGTTTGATCATTGTGATTAGGTTAAAAATTTATAATTTGATGAAATTAAAAATAGCTATTCACCCATTCTAGATCTATTTGGTCTGTTTTGGAACTCTCATTATAAATAGATTGGCTTCTAATTTTTGAGATGGACTTGAAACCTTCTTGGACTTTGCTGAATATATTTCACATGATCCAATCTTTATAAAATTTCCATGTAATGAATATGGAAATATGTTTATTTATAACGTTGATGATATAAAAGGCCATATATATTCCCAAGGGTTTGATCAAAGTTATCAAACTTGGTATTAGTGTGGAGAAGTACTAGATGAAAATAAGCATGAGAAAAATGCACATGCCTTTAACTAAGTAGATGATGAAGGGGTGTGATTCATCTAGTGGTCTAACAGTAAGACTCACTCTTTTTTCATTTTAAGTCGCAAGTTCAAATCATATAAAAGTATCATTTGATCTAAAAAAGATGATGAAAATGAATTAGAAAAAGATAATTTAGTGGAGATGATTGAAACAATTAAGGATCACTTTAACAATATTTTAATAACTTTAATAGACCTACAAGACTTTAATAATGAAACTTTACCTAAGAAAAGCATTGAGAAGTTACATAATGGAAAAGAGAGCTCTAGCCAAATTAGTGCTACATCTGCCCCATTGGTTGCATCAAAAGATAAAAATGCAACTTGGTATCATATCAAGACCTAAATTTAGTACGAAAAATATGATGGGTTAGTCCCTACCTTTGAATTATATTTTTGATATATGTCAACAACCTGAAAGCATCTGCCATAATTGAAGTTTGCCAATTTGTACAATGATAATTTTTCATGATAATAACCTAAGAATTAGTGTGGGTTATCGAAGAGTTTCGTCCTTTGGATCCAATACATGTTGAACCTATGATGACTCTATGAAAGTAGAGTCATTAGCGCACTTTTTTACTTAATTTTTACTTGTTTTATTCAATAAATAGTATTTTTATTCCTAAGAATATTAAAATATAAACTTTTTAGTGAAAAAGGGTGAAAATATAATTTTTCAAAATTTTTAGGATTTTTAACGTATGACCAATCAAAAGCTGCCACGTGGCCAAGAACACAAGCATATGAGTTGACTAAGCAAGCCATGTAGATGCCACACCAGTAGGAATAACAAATCATAAATCACTACGTGTAAGGAGTGATGTAGCACATGACAGAACGACCTTCAATCCGAGTTTAGAGGGTGGTTAAATAACACTACCATGTGTTGTCATGCGATTGCTCCCCTCAATCCACTTGGGCACCATGCCATCTGCATCTATGAATCATATTGCACTATGTGGCATTGACTAGCATACATTCACTCAGACCAGTCTCCCCTACCACACGTTGCGTTTTGATTCACCCAGTAAATTCCTTGTGGAACATGTCGCACTGTGATTGGCTAGAACTGTTATTATTGCTCATTTTGATCTTAGCACTTGATCTGAAGCTGATCTGATGGTCAAGATTGCACCTTAGCTATATTTAAGCCTTTAATTACCCTATAACCCCTAAGGAGCCATCATTAGCATAATTTTGATAAATTTTTGGAGCTAAAAAGAGAGAAAAATACATAAAACTGAAAAGGAGATACAATTTTGGTTGAGATTCAAGAGGAGATTAGCACTACATTTCAAGAGATTGATTGTATTTCTTCTTCTACTCCATTCTTTATCCATTTTTATATATTTCTTTATGAAAAATATGAGCTTTATGGGCAAAATTATGTCTATGCACCAAAAACTTGTCTCTTTTTGGAGAACATAAAACGTGCAAGTATAAACAGTCACAAGTAATAAAATTTGATAAGTAAAGTATCGTTCCCATGGAGATTTTTCACTATAGTTTGTTAAGTACTAAAATTATTTCACTCTGATTTTATCCAAAACAATCGTAATTGGAAAAAGTTAAATAAAGAGTTTTATAACAAAATAAAAGAAATCTAGGATTGTAGTTTTTCACAAAATTAATCTAATTGAATCATATTATTTTCTCTTGATTTATATTTTTATAGTAAATTTAATTTGTCAACCAAAAACTTCTAATTTTATCCATACATCTCTTCCGAGCTCCGTATAGACACACCTCGCTAAATTAATTCACGATATTCCTATGAGAATTAAATTCACCAAGATTCATTACGTTCTAAGTTCTCAAATGGCCACACATACGATAAAGGTATATTCCTATCTCCCATATATACATGTTATTCTATCAATGAGCAATATACACAAAAATGCCTCTTCCAAGTTTATGTAAGTGCCACAGATCAATTGATAAATTTTCTAATAATCAAAAGCATTAAGCACAAATAGAATAAACAAATCAAAAGTCTTATAAATCATTCAAAAATAATTAAACTCAAGCTTCATAAATTTAGATAAAACGCAACCCTAGAAAATTAAATTACTTCATAAATAAAAATTAAAATTATAGAACTTAAGGAATATCAGTTACAGAACGCTAAGAAAATTAAAATTTCATCTGCTCTTAAATATTTGACACACGTAGAACACAACAGAAGCGAAAAATGGCTTCTATATGTTCCACAGTATTAATCTAGGGATCTTATGAACCTTATTTTCACCATATGATGATATAATATTTTACCCCAATTATAATTATGTTATTTAATCTAATTTTATTTTATTAATTGTTTGGCCAACAATTTATCTATAGATTCAATTAAATAGATTTGATATAATTATTTAATTGTTTGTCTTGATTAAATAACATGTATAGTTTCTAGGCAGAGATGTATGATTCTTATGTATGTGATTCATAATTGATGAACTTAATGAGTAGTATGCAGTTTAATTGGCATGAGAGTGTAATTAAATTAATTACTATATGGTGTGTAGTTTACTTGAGAGATGAATACATGCTAAGTTAGATTCAATTGATCATGTAATTAATTGATATCTATATTGGGGGGATTTTAGTTATTCACATGTTTTGAAAATTTGGGGATTAAGTATTTCTAGATATTTTCTCATATATCTTCTTAGTTACCAAATCTAATTTAATTAATTATTGCTATTTATTTTTAATTATTTTAATTTTTCTTCCTTAAAATATAAAAACGCAAAAAAAAAACATTTTTATTTATTTTGGTTTTTAAAATTAGTTTTTAGTAAAATAATCTTCATAGGAACAATATTTTCTCATCATTATATTACTTGTTGTGATACATATATTTGTGTATTCATTGCACACATAATTTATGTGGCGATTAACCTATATTTCTTACAATGATGTACACATATATATAGATATATCTAGTATATTCTACATGGCAATCAAATCACACGTGGAATGTATACATATATGTGTATGTATATATATATATATGTTGGGGATAATTTTTTTCATTTAATGTGGTAGTCAAAAAGTAGTCTTAATTATTGTACAAGTGCAAAAGTAGTTACTTATCCTAAGGGATAAAGGTTAGTAATTATTATTTAGTTATCCTAAATGAATAAAGCTATAATGATTATCCTTATCTATTTGAAGGAATAATCTAGTAGGTAATAAAGGATAGATGTTTAAAAACAATGAAACTCTATAGTTGATAACTGTCTACAGTAGATTATTATCTACAATACTACAATAGCTTAATACTAATCAGATAGGGATAAACTATTAGGTTTATTATCTCCACTATATATATATTTGTATAACATAATTTCCTATATTATAACTAAACACTCTTTCCATATAATTATTACAACGAGGCTGAGATCTCTACTACCCTACATCTTATAGTTACTGACTTAAGGATCGTACATAGGATCGAATACTATCCTCCATAAGGTGGTCCAAGGTCTTAACATTTTTTTCATCTTGTAGATTCTATGAAAAACAATCTTATATGGTGTTAACAAAAATAGGTATCAACAATATATATATATATATATATATATAATTATTTTATTTAATAATTGTTACACATTATCATTGTAAATTTAGCTTTTATGATACTAAAACAATTATTGAGAAATAATTTTTCAATAATATAAATAAAGATTACTCATAATTGGGAGAAATGGAAGAGTGTGATAGTTGTTATAGAACAACCATATCAAAATGAACAATGATCATAACGTTTTCTTGATTAAAAATAAACTATGTTATATCATTATAATTGGACAAATATTTGAATTTTCAATGATAATTATTTAGTTAATTATGACCATATTGTACTATATTATGATATTTTTATAAGATAAATAATTATCTTCTAATGTTTATAATGGATAATATTTTTTATTTCTAGACAATAGTTATTAAAAAAATCATTGTTATATTGTCTTATATTAAGAAAATTATTAAATAAATCATCATTATATGCTTTTATATTAAAACAATTTTATATGATAAAAAGTCATCTATTAATATTTTCAAATGATAGTTTTACATCTTTTGAAAACATTGAGGAAAGAAATTGTTTTCAAATTATACTTAACAATGACAGATAATTTTCATCATTGAATGGTGTAATTTACTATGACTTTCAAATAGACAATAGATTCTAGGTAGTTATCTATAGTGTAATATGATGGTTAGCATCTATCGTTTATGTACCATATTATGGTAGTGACATATTCTATGTGGGTAACCATCTTTCTATTATGGGATGATAATGTCTATATGTGTTTCTTACCAGCCTTCTTCTAGAGTAACTGATGAGTGCTAAAAAAACACTAAAATTACCATGATTTTATGCACATTAATTGATTAAAAATATATATATTTATATAAATTTGTCTTTTTCGGAATCAGGGGTATTTTTATTGTTTTTAAGGTATTTTGGGTTAAAAACGTAACTTAAAGACTTAAAGAGGAATACTGGAAGCAATACATCACAAATATATTAATAAATAAATGGGGAAAGGTAAACCAATATGGAAAAATTGGACAAAATGGGTCAAAAAGGACAAAAATGTCAAAAAGGAGAAAATCGCGTCGCCACGCCGCAAAGCCACGTCGGCCTCGCGCGCGCCCAGTCCCAGTTCCGCACGCGCACGCGCACGTCTCCCCTGCTCCCGCGCACGTCGATGCCCATTTCGCCCCATTTTTGTGCGCAACCGCCCCCATGACGCCATGCTGACGTCATCAATGACCTCAGCAATTGCACTCCGCGTTTTCACATTTTTTCACTCACTTTTTCTCTCCATCCTCACCTATAAATACCCCCCTTTTCCTTCACTTCTAAACACACCTAAAAACCATTCTTCTCTTTTCTTTCTTTCTCTCATTTCTTAGTTTTAAGCTTTTCTTAGTTTCTTTCTTAGTTTTTAGTTAAATTCTCTTAGTTTTAGAGTTCTTCTCTTTTTGAGAAGAACTAGTTATGTGTTTGTAATTTATTAGCTTTATGATTCAATAAATAGGAGTGCAAATTCCGCTTGGAGGTTTTCCAACAACGGGAATAGCATCAAAGTTCTGTAAGGATTTTATTTTCTTTACAATTATTTTTTATGCTTTATTCTTACATGTTATATTTAATTTTTCTGTGATTAAATTTAACTCTGCTGGATGTTTATAAACATGATATAATAATAACGTTGTTATGCTTGCGAAATATAAAATAGGTGAAAATTTCTAAAATGAATTGATTTTATTTTTATTCAAGATTTTATATTAAGAATGTTAGAGAGAAATATATTATTTTTCATTACAAACTTAAATTTGAAAATTAGATTTTAAGGTTTAGTTATCCGGTCTAATTTAGAGTAGTGCTCTTTTATTTGTTGGTACAATCGCCCGGTAGTTAGAGTGAAACTCTATTTCAAAAGTTTTTTATAAGAATTATTATGTGAAAATGTATTGACAACATGTTTTCAGTAGTGGTTTTAAAACTTGAAAGTTAGTACTCGGATAATTAAATTCTTATGTTTAATTTGAACACCTTGAATAAAGTTTAAACTGTCTAACCCCACCAAAGGTGGCATTTAAATGGTTCATTTTCAATCTCTTAGAAAAAGGAATTAATTTAATTAACCAAATTAGTTATCAACCCCACTCATAGGTGTTAATTGATTTGTTTAGTTAACAAAGAATATCTTACCCCACCAAAGGTGTTATTCATATAAAAAAGAGAGAATCAATAAAATATAAATTTATATCTTTAATAACCTAGATAATATGAGCAAGAATAATTAATTTAGTTATTATATCCATAAATACTCCACTATTATAAATGATAAAATTTGCATAAATATTTATTGAATCTGTATCTATGTTTATTTTTATGTTATTAGATTATATTTATTGAATCTGTATCTATGTTTATTTTTATGTTATTAGATTATATTTATTCAATCTGTATCTATGTTTATTTTTATGTTATTAGATTAGAAACACAAAAACCAAACTATCGTCACATGATGTTTAGGATTTAATTTCGTTTTTAAAAGTTTGAATAATAAATTAAAAACCTCATACATTCCTTCCTTAGATCGACTTTGGGAGTATACTTATCATTTTCTTCGAAATGATTCGTGCACTTGCGAGAGTTTTATAAATATAAAACCAAAGTATTGGCAAGAATCGGCGATGCCGGTTTTCGCTAATCAAGTTTTTGGCACCATTGCCGGGGAAGGAATAGCGTTTTTAAATTATTTATCAAAATTTTAAAAAACATTTTTGTGTTGTAAATAATTGTGATTTTTTTGTTTTAATAAAAAAAATAATAATCAAATTTCAAATTTCATAAGAAATAATAAAAAAGAAAATTAAAAATTTAAGATAAAAAAATAAATAAATAAAAGAAATAATATAGCGTGAATAGTAAAATAAAATTACCGTTCATGAATAGTAAAAAAAATTAAAAAAGTTTTAAGATAAAAAATAAAATAGTGTAAATAGTAAAATAAAATTAACATTCATGAATAGTAAAAAAAACTTAATTAACTTAGATTTTGATTAACTTATATTACATACATAAACATATATTTTGTTAACTTAATTAAATTTATACCTAACTTAACTTAATTAACTTAATAACATAAAAAGTAAAAATCTAAGGGAGTTCTGTCTAGGAGACTAGTTCTTGGAAGCCTTTGTGCCACTAGTCTTTCCTAGGAACGTTGTTCTGGCTAGAAGAATGGTTTTTAAGGAGCCGATGCACCACCATTCTTTCCCGGGAGCACTCTTGGTTAATACTGATTATGTTATTTTATCTTTAAAAAAAAATAACAACAAAAACATAAATAAAATCACGAAATAAAAATTTAAACTTTGTTTTATTTAAATAAATAAATAAAATAATAAACATTTTGAAAAAAAATTGATTTAGGGTTTAACTAGTTTTGTTTAGTGTTTTGTATTAAATACCATGTAAATTTTCTCTAAATTTTTTTATTTTGTTGACAGGAGTTTTAACTTTACATTTACAATAGTCTATGCGTGGTAGGAGATCCTTAGGAAACCCCCTTACACCATATGTAAATAATATTCATAAATTTAAACAAGTGTCAACAAAACTGGATTCCACCCATCAACCTGTTTTTGAGCCAAACATAGAACCAAGTCTTAATCCTTTACTAGAACCGAAAGAAATGGAAGAAAACCAACATGTTAGGGAAGCCACTATGAAGGAGTTTGCAAGACCGGTGATTGGCACGGCAACTGCCGCTATCTAGTTGGGTGAGGCTGCTCGGAATTATGACCTAAAAATATTCATTTTTCTATGCTTCCTTCCTTTTATGGGCTACCTAATGAAGATTCTGTTTCCTTCATGAGAGATTTCTATGCTACGGCCCAAACATTCCCCCTCGATATTCTAAATGAGGATCAACTTAGAATGAGATGTTTCCCCTACACCTTAAACGATAAGGCCAAAGATTGGTTAATGTCACTTCCCCCAGGTACTCTGATGACATGGGAGAACATTTACAATAAATTCATGGGAAAATTCTATTCCCACAAAAAAACATCAAAGTTGAGAGGAAAGATTGCTACTTTCTCTCAGATGGAAGGAGAACCATTCCATGAAGCTTGGGATAGGTTCAAAATGTTTCTCACTCAATGTCCCCATCACAGCTTTCCCCTGCAGTTGTAGAACCAATTCTTTTACGATGGACTTACACAACAATGTCAGTTCATTGTCGACAACGCTGTAGAAGGAGCAATGGGAGAAAAGAATGCCTCAGAGACGTACAACCTCTTTGAGATGTTGGGTGCTAATTCCCAACAGAAAAGCACATGGGTGAGAAAAGCTGGAGTTCATAAATCGATTCCAGTAATGAAGTTCAACAACAACTTGTTCAACTGACCAAGCAAGTTGCCCTTCTCACTACACAAACCAACACCAATAATGAACAATATGGTTTGTATAGCAACATGGGACATAGTACTGAAGCCTGTACATATCAAGGAGAAACAACAGCTGGACCTGAACAGGTTAATGTGTTGGGAGCATATCAACAGAGACCAAGGTTTGACCCCAATTCAAATACCTATAATCATGGGTGGAGAAATCATCCAAATTTCTCCTGGAGACAAAACAACCCTCCTTTCGCTCAAAGCTCAAATCAGCCAGGCCAGCAATTCCACCCACCTATTCCAAGAAGCATTCCCAATAAATCAACCCTGGAAGACAACTTGAATTCTTTTATTCAAGTTTGTAGGGATAACCAATCTAAAATCAATCAACGGTTGGACTCTGTGGAAGCTTCTATCAAAAAGGTGGAAGTTCAAGTAGAACAGTTAGTTGAACATTTGCAAAAACAAAGCAAAGACTAATCTGATAGTCAAATGGGGTAAAATAAATTCAATGAAGAGGAGACATTGAGTTTGTCATTCTGCAACCTCCAAGCAACGTCTTACTAGAAGACGATAAATTTTAGTCCTACATGGGAGGTCACCCATTATTGTATTTTCCTTTGTTTTAGTTTTATTTTGTGTGTAATAAAATTCAAATGAAATAAATTCGTTTGTCTCAAAAATTGTGTCCATTCTTTTAAATTTAGCATAAAAAAAACAAAACAAAACAAAAATTTAGGTTCCTTGCACCTTTTTTCTTTAAGCCTATACATTTTATCAAGTCATAAATATTTCTTACAGATATCTACTATTTTTTAAGAGCAAAATGTTGATACACAATAGGAGGAGGATCATTTTCAACTACAAACAACCATGGGAGATGCTGAAGATAGGCGGAAAAAGATGAAAGACTATACAATGCCAATCATTGGCAATGTAACTTTCGGCATCCAATTACAAGAGGCTGCAAGGAATTATGAATTGAAAAAGATTCATTATTCCTTGTTGCCTTCCTTTTACGGTATCCCTAATGACGGTATCCCTAATGAAGACCCTTTGCATTTCATTCGAGAATTCTATGCTATTGTCCAAACCTTTCCACTGTATGCAATTAATGAAGATCAACTTAGGATGAGGTGTTTTCCTTACACCCTCAAAGATAAAGCTTGGTCATGGTTCATTACTCTACAGTCGGGTTCTCTAAAAACTTGGGAGGCAGTATATGAAATTTTTATGGGTAGGTTCTATTCCCATCAAAAGGCTGTTAATCTAAGGACGAAGATAGCAACATTTTCTCAAATGTATGAAGAGCCCTTTCATGAAGCTTGGGAACGATTCAAACTCCTTTTCATTCAATGTCATAATCATAGCTTTCCATTACAGCTACAAAACCAATTCTTTTATGATGTATTGACACTACAGAGTCAATACATGGTTGATAATGCTGCTGGAGGTGCTGTAGGAGAAAAAACCGCAGAGGAAACCTATAATCTTTATGAGCTATTGGGTTCTAATTCCCAACAAAGAGGTGGTAGAAGGAAAGCAAGGGTCAATGAAGTTGGCTCCGATAATGAGATAACCTTGCAACTTGATGAATTGACTAAACAAGTGCAACTTCTCACTACCCACCAAATTTCAAATCAAGAGGTGTGTGAAGTGTGTTGTTCAATTGGGCATCGTACTCATAATTGTTCAAATACTTGTGATTCTAGTGTCGATGCCATAGAGGAATTCGAATCTTTTCAAAGGTATCATCCAAACACCTATAATCACCCAGCCTACACCCAATGTCCAACACTAAGGTCGGATAACAACCACCCTTACCCACCAAGCCAATCTTTTAAGCCAACCTTAGAAGATAGCTTGAATGCTTTTATTCAAGTTAGTCGTGACAACCAATTGATGACTAATCAAAGGTTGAACACCATGGAGGCTTCGGTTAAAATGATTGAATCTAAAGTTGGGCAACTGGTTGAACAAATGCAAAAGAAAGAACCAGGAAAGTTGCCCAGTCAACCAGAACAAGCAAAGGATGTAAGAACCCTTCGAAATGGTAAGGTAGTCAATACCAGTTTACCTGAAATCTCTAACAATCTACCTTGTAGTTCAGGTAACAAAGAAGGTGATATTCTAATCTCGCAAAAAGGAGAAACAACTGTTAAACTTAACAAGCCTTCTGAAAAACTCATTGGGGGGTCATCTAACACCCCCAAAATTCAAAAGACAACAGAACCACACCAGATGCAAGTACCTTTTCCCCACCGGTTAAAAGAATCCAAACAAGATAAGCAATTCTATGATCTTTTTATTATGCTCTCTAAAGTAAATATCAATTTACCATTATTAGAAGTGATCATGAATGTGCCCTCATATGCCAAGTTTTTCAAAGATTTGAACACTAAGAAAAGGAGGTATGAACTAAATGAACGAGTAGAAGTATCAGAAATTTCTAGCGTTGTACTTCAGCACAAACTACCCCTAAGTTGAAAGACCCTGGAAGTTTTATTATAAACATAACTATGGGGGATAGGAAGGTTGCTAAAGCAATGCTTGATTTAGGTGCTAGTATAAATTTGATGCCCTACTCTATATTCTTACAACTCAATCTAAGGGATTTAAAACCCACAACTATGTCCCTTCAACTTGCAGATAGATCTCTTAAATATCCAGAGGGAATAGTTGAGGATGTGTTGGTACAAGTAGACAAACTGATAATACCTATTGACTTTGTGGTTCTGGATATGCAAGAAAATCCAGCATTGGACAGAGAGCACACAATATTGCTTGGTAGACCATTTATGGCAACTACTAAAACTATTATTGATGTCCAAGATGGAAATTTGACAATGACAGTCTTAGGAGAGACTGTTCATTTTAAAGTTTTTGATTCATCACCTTTCCCTTCTATTTCTACCATCGATGAAATATTCGACGTTGACCCTTTGGATAATCTTGTCCAAAGCACCTTTTTCCAAACCAGAATAGAAGACAAGCTTGAAACTGTTCTTACACTTGAAGAGGTCGAAGAAGATTTAGATGAGGAAATTAAGGGGGTACCTTGAACAACTAGACAATGATGAAGTAATGACAAAATCTAGTACACTTTTAAATCTACCCAGTTCTTTATCTAGTAAAGAGGCCAATCCACCTGAACTTGAACTCAAAGACTTACCTGAGCACTTAAAATATGTGTTTTTGGGAGAAGGAGAAACTTATCCAGTAATAATTTCTTCAAGCTTGACCAAAACCCAAGAAAAGGAACTCATCAAAGTGCTTAAACAGTTTAAGAAATCTATAGGTTGGAGTATCGGGGATATAAGAGGCATTAGTCCTACAATGTGTATGCACAAGATCAACTTGGAGGATGGTGCTAAACCTGTACGAGAGGCCCAAAGAAGACTAAACCCAAATATGCAAGAGGTAGTTAAGAAAGAAATTCTTAAATTGTTAGAAGAAGGGATTATCTATCCTATTGCGGATAGTAAGTGGGTTAGTCCAGTGCATGTGGTACCAAAGAAATCTGAGATAACAATTGTTAAAAATGACAAAAGTGAATTAGTGCCTACTAGAATAATCACTGGATGGAGAATGTGTATAGATTTTAGGAAACTAAATTTATATACTAAAAAGGATCACTTTCCTCTTCCATTCATTGATCAAATGTTGGAAAGATTAGCTGGGCACGAATTTTACTATTTTTTGGATGGATTGTCTGGATATTATCAAGTACCCATAGCACCAGAAGATCAGGAAAAGACCACATTGACATGTCCTTTTGGGACATTTGCTTTTCGCAGAATGCCATTTGGATTATGCAATGCCCATGCCACTTTCCAGAGATGCATGATATCTATTTTCTCGGACATGGTGGAAAAATTCATTGAGATTTTCAGGGACGATTTCTCTATCTTTGGGAACTCATTTGATGATTGCTTACATAAATTGACTTTGGTTTTAGAAAGATGCATTGAATGCAATCTCACCCTTAGTTGGGAGAAAGGTCATTTTATGGTTCAATAAGGGATAGTTTTAGGACATATAATTTCAAACAAAGGTATTGAAGTTGATAAGGAAAAATTTGAATTGATATCCAAACTACCTCCCCCTACATCTTTGAAGGGGATAAGAAGCTTCTTAGGACATGCAGGATTTTACAGACGATTTATTAAAGATTTCTCTAAAATAAGTCGTCCTTTATGTAACTTGCTATCAAAAGATGCTTATTTTGATTTCAACAATGACTGCCTTATTTCCTTTAATACCTTGAAAGATAAACTCACATCTACCCCTGTTATTATGGCACCAAACTGGTCTTTACCTTTTGAAATAATGTGTGACGCTTCTGATTATGCTCTAGGAGAAGTCTTGGGACAAAGAGTGGATAAGCGTTTACATGTCATCTACTATACTAGTAAAACACTCAATGATGCCCATATGAATTATACCACCACTGAAAAGGAATTCTTGGCTATAGTGTTTTCTTTAGACAAATTTTGGTCTTATTTAGTAGGATCTAAAGTGATTGTGCATTCTGATCATGCTGCTTTAAGATACCTATTAAGTAAACCAAATGCCAAGCCAAGATTAATCAGGTGGGTCTTACTCTTACAAGAATTTGACTTAGAAATCAAGGATAAGAAAGGCAGTGAAAACTTAGTAGCTGATCATTTGTCTAGATTGATTTTTGACTTCAATTCTCTTAAAGATGAGAGTAATGGAGATATAGTTGAAACCTTTCCTGATGAACAGTTATTTTTCATAGGTCTGAACCCATGGTATGTTGATATTGTAAACTATCTTGCCACTGGTGTTTTGCGACCTAAAACTTCATATCAGGACAAGAAAAGGTTTTTTAAAACTATTAAGGACTATTTCTGGGATGACCCTTATTTATACAAGATTGGTCAAGATCAAGTCATCCGGAGATGTGTACCTGAAGAAGAACATAAGAGCATTCTAACTTTTTGTCATGAACTTCATTGTGGGGGTCATTTTGGTGGTGAAAAGATAGCCCGTAAGGTATTACAGTCTGGATTCTTTTGGCCCACTCTTTTTAAAGATGCTCATATGTTTTGTGCACAATGTGATAGATGTCAAAGAATAGGAAACATAAGCAAAGAGATGAAATGCCTTTGACATCTAATTTAGTTGTTGAACTCTTTGATGTATGGGGGATTGACTTTATGGGTCCTTTTCCCCCATCTAATGGTTTTCAATATATTTTGGTTGTTGTGGATTATGTATCCAAGTGGGTAGAAGCTATCCCCACTAAAACCAATGATGTTAATGTTGTTGTGAAATTCTTGAAGGATTTAATATTAAGCAGGTTCGGAACGCCTAGAGCTATAATAAGTGATGGAGGTAGCCATTTTTGTAACAAACTCTTTGATGGAGTACTAAACAAGTACAACATCACACATAAAGTAGCTACTCCATATCATCCTCAAACTTCTGGTTTAGTGGAAGTAAGTAATAGGCAAATTAAGGGAATATTGGAACGCACTGTGCATCCTTCAAGGAAGGATTGGGCATTTAAGTTAAATGATGCCTTATGGGCATACCGCATCGCTTACAAAACACCTATTGGGATGAGCCCTTACCGGTTAATCTTTGGGAAAGAGTGCCACCTTCTAGTTGAACTTGAACACAAGGCTTACTGGGCAATTAAAGAGTTAAACATTAATTTAGATAAAGCAGGTGAAAAACGATTACTCCAGCTTCATAAGTTGGAAGAAATTAGGGATGAAGCCTATGAGAATTCCAAATTATACAAAGAGCGTACTAAGCGTTATCATGACAAGAGGCTAGCTCCTAAGACTCTTCACCCTGGAATGAAAGTTCTTTTATTTAACTCTCGTTTGAGATTGTTTCCAGGAAAGCTGAGATCAAGATGGGATGGACCATTCAAAATAGTTCACGTATTTGAACATGGAGTAGTAGAACTATTGGACTCCAAGACACAAAAAACATTCAAAGTCAATGGGCATCGTGTCAAGCCTTATTTAGAAGAACCAAACAACATTACTGAAATGGATTGCATTTGGCCGAGTAACCCTTAGCACCATAAAGTTACATCTTACTAAGACGTTAAACTAAGCGCTGGATGGGAGGCAACCCATCATTTTAGAAGTTCACAGCGATCTGTCTGTATACACTTTAATGATGAATATGATGGATGCACCTGCATTTCTTCATTACTACTTACACATTCTCAAGAAATAGGTAATCTTTCTTCTCTTTTCTCTTTATCTTTAATTTGCAGTTCTTACATTGAGGACAATGTAAGTTCTAGGTTGGGGGTGGTGAAAAGTTACCATGCTTAATTAGAAAAAAAAAAAAAGATTTAACAATTTAAAAAAAAAATATTTTCTCACAAAAATTTATCATTTCTTTAAATCAAATTTAAGTAAATAGTTAAGTCTTTTGTACTTTTAGATTAATTTTTGAAAACATATTATGAAATATTTTGTAATTATTTTTGATAATTAGTTAGTTTTTGTCATAACTAGTATTTCTTGATAAAATGTGGAAATTATATTAAACCCAAAATCGATGTTTATGAATTTTTTTTAGTGGAGACTACCCTTGTGAGATATAATTTGAGCCTAATTTCTTTTATTCAGAGTGAAATATATATTTTTTCTACTCCAAACACATTTCTTATTTATTCAAATTTTTAGATGATCTCTATAGGTATTAGCATTGAATGTATGAATTTTTTCTCATCTTAATAAAGTATCATATATTTATTATTATTATTTTTGCTTAGATTAAATTATTTGAGTAGAAATTGATAGTATATGCTTATATCTCATTTATGCATGACTGCTACAAAAACAAAAAGACATATCTGGGTTACCTAAACTAAGATCAAACAGAAAAGTCACAAAATTAACCACTCACCAAAATCCAAAAAAATGTACAATCTGTACATGGGTTGACTCTCTAAAAAATATATATATTGAAAAATATCTACAGAAAAAAAATAGAGAGATAAAAAATATATAGTATCATCTACATACTATGACCCACATTGCCTACAAAGTTGTGAGTACAAGCTAATTACAAAAGAAAGATATAGGAAGTAATTCCCTAAAAAGTCATTGTAATTTCTTCATTTGTAAAAAGCATATATCTTGAAATTATTTCTTAATGAGTTTGATTTATGCATGAAAATAATTTTTATATATGATATCTTTATAATTTATACATTCGATTCCTTTCATGAGATCAATGTTAAAATAACACTTTGAACCTTTATTCTTTATACATATGCGAACATATTAGTTCATTTCTATACATCAACTTTTTCGCATATAAATTAGTATGAGTGTTTGAACCCATAGGATTCAGTGTTTTGAGAGTATTGACTTGTGAGGAATATAGTGGAAGCGAATTCTGATTCATGACACTGAAATTGGGTGAAATTAAATTGATACATTTTTGATATGAAATATGAAAAAGATTTTCGACTAATTATTATAATAAATCATGATTGTTTAAAGAGATTAAAATAACTTATGCTTGAGATTTTAATTATGATCTTAAAGGAGATTAAAAAGTATGAGACATTTTTTGTGATATGTTGTTTTCTTTTATTCTTAAATTAATTTTTGATTTTGTTGTAGTTTTAGTTTTTGATTTGATTGGTTTTATTGTTTCTTCTTATTTTTACATTTAGTTCAATGTTTGTGGGTATCATTACTGAAAACCCTCACGAGACTCAAACTCGTCCACTAGGGCAACCTAGGGGTTTAAAGGCTTATTGCATAGGCTAAATGGAACCGTTTCAATTCACGAAACTGATTTAGGATAGTTTAATTTTTAGTTTTTATCGCTTCTCTTGCTAAGGGACTAGCAAGAAGCTGGTTGGGGGTTGTGATGAGTGCTCAAAAAGCACTAAAATAACAATAATTTTATGCACATTAATTGATTAAAAATATGTATATTTATATGTTTTATCATATATTTATATAAATTTGTCTTTTTCAGAATCCCGGGTATTTTTATTGTTTTTAAGATATTTTGGCTTAAAAACGTAACTTAAAGACTCAAAGAGGAATACTGGAAGCAATACATCACAAATATATTAATAAATAAATGGGGAAATGTCAACAAATATGGAAAAATTGGACAAAATGAGTCAAAAAGGAGAAAATCGCGCCGCCCAGTCGCGTGCGCAGTGCCCCACGTCCGTGACAAGCCGTGCGCGCCGATGCCCATTTCGCCCCATTTTTGCGCGTAGTCGCCCCATGACGTCATGCTGACGTCATCAACGACCTCAGCAATTGCACTCCGCGTTTTCACATTTTTTTAACATTTTTTCACTCACTTTTTCTCTCCATCCTCACCTATAAATACCCCCTTCCCTTCACTTCTAAACGCACCTAAAAACCATTCTTCTCTTCTCTTTATTTCTCTCATTTCTTAGTTTTTAAGCTTTTCTTAGTTTCTTTCTTAGTTTTTAGTTAAACTCTCTTAGTTTTAGAGTTCTTCTCTTTTTGAGAAGAACTAGTTATGTTTTTGTAATTTATTAGCTTTTTGATTCAATAAATGGGAGTGCAAATTTCGCTTGGAGTTTTTCCGGCAACGGGAATAGCGTCGAAGTTCTGTAAGGATTTTATTTTCTTTACAGTTATTTTTATGCTTTATTCTTACATGTTATATTTAATTTGTCTGTGATTAAATTTAACTGTGCTGGTTGTTTAGTAAACATGATGTAATAATAACGTTGTTATGCTTGCGAAATATTAAATAGGTAAAAATCTCTAAAATGAATTGATTTTATTTTTATTCATGATTTTATATTAAGAATGTTAGAGAGAAATATATTATTTTTCATTACAAACTTAAACCTGAAAATTAGATTTTAAGGTTTAGTTATCCGGTCTGATTTAGAGTAGTGCTCTTTTATTTGATGGTACAATCGCCCGGTAGTTAGAGTGAAGCTCTATTTCAAAAGTTTTTATAAGAATTATTATCTGAAAATGTATTGACAACATGTTTTCGGTAGTGGTTTTAAAACTTGAAAGTTAGTACTCGGATAACTAAATTCTTAGGTTTAATTTGGACACCTTGAATAAAGTTTAAACTGTCTAACCCCACCAAAGGTGGCATTTAAATGGTTCATTTTCAATCTCTTAGAAAAAGGAATTAATTTAATTAAGCATATTAGTTATCAACCTCACCCATAGGTGTTAATTGATTTGTTTAGTTAACAAAGAATATCTAACCCCACCAAAGGTGGTATTCATACAAAAAAGGGAGAATCAATAAATATCAATTCATATCTTTAATAACCTAGATAATATGAGTAAGCATAATTAACTTAGTTATTATATCCATAAATACTCCGCCATTATAAATGATAAAATTTGCATGAATGTTTATTGAATCTATGTTTAATTTTATGTAATTAGATTAAAAACATAAAACCCCAAAATATCGTGACAGGATGTTTAGGATTTAATTTCGTTTTTAAAAGTTTGAATGATAAATTAAAAACTACACACATTCCTTCCTTAGATCGACCTTGGGAGTATACTTATCATTTTCTTCGAAATGATTCGTGCACTTGCGAGAGTTTTATAAATATTAAAACCAAAGTATTGGCAAGAATCGGTGATGCCGGTTTTCGCTCATTAGGTCACACACACTTGGATCATTTTGGTAAAAACTTTGCATACTTTGTATTAATGGAATGCTGATTGATAGTGATGTGAACTTCTTAATCATAAGAATGTATAATCTTTAGGGGAATAAATTCATATTGAACATGCATATATTAGAGGAGACATGTTTATGAATATACTGATAATGTCACATTAGTATTTAGTGTTTAGTTTATTAGAGTTTAGCTTTGTTTTTACTTGAACATATCAAGGAGTTGAGTTTTAGTTGTTGATAATCCTATCAAACTAAAGTTCTTTGTCCATTTCAAGCTACTTATTTGTCATGTTTTGAGATGAATATTGTTAAAAGATCTATCTTATCCTTAACTATAGTAATGTAGGTCAAAAGACATAAAACAAAGCAATATGATAAGGAATCTAGCATGTAACTATTAAGATGATAAAGGTAACTATGTGATATTCTTGCTTGTTTTTAATTGACATCATTCATTATTTATGCATAATACATGTAATACATTGTATGATGTATTTAGTGGGAGAACACTTACACTTGGTATGAGTAATGTTATGTGATAATAATCTTCTATGTTTTAAAATCTATTTTATCAACCCTTGAGATAAAAAAAAAGAAATAAACTTAAAAATAAGTTTAGGGGTATTAAGTTAAAAAAAATAAAAAAAAGGATTTACTAAGTTATTAAAGAAAATATATTTAAATTACTTGCTGATGAAAAGTAAGCTAAAATGTGAATTTGAACCTAAATATTACCATCTATCCTTCCTCTCAACTAAGCCTCATATTATAAGCATGTAAAGTCTTTTTTTATCTCTAGATAAATGCATAACCTACATTAGTGGAAAGAGATGTAAAAAGTTGACATATGAAACTGCTTCTAAGATTTTAATCTATTCCGTTCACATAAGATTATCTCATGAGTTTGTTGGATGACATCATTTACAAGTCATATACACATGGATCAATTTTTTAAAAACTTTGCATACTTAGTGTTAATGGAATATTGATTGATAGGCATGTGAACTTCTTAAACATAAGAGTATACAATCTTTGAGGGGAATAAATTCATACTGAACGTGCATCTATTAGAGGAGACATGTTTATGAATATACTACTTATGTCATGTTAGTATTTAGTATTTAGTTTATTAGAGTTTAGCTTTGTCTTTACTTGAAGACAACAAGGAGTTAAGTTTGGACTATTGATAATCCTATGAAAGTAAAGTTATTTAGTCAATTCAAGCTAGCTATTTGATATGTTTTGAGATGGATATTGTTAAAAGATTTATCTTATGTTTAACTATGGTAATGTAGGTGAAAAGACATGAAACTTAGAAAAAATAGGCAAATCAGAATAATTTAGGAAACCAAGACGCAATAGATCAATAGGCTTAGTTAATGAGTGCTTAAAAATAACTACAATTAAAATGATTTAATGTACTTTAATTGATTAAATATATTTATATTTGTATGATTTTATCATATTTTTATATAAATTTTCCTTTTTGGAATCACAGATTTTTTTATTGTTTTTCAGGTATTTTCATTCAAAAATAACTTAAAGACATGAATAAAAATACTAGAGATAATACATCACAAATATATTGAGAAAAGAAATGAGGAAAAGTAAAAAAGATGAAAAAATATTGGACAAAATGGGTCAAAATGGTCAAAAAAGTTGCAATCCTGTGTGCAACCTCTTATCCGTACCGAGTCCCATTTGTAGCAACCCATCCACACCAAGTCCCGTGTACACGCCCATATGTGGTCGGCACATGCCCAACACACGCCTGCATGTTGCTGGCACATGCCTAGCTAGCACACGTTCGACATATGCTTGACACATGCCATGTTGATTTTCCATGTATGCCAGCACATGCTACCACCCGTGCCCGCTAAACACCAGTCTACCATGCCAACCACTCGTCTATGCCAACCTATCCAAACGCATCCAAATTCAAATTTTGAAATATTTTCCCCTTCTTTTTTGGCATTTTCCTCACCTATAAAAGGACCCTTTTTTCCCCATTGTAAAATACACAAATATTTGAGCTCTTTCTCTCTCTAGAAAGTTTTTTTTTTTTAGTTTTTAGTTTTAAAGTTCTTCTCTTTTTAGGAAGAACTAGCTATGTTTTTATATACTTTTATTTTTTGATTCAATAAGCGGAGATGCAAATCTGTTTAGAGGTTTTCTAGCAACAAAATTAACATCAAACTATTGTACATATTATTTTAAGGTATAATTTTAATGGATTCTTTATAGTTATATTTTTATGTTTTATTCTTATATGTTATATTTAATTTGTCTGTGATTAAATTTAACATGATTGACTATTTGTAAATATGATATAATAATAACGTTGTTATACTTGGAAATATTAAATAGGTAAAACATCTCTATAAAATAAATTAATTTTGTTTTTATTTAAGATTTTATATTAGAGAGAAATATATTATTTTCATTACAAACTTAAATATGAAAATTATATTTTAAGGTTTAATTATCCAGTTTGATTTAGAGTAGTGCTCTTTTATTTGTTGGTATAATCGCTTGGTAGTTAAAGTGAAGCTATATTTCAAAAGTTTTTATAAGAATTATTATTCGAAAATGTATTGAAAACATATTTTTAGTAATAGTTTTAAAACTTGAAAGTTAGTATTCATATAATTAAATTCTTAGGTTTGATTTAAATCCCTTGATATAAAGTCTAATTAATTGACTCCGCCTAAAGCTGTGATTAGATGGTTTGCTATTTTTTTAAAAATAAAGCTGAAATTTAATACTTAATTAATTAATAAGCCCCGCTTAAGGATATTAGTTAATTAATATTAAACAAAAGATTTTGGGCCCCACCTAAAGACACTTTCATACCAAAAAGAGAAAATCAACAAATATTAATTTATATATTTAATAACCTAAATACTATGAGTAAGCATAATTAACTTAATTATTGTCTCCTTAAATACTTCATTGTTATGAATGATAAAAATTTACATTATTGTTTATTTTTATGTTATTAGATTAGGAAACAAACAAACCAAAATATCATGACAGGATATTTGGGAGTTAATTTCATTTTTAAGATTTTGAATAATAAATTAAAAATCATATACATTCCTTCCTTAGATCGACTTTAGGAGTATAATTATCATTTTCTATAAAATTATTCGTGCACTTATGAGAGTTTTACAAATTATAAAACCAAAGTATCCATAAGATTGGTATTGCAAACCCGATGCTAGTATTTTGCTCATCACTAGTCCCTAAGAATTCCCTTAGTTATTAGGGCTAAAAATATGACTTTTTTGCCACTATACTTCCTCTGTGGGAATTTCCTTTTTTGAGGTAATTTATTGGCCTGACTAAAAGAAGTAGGGTTCTTTAGTGCTCATGTCGATAGATTGTGACAAGACTCAATATATTGAGTCTCGATTGAAGAAATTGAGTATTATGCCCACGTACGAAAAAATAGAGTTAGATCAATTGAGAATGGTATCGATCAATCGAGCATAAGTAGATTGATCGAGCTTCAATCAAGTGATCTTAGGTTGAATGATGGCATAGTTAGATTGATTAGTAGGGTCTTGATCGATCAAGTGGAGTAGAATTTGGCACATAAGCCTTGATTTCAAGTCCTGCTTTCAATCTTAGACATTGGATCTAAGCTAATACAATTCCTAAACTGATTAAGACCTATTTTAACCTATTTAAACACCATTGAGAAGTCATAAACAAGAGATAATTGATAATTAACAAAGATAATTAAAGGAACAAAGCGAGATCAAGTAGAGCAAAGTTAAGGATATAATTGAATAACTAGTAAGAGAGATTAAAGAATGAGTTTGATTCTTCATCAAAGATTGATATAATTCTTTTCTTCATCATTCTTGTAATTTTTAGGCACTCATATATTTAAATGATGATTTTTATAACTATGAGTGGCTAGGTTTGATAAACCTAGCCATAAAACATGTGATTCATTTTATTTAGTTGAATGAATATCTTTATTATTAATTGATATAATATATTTGATCTTAATTCTTTGATTGTTTGGTCAATAATTTTATGATTTGAGATTCATGCTTTAGCTTGACTAAGTAGGTTTTTGAATTAGTCATGGAATTATTATCACATGTCTTGAAGTACTACAATATGATTGATGAATATGTGGCATGTTTGGTGATCATAATTAATGTGTGAATAAAATATCTTGACAATGTGATTATTTTCACATAATTCAAACAAATGCTTGACAAAATTTCATAGCTATATAAAAGCATGTGGCCAATAAATTAGGTAGATATATTTGATATTGCATGTGGATTTGTTAGGAATTCATAGATCCCAAGTCCTCAATATTGTTTACTTAATCATTATTTGTTACTTTGGATCAATTATAGGTTTAAGTAGGAGTTCAAATAATTTTATCTTATTTCTTACCTAGATAATATTGTGATTGTTATGTGTTGAAACTTAATTATAAAAGACAAGCACTCTATGTGAGACGATACTCGTACTTAACATATTTTATTACTCGGTCGACCTGTATACTTGCATAGTTTCTACTAATGTTGGAGAAAGCAATGGTACATTCAGGAACCCCACATGATTTGTTGACTAGTAACACATTTGATAGCCACATCGAATAATTAACCTTCTTGACGATTCCTATCTCTTTTAACATGCTCATCTATGCTCAAATCAAGTCATTTTTTTTCTAGTAAGAATTGAAAAGTGTTATTTTACACATATTTTTAGATCAATTCATTTACATGTATACATATTTTATTAGTATAATGAGCTAAAAATATTTATTTTGTATTTTTTGGAAAAATCTAAACTTTCTAGAATTTTTGGAATTTTTTTGTTTTTTTTATAGGTGGATTAACATAGAAAAGAAGTACATGTATTTAGCAAACCATCGCAGTTTATTCCCATCAAAGCTTATCTCCATCGTAGTTTATCCCATTGTAGGTTATCTTATCTTTTTGATATATGGTGCGCACTAATTCTATCTCTAATGAAATAGTATCAATAATATTTACATTCATATTCGATTTTTATTTCTTATAAATACAAAATAACACCCCTCAAAATAAAAGATGCATTAGAATTAACAAAAATCAATATAAAAATTGCAACATGGAACAAAGGAAATAAAAGAGGACAACTAGGATAATTTTTGGAGGAGATTTTGAAGATCTTCATAGGCTTTTCTACTTTTTTCTATTTAGTTTTTCTATGATTATAATGTTGGTCTTATGGAATCTAGCTAATTTAATAATGTGATTGTGGGATAATAAGTCCTAGACTATGGTTTAATTAATTTAATGTCATGATAATTTTAGTTTTAATTCTTGATTTTTGATGTGTTCAATTTATATTTGAATGTCAAAACTATGCATATATGAATTAGAGTAATTAACTAGTTTGTTTCATAAATATGTGTATATCTAGTTTAAGATGTTAGTATGCAATTGTTAATATTTTATTCAAAGTGGTATCTTATGGTTACTGTCATAAGTAAGGTCGAATATATTCACTTAATGTTAAATGATTGTTCTAATCTTACCTAATTTAGTTATCATCTTTTTATATCTTAATGCAATGAATGAATTAAATTAAATAAGCATATCTCTTGGTTGTACATGATTTAGGTTGGTTAATAAGCATACCTTTAATCACTTACACGATAAAAAAATATGGGAAGTATTAACCGGACCTAGACTTCTAAAAGAAAAATTAATAACTCAAGAATGGTTTTAAATTATGAAATTAATTTAGAACATAAGAAATCAATTTACATTCATAATATCATTAATTAAATTGTAAGATAGTGGTGAGTGTAGTCTTATTATCACGTATCTCTCTTAATTTTTATGCAATTCACTTTTATTATTTATGTTATTTTTATCAAAAATTCAAAAGCCTTTATTTCTAAGTTTAATTAACTAACTAACGAGCTAGTAATTAAGAGTAGATATTGTTACTGATCCTCATGGGTATGAAAACTCTACTTCTTGAAATTAATTATCACATGTATATGATCACGTATACTAACATGTCCTAAATCATGTCAAAAACTTTCTTTTTCTTTGATGTACTGGTTTTTTTATATGAATCAACATTCAAGTTGTGGGTAATGACTTCAAGACTTATTCCTAGTATGTCTTCTTGTTTTCATGTAAATACATATGTGTTTGTCTTGAGGAAACATATAACGTTCTCCTTGATCTCCTTTTCAAGGCTTGAATTCACCTTTCGCATGTGATTATCCTCACTTGCAACATTTATCATTTCCACCTTATATGAACTGATGGTTTTAACAAGAGGGCTACTCCTATACCTCGCCCATATTAAGTTGGACTATAATTGTTATTTTGATTCTACTCGTTTCATGGTTGCATTATAACAGTAATGAGCTTTCTCTTAGTATTTCCTAATTTCCATAACCCCTTCCGCAGTGGGGTATTTAATGATTTGATGATACATGGAATGAACGACTCTCAATTTGTGTATCCATGACTTACCTAGAATTATGTTATAGTGTAGTGTTGCATCGACTATCACAAAGTTGGTCATCACTATAGATTCTACTACCATAATAGGCAATTTGATTGTTCATACAATGTACGTTGTAGTACTACTAAATCTAACAAAGGGCATTTCTTTCTTGACAATGTCCTTCTCTTTGATTCCCAATGCATGCAAAGTAGACAAAAAAGTAGGTTAACTAAGTTCTAGTGTCGAGCAGAATGAGACGGATGACACACTAGCTTACCCTCAATGTGATCACTAAAAGGTTCTCCTATAGATAAGTCATCTCGTCTTCATCCCTAAATGTTATAGGTGCCAAAGAGCACTTCTTTTGAGAGTTTTATACCTTGATGCTAACTCCTTCTCGAGCTTCTCTTGCATGCTTTCCTATTGTTGCTTAACTCACCATTCAGGTCTGGTCCTCCATGTATGTAATAGATGGTACAAGCATTACCATCTATAGAAAGACCAATCCTCTCAACGAGCAGAGATTGTAGTCAAGGAAAATCTCTAGCCTATTGAGGCTTGGATCATTTATTTTAATCAGTTATAAGGTCACCAAAGTACAACTTTAATAATAGTTCTACAATTTATTTCTTTAAGTGTCTATAGTCCTATGTGTCATGGTCGATATCTTTATGGAAGGCACCAAGTCATGTCTCTATGCGATGCTCACATTCATGGTGGCCACTTAACATTTTTCTTGCCTTCCATTTAAAGTACAACCTTAGCTAGGCCCACCTTCAATGGCGGACCTCTAAAGAGAGAGAACGACCTTCCATACAACCTGGAATTTTTGTTCTATAAATTGCCTCTCCTGAAAGGGAGACTAGTAAACCATTTACGTATTGAAGTGTTCGCAAAGATTGTTTTGTTGGGGCTTATTTCGCTTTTCTCTTTGACTTTCTTGAGAACTTCAATCATTATACTCTCTCTTAGTCTAACTTAACTCTCTCTTGAGGTTGACAAACTTTTGAGCTTCGTCACGAGCCTTCTCTATTGTCTAAGGTACCATTTTTGTGATTTCTATAAACAATCTAGAACTCCTTAAAATTGCCCTTCTAAATGCTTATACCACTATAGAATCCAAACAATCAGAGATTTTGATCATCTCCTTTCAAAATCTTTTCATATATGGCTTGACGGATTCCTCAACTCCTTTTATAAATGAAAACAAGTTATGTGACTCCTTTCTCAATGGTTTATTGTTGATATAATTAGTAATTAATAACCTTACGAGCTAAACAAAGGATGGAATATTACAATGTGTCAAATCACTAAACCATTTATGCATCGAGTCATGTAAAGTGGCCACAAAGGACTTACACGACATCATATCCCTCTTATCTCGAGGCATGCCAATAGGGGCCATAGTTGTCTTGAAAAGAAGGACGTGAATGATAGGATTATTGGTCCCTTTGTATCACAATTAGTAAGAGAAACAAAATTCTTAGGTGGTTTTCTCAATTTGATTGCATCAAAAAAAGAAGATCTGACTAGATATTTAAAGACATATTTTAGGTCGAATTGTGCCTTTCTCGTATTTTGCTTCCAAATTTGCTCCTTTAAGACTAGCACTTTGTTTTTCCATAGTAGCTTTTCGTCTAAGGAAGCATCGAGTTGTCCTTATGATAATGACACCTCTTAATCCGGGCTAGTAATATCCTAGTAGCTACAGGTCGTGGTTCAAACCAACTCTGATTTTAGGCTATTTGCTTATGGGTTTCCCTCTCTCTTTCATGGTCATCTATTATGCAAACCACCTCCTTATCACCTCCATCACCTCTCAAAGACTCGTTATAGATACCTTGAACTTTAGGCAATTCATGCCGTGCCTCGCTAAACAATTCAACTTTCCTCTTGAGTTCCTAGTTTTCTCTTCTCATTTATTCTCTCATTTTTTCTATCAATCTTCACATATTTATGAGTTGTTGTAATATATCTTGGTTTGGGTTTCTCACTTCTAAGACCCCATTTGCTATGTCTCCTTCTATCCGTTCATTGACAATGGGTACCTCCTTGATAAGATTTTTAACTCTCACTTCAACCAGTCGCACTCTTTCTAGGGCCCTAGTTTTAACCATGTTTGTCCAAGTATTTTTCGAAGTGGATCTAACTTATGACAGTCTCTTTTCACATTGGGACACAATCTAAACTCTAATTAAATCCTAAGTAAGAGGCGTCAGAGCTTCAATTGAACACTTCTTAAAACCCAAGTCCCACGATGAGTGCCAAAGTGTTCGAGGACAATTAAAGTTTGGAGAGAAAATAGAGAGAGGTAGTAAATGATGATGGCTCAAAGATTTTCATTGATTATATATAGGGGTTACCTACTGTCTTTTAGATATGAAGTAAACGTGAGGTTACATTAAGTCAAGTATAAAAATAATTATGTTTAAGCATAAACTTTGGTCTCATCTAAGATTACTTAATGGTATGTCAATCTAAACAATGACACCAATATTATGATCGTGGTTGATGTCCATAGTTGATGGCCAAACATTTCTTATAACTCTGATGATAAACGATTATCATAACAACGTAAAATCATGTTATGTTTCGAATAAAGGATTTAAATCGTAAATATTTCTTTTGAATATATATTCAAATAAATATTAATTTTTAAGATAGGTTCAATTTTTAGTATAAATTAAATAGAAATTAATGTTAATATCATACATATTTATACTCATAACAAATAAATATTAAACCTAATCATCTTTTTTAAAAAATGAAATTTTTTTTATTTTTAAAACTATTTAATTTTATATCATATAATAATTTAAATGAATAAAAATATACGTGAGCGTAACATTTTTTATTAACAAAAATATCAATAATGTAAGTACTGATCGAACAAGGGCTAAGAAATAAAAAAACGGCTCAAATTAATTTGAGATATTCAAGTCGTGGCAGTACTGTAAGATTAAGGTCCCATGAAAAAAGATAAGATAGAGTCGGTGTGTGAGAGACTAATCGTAAAAGCAAATTAACAAAAACGGACCGAGCCGAGCTGGTAAGTAAAGGAGAAGAAGGAAAGGAAAAAAAAAAATGCAATCCACAAATAAAACTGCGAGTAGGCTACACGCGCTAATCCCGGCGACCTTACCCCTACACTCGCGGCTCACGCGGCCGGCGCTCTTCTCTCACAACAACACCCCTGACCGATGCTACCCCATACTCCCAAAAATACAAAAAAAAGACCGAACACCATTAAACGGAGAGAAAAATAACCAAACCTAACGACGCCAAACAGAGCCTTACTGTACGAACAACCACATCGATCGTCTTCCATGGCCGAGGGAACGAGAATCCTTACGCCATCATCGACGCCTTCCGTCCCCCACTCTCGTCCCATGCCCGTCCGTGAAGACTGTTGGAGCGAGGAAGCCACATCCACCCTTATTGATTCCTGGGGTCGCCGTTATCTCGAGCTTAACCGTGGTAATCTCCGTCAAAAGGACTGGCAAGACGTTGCTGACGCCGTCAACGCTCTTCATGGCAATACCAAGAAGACTCACCGTACCGATGTGCAGTGTAAGAACCGCATCGACACTATTAAGAAAAAGTATAAGGTTGAGAAAGCTAAAATTTCGTCTTCGAATGGAGCCTTATCTTCTTCTTGGCCTTTCTTCGAAAGCTTAAACGCCCTGATTGGTCCCAATGGGAAGACACCTTCTGCGACGGTTTTTCTTTCTCCGTCGCCGCCAGTAGCCGTACCTCTACCTTACAGGAAGAGTATTGCTTTGTCGTCTCCTCCGATGGCGACCACTGTGGTGGCCATGACGCATAAACGATCTTCCGTTGGGGATGATGGGTTTTTTAGGAGGAATTACTCGGCGATGGCAGCTGCAGCTGCGGCAGTCGATCCGGATGAGGATGACGAGGACTTCGAAGAGGAAGACGAGGTGGAGATGGGGGAGGACGAGGTGGAGATGGGGGAGGACGAGGTGGAGATGGGGGAGGAAGATGTGGAGGAGGTATTGGTGAGAAGAAGAGAGAGCGACGAGGAGGGTAGAAATGGAGGAGAAGGGATAAGGATGTTGGCGAGAGCAATAGAGCGCTTTGGAAAAGTGTATGAAAGAGTTGAGGCTGAGAAGTTCAAGCAAATGGTGGAGTTGGAAAAGCAGAGGATCCAGTTTACTAAGGATATGGAGCTTCAGAGGATGCGGATGTTTATGGATACTCAGGTCCAACTTGCAGGGATCAAGCGTGGCAAGCGTTCTGGGTCCAATGGTGAGACACTTAACGCGTTTATCATTTGTTTTCGATTGCTCTTCAATTGTGGTTTGTTTATGTTTGATTGATATATTTGATTCATTTAAGTGTTTGATTTGTTTAATCCTGAGCATGGCCTTTTACTTTGTTGGGATTCTAGGCTGTTTGTTTATTTGATCGATTGCTTTTTTGACCTTTCATTTATATGATAGATGTGTGCTTTAAGGGGGCAGGGACTGCTTAAATTATGGTTTCTTACTTATTTGTTGGTGCAAATGGTTTGTCTGTTTATAGTTTCTTTTATAGGGATGATTGGACCAGCATATGTTAGAGCTCGAATTTTCTTGTTGTTTCGGTTTTAATTTGAATAGTATATCAGTTTATGTTTTTTTTGCTGGTGAAAGTCTATTAGTTTAATGATTTATCATGTTGATTCAAAATCACCAGTATTAGAAAACTTAAGCTAAGGTTGTCATTTTACGGTAAAGTGTTATAAACTTTAATTCATTAACGTAAACAGAATTAGAAACGTTTTAGCACATAATGGTTGGGTTTTCATTTGAGTTGGTCCTTATACCAAGCAATTTCAACATTATCAGAATTTTGTTCCTTTTATGCTTTAGCTTTGTGTATCAAAACCTGGTTTGGAGGATTGCTTAGTTTAGTTTCAATGTAAGGTTGGGAACTTGGACTTGATTGGTGTTTCTGTTATGTTAACTTCCATTCCAACACAAAGGTTGCAGATATCCAATAATCAGTACACTTGTCTTTGGCGTATGTAATTTTGTATGTTCTATTGCATTCATCTGATGATTGGTTAACTTATGGTCTACATTCTATGTCATTGTGCATTTGCAGTGGGAATGTATTTGTAATTTTGAGTAAGATTGAAATTTGAAATATTGTTAAGTTGATTGAATCTACATTCTTATTTCATAGCTGGCTGCATTACATGTTTCCCGTGATTTTCCTTGTTCAAGAATTTGTACGGTTTGGAAATTCTTTTTCTGTGTTTGGTTGTGATGGAAGCCACCACGAGGCTTGTGGCATATGTATTGTCTAGTGTTTATTAGTGGGAATATTCTAATATACTCATACAACACGTTTGTTGCACCATATTAGATGGTTAAGTATAGTTTAGTTATATTGGATTGAACCGTATGATAATTAATCAGTATAGTGTTTGATGACAACTTGTATAATATAATCAGATAAAATTGATGATAAATATGCTAATAAATAATTTTTATTTAAAATAATATGTAATTTGTTTTATGTAGTTTTTTTACGTATTAAAATAATTTCATTATACAAAATTAATTTAAACCAATATTTAGTGTATATGTTATATTTTTCTTACTTTTTAAAAATAAACATATTCTTTTTAATTTGAAATAAAGAAAAATCGTAACACATAATTTTAGAATTAAAAATTTAAAAAGTTAAGTTTCTAGTACGATTTAGACCCAATCTCCTGATGAGTCTAGATTTTTGCATAACCATACAATTTTTATTCCGTAAAATACTGATTGACTTCATAGTCAAATGCATGACTTTAATCATACAATCGGGTCTTTAGTAATATGTAATATATATGCCAGTAGTGTCCAGTTTTTCTGTATCTAGTAGATAGTGGTTACCCTTCTTTGCCCTTTGCATGGGGCCATGGGTTGATATCATATGTTTACTACTCATTTAAAAGGAGTAAAAAATTAAAATATGTTGTTGCTTTCTTTTTTTTAAATATGATTTTATATTCCAAATTTTAGGATTTTATGAAGAATCTTGTTGGAAGAGGTGCATTGTTCAGTTCACTATGCTTCTAGGCATATAGGTGATATGTTGGATGGTTTGAGAAGGAAAAATAACAGTGTCTGTATTCTTTGGAATGAAAATTTGAAAACTGGAGTTCTTCCTATGGAGTTTGTGGCAATTAGCATTTAATGTTGTTTCTTATCTAAGGCATGTATGACGTGGGTACTTTGCAGAAACACTATAGCTCTAGTTTGGGAATCAAACTTGAGTGATGACAGTAATTTAAAAGTAATAGTCTACAGGCTTTCTTGGAGAAATGAAGAGTTACATATTGCTTGGAGATCTGTTTACTTGGATAATTTGTTGATTTGAAAATGATGAAGATAATGACTAGAGCTCTACTATGGGGAGTAAAACTGGAGGAATAGCAGTAATTGAGATACTAGTTTATTGGCTTTATCGAGAAACAAAGAGTTACCTATTTCCTATGAAGATATTTTTTATTGCATAATTTGATTTGGAGGTAACAAAGTTGATGATTATGTTATAAACTAGAAGATATGTGTCTATTGATTTTCATTGCACCATTTTAAGTAGCACTGTCTATGTGTTGCTAAATGATACAAATTTAGGACCATTTTTTAACTGTACATCATTATGGCCCATCAGTGTTGTAAGGGCTTTGTCATGTTGCTTAAAAAAAAAAATCTTTGGAAGCTTTTGGTCGTGATAGTGGCCTCTCTTCTCATTTTCTACACTATAAGCTCATAAATGATTATGGTTGTTGCTCAGTTGCAAGAACATTTAATTCAGGAAGTATTTGCCATCAGTGTTGTAAGGGCTTTGTCATGTTGCTTAAAAAAAAAAAATCTTTGGAAGCTTTTGGTCGTGATAGTGGCCTCTCTTCTCATTTTCTACACTATAAGCTCATAAATGATTATGGTTGTTGCTCAGTTGCAAGAACATTTAATTCAGGAAGTATTTGCCAATGTTAACTGTGTCTGCCTTGAATCTTGGTGTTTTGGTGATGAACATTAACCGTGACATTGTGTATGTTTTGCGGACAAGCTGAGGGTATGGAAATTAATTAATCACTTCAGTTCATATTTGACTTATTTATTCACATGGTTTCTATTTTAATCCCCTAAAAAAATATTTTGTTTACGTCATAGAAAAAAAATATGCCAAACAACATATGTTTTTTTCTAAGAGGTTAAAAATGAAACTCTGGATGAAATGGGGGTTATTTTATGCAATTATACCATTAATTTTTGCAGGGTGTTTTCCCGATTGCTGTAATTTGGGATAGACAGCAGTAAGGGTAGAAAATTTCAATCAATTAGTTGGTCGTTGTCTTTACTGAGTTTGGTGCCACTTTTTTTCTGTGATTTTGATAATTTATGTGTAATTTGAATGTGCATGATTAGTAATCACCATAGCCTACGTTGTTTGGCTGCGTATTTTGAAATTTTCTTAAAATTCCTTTATTACAAGTAGATATCAGTATCACAAATTCATTAACGCATGGTGGTTCCCTGAGTTTTGACCTTATCTTTTTCATCCAACTTCTTGATATAAACAATGTGATGCACAAACACATGTTGCCCAAAGCAACCACTGGCTATTTTGTTTACAGGATCCAATGGCTTGTTTATGTTGGTATAGATTTTGCTTGCGTGTGAACTACGGTAAAATCCAATAAATTTAAGCAATCTAACATTTAAATAAAAAAGCTAAAGAAAAAACATTGAAAATTTAAGATTGTTGAAAGGATTTCCACAATTTGCTTTGCCAGACCGTCAGAGAATCCAGATGTATTTTCATTGCAGCGTGTCCATTAGGGGAGTCTAGCTTGAACTTATCCTTCATCTAAACACCCCATTTCTCCTGGAGATTGTGAACATAGTTGTAGTACTGACTCTGGAGCTTGATTGTTCATCTTGTAATGTGGGATTCACATGTCGTATCCCCTCCCACCAATCTTCATGTGTTTATTTGTTTAACAAGGCATACATGTAGTGGTCCACATGAGTACTTATTCAGCTTGAATGATTGACAATCTGTATTAGCTTTTTAATACATGAAATTCAATGAAAGCACTTTGATGTGCTGGAAAGCTGAGCTGTTTTATTCTTGTATGTATAAGTGCTAGTATGAATTAAAGTTGTAATTTTAGGGCAGCTCTTTTCGAGGAATGATTTCTAAGGACAATTTCATTATGCTTTATTGCAGATATTTATAGCTAGCAAGGATGCAAGGATGGGCTTGCATGGAAGGCTTGTGTAGCAACCTTTGCATCATGCTTGTTAAGCACATATTGCTCCAGCCAATTCGGCATTCTTACTGATAGAGAAGATCTGAACAGATTTATCTTATTATTTCTCTTATTATTCCTATATATCTCTTCCTTTTTTAAGCTTTTGTCCTTCGAATTCTATTGCTTTTTATATACATATATTGATTTGATAATTAATACTAGGCCCATGTTTGGCCGGAATATTGATAGTATTAGCTGTAATCCATGTAGTTTGAGCAAGAAGACAATCTTCTTTCGCTCTTTAGAACGATTCTCTATTGTGGAAACTTGTTACATCGAAGGGCCTTGAATCATGTTCTGTGTAGGAAAATACTTGTTACTAGTTTGGAGTATTTATATTATAATTAAGTGTTATATTGTTTGGTGAGAACCGCATAATATATTAGATAAATATTTTAATAGAATAATTTATATTTAAGATATCATGTAATTTTTTTTATATGATTTTTTTACCTATTAATGTAATTAATTGTAAAAAATTATTTAAATTAATTTTTTTTTTAAATTTCTTTCCTATGGAGTACGGTAGTGTTAATCTCGTGACTAGAGTAATTAATAAGCTTTTCCCAACGTAGGAGAATCCTAATCCAATGTCAATATCAAATATCTTATTGCCCACTAAAATATCATTTTACTATGTAAACTGATCACATTGAAACACAAGTTGGGAATATGTATACTTTTGAATCATGAGAAGGGAGCAATTATGCACATCTCTTGAGATGCATCTCATATGGGTTTAAAGATAAGTATTATATTCACATCCACCACATAAAATTAATTAGGTATCCCATATCTTTTACAAAATAAAAAGCAAAAATTTGTCAACTTTACAAAAACTATTTTTTATATTATTATTAAAATGATAGAAATAATAAAAAATCAAGAAATAATACAAATAGAAACATGAAATTTTAGGATTTTTTTACAATAAATGATAATTAGCAAAAAACAATTTGAATAAATACAAAAAGTAAAATTAAATCTGAATGAAGGACATCATTCTTAAGAACAAGGAAAATATTTCCTAAGAAATAAATAATTTATTATATATTAAGTAATAAAAAATGAGTATTAATATTCATATGTAAAAGGAATATAATATATCATTAATTGACAAAGAAATCATAATAAATAAATTTTCAAACATCCCTCCTAAGGATAAAAGAAAATTTGAATACATCCATTTAAATGGAATCTAAATACTAATAAAAACACATTTTAGATAAAAACTTAAAACCAAGTATTGAGTTTAGTTTATGAAATTGGAAAAGGAGATTTAATAAAAGAAAAAATTATCTATTTTTAGTAAACTACATAGTTGGATATTCGTTAACAAATAACCATAATAGTTCAATATATGTACAAAATAAATTCAAAATATATAAACTTTCTAAAAAATTGGATAAATAATAAAACTAAAGATATTAATAGACCTTGAAATGTCCAAAGAATGTAACTTAGATGTTAAAAAAGAGTTAATACAATAGGAAAAGGTAATGTATTAAGGTTTATATTTATAGATACTCAAAGAGAAATATCTAAAAAAGAAATAGAGATAAAATAATTCAAACAAAAAGTTAAACAAATGAAAAGTTTAGTTCATGAAGTAATATTAGGAAGACAATAATACCATTATTATCCCATTAATGTTCAAAAGCAAACTTTAAGATATAGAATTAGATTGTAATCAAAGCCTAACACGCATATCAAAAAGCTAAATATCTATAATGAAAGGTTTAATTTTCTTAACAGAAGAAATAGATATAATACAATAATCAAACATGAAGGTCTTACAAGACATAAATGAAACTAAAAAATAACTTTTAAAAGAAGTGAAAGAATATGGTTATAATAGGAAATTACAAAAAGAAAATAAGGAATTTACAAAATTATGTAGGAATGTAAATAACATACATTGAGACAATGAAATCATAGGTTATAAGTTTGATCCATTTGAAGGATTAAAAGAATAACCACCTTTAAGATAAGATGCATTGATACCTAGGAATGAGAAGAGAAGGAATGAATAAAAACCCAAAGATAAAGAAGAGGATATAATTACAATTTAATGGAACATAGAAAAGAATTATAAGAATAAATTATCAAGAATGAAAATAGAGACATAGAAAAATTAATTAGTCTCTTAACCGTAACAGATGAAAAACTAGGAAAACATTATGAAAAAAAATTTCTACAAACAAAGAGGAAAATGATATGATAATAGTTAGTGAAGCTGATTATAACCAAAAAAAAAAAACCCTAAAAAATCACATGAGACCTATTTCATCACCTACTCTTATCAAGAAGGAACATCGTACCCACTTAGAGAAAAAGAAATAAGCAAAACAAAACAACAATCCAAAATGGAAAAAGGATTACATTAGGAAACTAGAGGTATATTCTACCAAAATTCAAACTTCATGATAATTATAGATATGATTTTTTAGATTTAAATTGCATAAGAGATAGGAAAAAAAATCTTTAGATGAATGGTCTAGTGGTGTGAGTGTAATCATACAAACCTCTCCAACCACACGTCAAATTCTTCAACCAAAAGAGTCTTAGTAGCTCACAAAATGATAGGAAATGTTAGAATTTAGTTTACAAATTTAATAAAACAACATTTACAAATATAGGGGAATGCTCCCACTGATAGACAATACTTAGATACTGTAGTAAATAAAATATACCTGGAATTTATTGGAGAAGACAATGATAGACATATAACTAAATCTAGTAAATATGAAATTGAGGAAGCCAAATATCATTTAACAAATATGAAAATATGTGACATGTGTTATATAGATTCCTTTATTTATTAATATGAAATGTATTATTACAAGTTACCACCCTCTATACAAGAAACTTCTAAGGAAATGTTTTTCCATAAATTACCTAAAATATTACATAAAACTATAATAGAATGATGGAATAAAAAAATAGTGAACTATACCAGACATGTTAGGGGGAAGAATACAAACTCTTGCACCTAACTTGATCTTCCAAATCTATCCCTAGTCATTGAACAACCAATTCCTTACAAAAGATCTTATGAATATTTGGAAACATCAACTTGATTAGCACTTGGGAAAATCAACTTGATCAGCACCTCAATCTCCATTATTCCCCTCCTCTTTGGAAAGATTCATCCTTGAATCTTAGCTCTATAAGCAGATCGATTTGGTATAACGATTCCATGTGTAAAGTCTATTTGATGCTCAATTTCTCTCAAAAGAGGTAATCCATAGGGAATCTCTTCAGGAAGTTGATCCTAAAGTCCTATAATAAAGATACAACAATACTAGAAAAAGAAGAGTTAACATCGTTAGTATAAAGATAAACATCCTTGTACATAAGTACAAGTACTTGTTTTCTTGCCATCATTGCACTCTTAATCTTTCTTTTTTTTAGCAAATGCACTCATTTTTTATTTTTCTCTCTCATTTGCTCACTTTTTTCCTATTATGCTCACTTTTCTCTCCATTTTTGCTCTCTACCTCACTTACTCTTTTTTATTTTCCTCTTGCTCACATTTTTGTTTTTCCCACATCTTGCACTCTCCTGCTATCTTAATTTGGTCCTCATAAGCTTGAAAAGGTTTGAGAGAAACTAATACAACTTTTTGGTTGTTCATTTCAAAAGAATAACGATTTATGTAATCATCATGTGACACCCTCCTATCAAACTGTCATGGTTGGCCGAGCAATATGTGAGAAACATACATTGGTGCCACATCACAAAGAATCTCATCTTCATATTTTCCAATTGAAAAAGGAACCCAAACTTTTTTGTTGACATCCACTTTTCCACAATCATTTAGCCATTGTAGTTTGTACAGTTTAGGGTGCTTCTACCACTTCAAATTCAATTTTTCTACCAACAAAGTACTAGAAATATTAGTGGAGTTCCTACTATCAACAATTAATGTTCATATCTTATCTTTCACGTGGAATCATGTGTGGAAAATATATCACGGTGCTTGTCATCTCTTTCATCCTTAAGCAATATATTCAGGATTCTCCTTGTGACAAGTGAATCTTTATGCACAAGTTCTTCCACTTCAACATTAGAAAAATCCTTTACTAGTAGTATCTCTTCGTTACATGAATTGACACTTTTGATTTCTCCATTTTTCTATACAACCACAATCTTTTTGTCCCGTTTACAACTTTCTCTTTCTTCCACATTGGAATCAATTTCTTCTTTATCTAACCCATGTCTTCTATGTCTTATTTTATATAATTTAAAACCGGAAGAGGATTCTAAATCATCTAACCTTGCATTCATCCTCTTAAATTAGTCACGAACAGATTTGGTGAAGAATTTCATGTCAACCTCTTGTAGTTCGTCTCCTTCCTTAGTCCTGTTGTCAACCTGGAAAATAAAATGAGATAATCCACTTATTCCCTCATATGTTTTCTCTCAAATAAGATTGTTATCACTCTCTCATTTTTTTACACTATTTTTGCTCTTTTTTTATTTTTTTACCACTCAAAGCTCACGCCTACCTCCTTTGTGTTCTTAACAAAATCAAACAATCCAACTTATCTCAAGAAGTAACCATTTTATTGGTGGTAATCTTAATATTAAGAATTTTAAAAACATAATGGCAAAGTATGAGAAAAAGAAAATCCTAAGAGGACTCTAGAGAAAGACTCTTGACCAAATGAGATTCTAAAGAAAGACTTTAGACCAAAGAAGACTCTAAAGAAATACTCTCGACCAAAGAGGATTCTAAAGAAAGACTCTTGATCAACTATGATTCCCTTTTTTCTTAAATCAAACTTGGGTAATAAGAAAGCAAGAATTAGATTCTTGAACAATCTACTATTTTGTTCTTATTGTTTTTCTCTTTTTTTTCTTTTGACTTATGTTTCTGTTGGTATGAATAGAAAATTCACAAAAAAAATCGCAACTCTAATGAACAAGAACTGAAATGAATAAAACCCAAATTTGGTTATAGGAATTGAAATGAGATTTGATTTTATATATTATAATAGTTATTCTGATACCTGAGTCAAAAGTTATGGCTATTTAAAGTTGCAACTTCAATTTATTAATTTTTTTTAAAACTGCAAACAACAACCCACTTCTCTTTTTTTTTTAAGAACAAAGGTAGATTGAACAGAAAAATAAAGAATAAGAAAAAGATACGAAGAATTCAAAGAAAACTATGAAACAAAATCCAAAGACGAAAATAGCGACAACGAAATTGAAAGAAAACACAAGACTCAAAAGGACAATTTTTTTTTGTGATTTGTGACTTGAGAACACAAAAAACAATCAAAGGAAAAAAAATTTCTTTTTTTTTAAATCTAGAATTCAAAACCAAGATAGATAACCTGTTTTTAGCAACCAAGGCTCTGATATCAAATGATGCAGACCCTCTAGGCGAACAATCCTAAGAACCTATGAACTTAAAGAAATATGAATGATTGATTTGCTAAGAATGTATTGAAATGATCAAATTAGCACCCTAAGGAAACAAATTCCTTAAAACCCTAATCTTGAGATGGTACAAAATATTATCACTCTCTTTGATAAGTCGGATTCAAGTATTCAATCAAGAATACAAGAAGGTAAAGCAAAAATATTTATGAAATATACTTTTCATTAATGATATTCATTCTTCTTAATGACAAGGCTACTGTGTTTTTTATACAACCCTTATGAAAAATGCTACTTTAAACCCTAAAGAAGAAAACCTAGAAGAAATAGGCGAAATGGGCCTATTTAGTGGTGGATTGGGCCTAATCCATTCTCAAAAGTAAAAGACTAAAAAGATATATAATAAATAAGACATAAAAGCCCACAATTCTCTAAAAAAAATTACTGAACATAAAAGACTCACAATTAATTAAAACATAAATTACTTCCTAAAGTAATCCTTGCACCCAACTTGATCTTCCAAATCTATCCCTAGTCATTGGACCACCAATTCCATGCAAAATATTTTGTGAATATTTGGAAACATCAACTTGATCAGCACTTGGGAAAATCAAATTGATCAGCACCTCAATCTCTATTAGAGGATCGATCTGTAGTAAGTTTAAATGCATTCTATAATGCTATTCAAGATGCATCAATTAGGTATCATTAATATTTAAATAAATAATAATTTTATATTAAATGAAAAGGTTGAAACTGTCATCACTTACTCTATATATGGTTATGCCTCATTACTATTTACAAAAATGATTTGGTGTTCTTTTCCCCTTCAAGTGCAATCAATAATTTTTTTTTACTTCCACTGAGCATAGGGTTACCTACTTTGATCATGTAACGTTCTAAGAACAACTTTTGCATAGGATTCTGAATTTCAGTGCAACTACTAAAGTATTCAAAACAAAACTCAATGACATCTTTAGCAATGTAACGTTCCACCACACATCCTTCAGGAAAATTTCAATTATTTACACATTATTTAAGGACTTTCATGTATCTCTCAAAAGAATACATCCACCTTAAGTAGGACCACACAATTGAACCTCTCAAACTAAATGAACACACAAGTAAGTCATTATATCACAAAAAGAAGGAGGAAAATATTTTTCAAGTAGACATAAATTCTCCACAACATTTTTCTATAAAGAGTTTAACTCGCCAATTGATATAGATTTCTGGAATATTGTATTAAAGAATGAATAAAGATGAATTATTGATAGTTAAACATGTTTTGGAAGAATTGACCTAATAGAAACTAGTAATAACTATTACATTAAGAAATGATAGTCGTGTGATTTCAATCCATAAAGTTTCTTGTGGGTGATAGACACAAAATTTCTTAAGTTAGATGAGTAACCATCAGAAACTTTCACACCCGTCAAACATTTATAAAACACATTATTCTCTTTTGTTTACATTGTATATGATGCTGGTTGCAAGCATGTTTGATTCTTATCATTTTCCATCCTTGGTGTCAATTCAGGTCGTATGCCAATTTCTTTAAATCCAGTCTTGCTTTAATTCCATCCTTTGTTTTTCTAGGTATATTAAGTAATGTACCAATCAAGCTCACATAAAATTTTCTTAATGTGTATGCTAGCTAAGATGTGATAAATATGTAGGTCTTTCCAATAAGGTAATTCCCAAAATATTGATTTATATTCCAACAATCATGATATATTGATTCGATAACATTTTCCTTTTCACCCCTTTTATTAGGTGACCTCTTTAATTTCCCTCCATCAGTGAGTATTCTTTTTTTATCTTTCCATATCGTTTAAATGTCATATCATTTAATTTCCTTAATATCTCAATACCTTGCAAAGGTCTTGGTGGAGGATCATGATCTTCCTCACCATCGAAAAGTTTCTTTTGGTATCTAAACTTGTGTCCAAATGGAAAAAAATTGCTATGTCTTCTATAAGACATCTTTCATCCGTGAACAAGATAAGTTGAAGAAGTGTCATCACTAAAAATAGGGCATCCCATATAACCTTTTGTTTATGTCCTCGTATGTTCCCATAGGCAGGAAAATAATTAATGTCCATAAAATGACCTCCCTTAAGTTAAAGTATTCCTATTTATCTACATCGTAAACATTTACACCATCATTCCAAAAATTCTTCAAATCATCTATCAAAGGCTGCAAATATACATCAATATCAACTCCGGGTTGTTTCGAACATGAGATCAATAATGTTAACATCATAAATTTTATTTTCATACACACCTAGGGAGGAAGGTTGTATGTTACCATAATTATCAACTAATGGCTATATCTACTACTAAAGGAACTGTATAGATTAATTCCATCAATAGAAATGGCAAGATGAAGATTGTGTAGATCATATGCAAATAAAGGGAATAAATTATCTACTACTTTCCAATTTGGACAATCATAAGGATGATATAGCATCCCATGATCACATTGATTATCTGAATGCCAATTCAACATCTTTGATGTCTCTTTACTTTTGAACAATGTTTGAAAGTGAGGAATCATAGGAAATTACCAAAGAACCTTTGCGAGCACACCTTTCTTAGGTGTTGTCTCATTTGTAGCATGCTTTCATCTTAATCTTTACACATTAGACAATCATCTAATGTCTTATATTATTTTCTATAAAGAATACAATCATTTGGACAAGCATGAATCTTATGATATTCCATGTCAAATCGACTAAGAGATTTCTTCACTTCATACATTGAAGATGTCAATTTATTACCCTCAGGAAACATATCTATTAGTACATTTAGTAATTCTATGAACCCCTTGTCAAAAAAAAACAATTTTTTGCCTTCCCATTGTACAAATAAACCAATCCAAATATTTTAGTGTATTTCTTGTAGTTTGGATACAACGGTTTTTCGGCATCTTTTAGAAGTTTTTCAAAGTTTTTGAGATCATCCTCATATAGTTCATCTTCAATAGCATGAACCATATTCTCTGTCTATACATTCTGATAAGATGTATATAATCCACTCACATCCTTATTTATCTCTTCCCTATGAGTATTATCAATATTTTCTTCCTAATAATACCAACATTTATAACTCAAGAGAATACCACTATGGATAAGGTGATATTTAACCTCGTCAACATCATGAAATTTCTCATTTTTACATTTAACATATGGGTATCAAATCATACTAATTTCATTATTAATATTTTTATGGACAAATTTCAAGAAACTTTCAACTTCAAAAATATAGTCTTGCTCAATTCTACACTTTATCATCCAAGATTTATCCATTTTTTATTAATTACATCATTAAACATATTAAATATGTATCCAACCAATATGTTTCAGATATTATTATATATGAAATCATAAATTATTAGAATATCTATCAAAATATCTTATAAAAATAAATACAAACAGTCCAAACAATTAACAAACTCATTATACATTATATATATATATATATATATATTTCATGTACATGTAAATTATTTTCAAAAACTTTAAGTGTAAAATAAATTAATATATATAAAAAAATACATAAAATTATTAAAATAAATAAATAAATAAAATATCTTCTTCTCTTCTAAGCTTGAATAAAAATACACCATCTACATAACACAAATATATATATAAACAATCAATAACACATAATTTACATTAAAATAAAAAAATATGAATAATAAGTGTAAAATAATTCATAAAAATACTTATAAGAGTAAATAAAGTGACAAAATGAAGGAAATGAAGAAAAAAATATGTTTGGTAAGTGAGAAAGTGAAGGAAAATATGTATGAAAAATTTGAGTATTATGCTAAAAAAATAGTGGATATAGAAGAGAAATTGGAGAGAAAGAAAACACACTAAATGGTGCCAAAAATGGTGATAGAAGGTGGTCAAGAAATGAGAAAGAGTAAGGGAGGACGATTGGGTTTTTCAACTACTGGGAATAGGAAAACAAATGAGCATACTGTCGATATAATGGGGAGAGAAGAAGAAAAAGGAAAAAAAATAACGTAGTGTTGGTTAACACGTAGGATCGATGCTAATTTTTATAATTTTTTAAGTCAGTTTATTAGCAGACTGACTTAAAATTCGTTATACGTAAGTTTTGGGAAAAAATGACTTTAAATGTCGACTTAGTTTCCCTTTATTGTAGTAGTGAGAACTAAATAATTATTAAATGTCAAGAAAAAGAAGATTATAAATAAATAAGAGGAAATAATAAAATCTGTTGGGATTCAAGAGATTTTAGGATGTCAAGAAAATATACATGTAACATAAAATCTTTTAAACAAAAGTATAAAAAAATATAAAAAATTCAAAATATACAAATATATAAAACATGACTTTCAAAAATATAAGAGAAAGTATAACAAAGAAGTTTATAGAAAAAGATATTTTAGGAAGAAATATATAAATCACCAAAAAAGAAAAATTATTGGTCATTAGGAAAAAAAATAATGCAAATGTTGAATTTGCAATAAGGAAGATCATTATGGTAATGATTGTCCTAACAAGCTTCAACATAAAGGAGAATTTAAAAAGGAATTTCCATAAAAAAAATATTAGAAAAGCTTTTAAAATAGAATTTGAACTAATAGAGAAATTAGATATATATGATACTTGTATTATTTATATATTAAAAGAAACTGAGGAAGAAATAACTAACTCAAAATTTAAATATTCTTCATTAGTTAATGAATGATTTATACAGTATTATAAATCAAAACAATACTTACATTAAAATAGCAATAAAGTTTAAAGGTTATACAAATAACCATTTACATGCATATATAAATACAAAAGTCAGTATGTGTGTAGCTAGTAAATATATGTTCCCAAAAAACACTTGGATACCATAATAAATCTTAATAAGATCTTAAAAGATATATAAATAATGATAGGAGGAGAAAACTTTCATATTCCTACCATATATTAACAAGAAACAGGAGTTAATTTAGTAAGAGTATATAACTTTTTAAACCTTTACCAACCCTTTACCCAATATTTAGACAAAATAAGTTTAATAACACTAGATGATGAAATCATTTATTTGTCAAAAATAAAAAAGTTTTAATAGTATCAAACCCAACTTTTATGCAATAATATAAAAAATAAAATCATGGTGATATAGATACAAAGCAACAACCTTACCTAGAAAACAATTCATTAGACATAGAAGAGAAACACAACTTTTTTCTTAATAATACAAGAAAATAAATCCTTAATAGGAATAAGAAAATTGGTATAAAAGTAAGTTACGAAAACTCTTTAGATCCTAAAATCAGTAGGTCTAAAATAATAGCAAGTATAAAACTCAAAGACCCTAACAAAGTCATAATAGTAAAACCAATGACTGATACTCCAAAAGACAAAAATAAATTTGGAAAATAAATTCAAGAACTTTTAGAATTAAAAGTCATAATATCTAGTAATTCACGTCACTCAAGCCTAATATTTTTAGCTGAAAAAGAAGTTGAGAAAAGAAGAGGTAAAAAGATAATAGTAATAAACTTCAAAGCTTTAAATAAACAAACCATTGATATGGATATTTTATTCCAAAGAAGAATAATTATTATTATTAATGAAACAAATATTTCTAAAGTTTTGATTGTAAAAGTGGATTTTGAAAAATAAAATTTAATGAAGAATCCCAGAAATTGACATTATTTAGTTATGCACAAGCACAATTCCAATGGACAATTATACTGTTTGGATTAAAACAAGCACCATGTATTTTCCAAAGACATATGGATAATATTTGCAAAAAGCTACATGACATTTATTTACGTCGATGAAATTTTAGTATTAATTAATGACTTGAATAAATATTACTTATATATTATTAATGTCTTACAAGAATGCATTAAAGAAGGAATTGTTCCATAAAAAAGAAATGTTGTAATAGCTCGGCAAAAAGTAAATATTTAGAAATAAAAATAGAAGATGGAAAACATCATCTTTAACCTCATATATTAAACAATATACAAGGATTTCCTATTCAGTTCAAACATAAAAATCAATTACAAATATTTTAAAGATGTTTGACTTATGTGGAAACATATATAAAAAAATTAGCAAAAATACGAAAACCATTAGAAATTAAACTCAAAAAAGATTATGTTTGGAAATGGATAGAACATCACACATAGTACATGTACAAGGTAAAAGTACAAGTAAAAATCTTGCCAACATTATACCACCCAGGTCAAGATGATAAAATGATAATAGAAACAAATGTTTCACATGAATATTGAGGAGTAGTTTTGAAGAAAAAGGTAGATGACAAAGATGAATATCTTTAAAGATATGCATCAGAATATTTTAACGATCTAGAATTAAATTACCATAGTAATGAAAATTAATATTTAGATATTAAAAAGGCTATACATGTTTTTACATTATATGTTATTAGTTCAAGGTTTGTTGTTACTTGTTAGAATGGATAATAAAAACTTTGGATATTCCTTAAGGAATAATATTGTAGAAAATTATAAGAAAGTCGATTAATTAGATGACAACAATAGTTCAATAATTATGAATTTGATGTTGAATATTTACTAGGAAATAAAAATAGTTTAGTTGATGCATTAATTAGAGAATCAACCCCCTTAACCATTTTTTATTTATCAAAAATAATACTTCTAGACATAGACATCAAGATAAAAAAAGGAAATAAATATCCTATAGGACCAACTTGAGATATTATATCTTAAGAAATCCTAAGATTATTCCCTCCATTTTAGATGAAAAGAAAGGAATCAAAAGTTTCAAAACAAGTGAAGGAGAAAATAGTCTCCTTATAGAGAAAAAGAAAGAAAAGCCCAATTGGACAAATGAAACAAAAAATGAATAATCTTTAAAGACTAAGCTTTATATAGTCTACAATGGCCCTAAATCAAGAATCTATACTCGTTGGCTCAAAGCTAGCAAAGTCATAATTGGTTTCAGTGGAATAATCCATAGAGCATTTAGCAATATGATAGAAGCAGAAGTCAGCTTTGCCCAATATGGAATGTCAAAACTATTAACTCCTTTTATAGATAACTGATGAGTGAAAACCGACATCACCGATTCTGTCAATACTTTGGTTTTATATTTATAAAACTCTCGCAAATGCACGAATCATTTCGTAGAAAATGATTTGTAGTTCAGGTAACAAAGAAGGTGATATTCTAATCTCGCAAAAAGGAGAAACAAGTGTTAAACTTAACAAGCCTTCTGAAAAGCTCATTGGGGGGTCATCTGACATCCCCAAAATTCAAAAGACAATAGAACCACACCAGATGCAAGTACCTTTTCCCCACTGGTTAAAAGAATCCAAACAAGATAAGCAATTCTATGATCTTTTTAATATGCTCTCTAAAGTAAATATCAATTTACCATTATTAGAAGTGATCATGAATGTGCCCTCATATGCCAAGTTTTTCAAAGAGTTGAACACTAAGAAAAGGAGGTATGGACTGAATGAACGAGTAGTAGTATCAAAAATTTCTAGCGATGTACTTCAGCACAAACTACCCCCTAAGTTGAAAGACCCTAGAAGTTTTATTATAAACATAACTATGGGGGATAGGAAGGTTGCTAAAGCAATGCTTGATTTAGGTGCTAGTATAAATTTGATGCCCTACTTTATATTCTTACAGCTCAATCTAGGGGATTTAAAACCCACAACTATGTCCCTTCAACTTGCAGATAGATCTCTTAAATATCCAGAGGGAATAGTTGAGGATGTGTTGGTACAAGTAGATAAACTGATAATACCTGTTGACTTTGTGGTTCTGGATATGCAAGAAAATCCAGCATTGGACAGAGAGCACACAATATTGCTTGGTAGACCATTTATGGCAACTACTAAAACTATTATTGATGTCCAAGATGGAAATTTGACAATGACAGTCTTAGGAGAGACTGTTCATTTTAAAGTTTTTGATTCATCACCTTTTCCTTCTATTTCTGCCATCGATGAAATATTCGATGTTGACCCTTTGGATAATCTTGTCCAAAGCACCTTTTTCCAAACCAGAATAGAAGACAAGCTTGAAACTGTTCTTACACTTGAAGAGGTTGAAGAAGATTTAGATGAGGAAATTAAGGGGTACCTTGAACAACTAGACAATGATGAAGTAATGACAAAATCTAGTACACTTTTAAATCTACCCAGTTCTTCATCTAGTAAAGAGGCCAATCCACCTGAACTTGAACTCAAAGACTTACCTGAGCACTTAAAATATGTGTTTTTAGGAGAAGGAAAAACTTATCCAGTGATAATTTCTTCAACCTTGACCAAACCACAAGAAAAGGAACTCATCAAAGTGCTTAAACAGTTTAAGAAATCTATAGGTTGCAGTATAGGAGATATAAGAAGCATTAGTCCAACAATGTGTATGCACAAGATCAACTTGGAGGATGGTGCTAAACCTGTACGAGAGGCCCAAAGAAGACTAAACCCAAATATGCAAGAGGTAGTTAAAAAAGAAATTCTTAAATTATTAGAAGAAGGGATTATCTATCCTATTGCGGATAGTAAGTGGGTTAGTCCAGTGCATGTGGTACCAAAGAAATCTGGGATAACAGTTGTTAAAAACGACAAAAGTGAATTAGTGCCCACTAGAATAATCACTGGATGGAGAATGTGTATATATTTTAGGAAACTAAATTTATATACGAAAAAGGATCATTTTCCTCTTCCATTCATTGATCAAATGTTGGAAAGATTAGCTGGGCACGAATTTTACTGTTTTTTGGATGGATTGTTTGAATATTATTAAGTACCCATAGCACGAGAAGATCAGGAAAAGACCACATTTACATGTCCTTTTGGGACATTTGCTTTTCGCAGAATGCCATTTGGGTTATGCAATGCCCCTGCCACTTTCCAGAGATGCATGATATCTATTTTCTCGGACATGGTGGAAAAATTCATTGAGATTTTCATGGACGATTTCTCTGTCTTTGGGAACTCATTTGATGATTGCTTACATAAATTGACTTTGGTTTTAGAAAGATGCATTGAATGCAATCTCACCCTTAGTTGGGAGAAAATTCATTTTATGGTTCAACAAGGGATATTTTTAGGACATATAATTTCAAACAAGGGTATTGAAGTTGATAAGGCAAAAGTTGAATTGATATCCAAACTACCTCCCCCTACATATGTGAAGGGGATAAGAAGCTTCTTAGGACATGCATGATTTTACAGACAATTTATTAAAGATTTCTCTAAAATAAGTCGTCCCTTATGTAACTTGCTATCCAAAGATGCTTATTTTGATTTCAACAATGACTGCCTTATTTCCTTTAATACCTTGAAAGATAAACTCACATCTACCACTGTTATTATGGCACCAAACTGGTCTTTACCTTTTGAAATAATGTGTGACGCTTCTGATTATGCTATTGGAGCAATCCTGGGACAAAGAGTGGATAAGCGTTTGCATGTCATCTACTATGCTAGCAAAACACTCAATGAAGCCCAAATGAATTATACCACCACTGAAAAGGAATTCTTGGCTATAGTGTTTTCTTTAGACAAATTTCGGTCTTATTTAGTAGGATCTAAAGTGATTGTGCATTCTGATCATGCTACTTTAAGATACCTATTAAGTAAACCAAATGCCAAGCCAAGATTAATCAGGTGGGTCTTACTCTTACAAGAATTTGACCTAGAAATCAAGGATAAGAAAGGTAGTGAAAACTTAGTAGCTGACCATTTGTCTAGGTTGATTTCTGACTTCAATTCTCTTAAAGATGAGAGTAATGAAGATATAGTTGAAACCTTTCCTAATGAACAGTTATTTTTCATAGGTCTGAACCCATGGTATGCTGATATTGTAAACTATCTTGCCACTGGTGTTTTGCGACCTAACACTTCATATCAGGACAAGAAAAGGTTTTTTAAAACTATTAAGGACTATTTCTGGGATGACCCTTATTTATACAAGATTGGTCAAGATCAAGTCATCTAGAGATTCGTACCTGAAGAAGAACATAAGAGCATTCTAACTTTTTGTCATGAACTTCATTGTGAGGGTCATTTTGGTGGTGAAAAGACAGCCCGTAAGGTATTACAGTCTGGATTCTTTTGGCCCACTCTTTTTAAAGATGCTCATATGTTTTGTGCACAATGTGATAGATGTCAAAGAACAGGAAACATAAGCAAAAGAGATGAAATGCCTTTGGCATCTAATTTAGTTGTTGAACTCTTTGATGTATGGGGGATTGACTTTATGGGTCCTTTTCCCCCATCTAATGGTTTTCAATACATTTTGGTTGCTGTGGATTATGTATCCAAGTGGGTAGAAGCTATCCCCACCAAAACCAATGATGCTAATTGATGCTTATTTTCGCAAGTGTACGAATCGTTCAAGTAATAAAGTGTACAAAAAGTACGGATATCGAACCCACAAGGAATGGCGTTACTAAGTACCGAAATTGACTAACCCTAATTTTATTTGAAAACCGAATTGTTGAAATTGTTTTAAAAGAAAATTAACATAAAACTAAACGCAATTAACAAAATTTAATGTTGTGCACAAATGAACAAAAACGCTAAGGCATTTGATTTAGCTAAATCAATTCAATCCGATTTCAAGTCATGTTATATGAGATTCAAAGCTAAAAGTGATGGTTGAAAAACCCAAACTTATCTAATACTCTCTCTCAAGTTATATTAGAATTACTTATCTATGAAAACCAACTATATTTCTATGAAGATTTAATCACAAATAAGCATATACATTCCACCTCACCACTCAACCCGGGTAAGATCCATTCCTACATATTTACTTGACGATCATTGTTACACTGCCCTTGCTACACTCCATGAGCCTCACACCTATCGTGAGGCATCTACTAACCCTTCTTGGCAGATTGCAATGAAAGAATAAATTGATGCATTAACTAAAAACCATACTTGGGATCTTGTTACTCTCCTTCCTGGTCAATTTGTGGTTGGTAGTAAGTGGATCTATAAGATCAAGACTCGTTCTTATGGGTCTATCGATCGCTACAAGGCTCGTCTTGTAGCAAGAGGTTTTACACAAGAGTATGAGATTGATTATGAAGAGACTTTTGCTCCAGTTGCCCGTATTTCCTCTGTTCGTACCCTCTTAGTTGTTGCCGCTACTAGTAAATGGGACCTTTTTCAGATGAATGTTAAAAATGCATTCCTTAATGGGGATCTGCATGAAGAAGTCTATATGCAACCTTCTCCTGGTCTTTCTGTTGAAACAAATAAGGTTTGTCGCCTTCGACGTGCAATTTATGGCCTTAAACAAGCTCCACGAGCATGGTTTGCCAAATTCAGCTCCACCATTCTTCGCTTGGGTTACACTGCCAGTCCTTATGATTCTGCCTTATTTCTTCGTCGCAATGATAAAGGCACCATTTTGCTTCTTCTATATATGGATGATATGATCATAACTGGTGATGACCTCAGTGGCATTCAAGAACTCAAAGATTTTCTTAGTCAGCAGTTTGAGATGAAAGACCTTGGACATTTAAGCTATTTCTTGGGTCTTGAGATCACTCGTTCCATAGATGGTCATTACATTACTCAAGCAAAGTATGCATGTGACCTCATATCTCAAGTTGGACTCACTAACAGCAAGACTGTTGACACTCCAGTTGAACTTAATGTGCATCTGACACCATCAGAGGGGCAACCATTGTCTAATCCCTCTCTTTATAGACGATTGGTTGGCAGTCTGGTTTATCTTACAATTACTCATCCAGACATCTCTTATGTTGTTCATCAGGTGAGCCAGTATCTGTCTGCTCCACGATCGACTCATTATGCTGCTGTTCTGCGTATTCTACGATACTTGAAAGGCACTATCTTCCATGGTCTTTTCTACTCAGTTCAGTCTCCTTTAGTACTTTGTGCATTCTCTGATACTGATTGGGTAGGATATCCTACTGATCGCAGGTCCACTACAGGTTATTGCTTTCTCCTTGGTACTTCTTTGATTTCTTGGCGAAGTAAGAAACAAACCTTTGTAGCCCGCTTCAGTATTGAAGGAGAATATCGTGCTCTTACTGATACCACATCTGAGCTCCTTTGGCTACAATGGCTCCTTAAGGATTTGGGTGTGTCCACATCTTCTGCAACTCCTTTTTATTGTGATAATCAGAGTATCATTCATATTGCTCACAACGATGTCTTCCATGAACGGACTAAACACATCGAGATTGATTGTCACTTTATTCGCTCTCATCTTATCCATGGTGCTCTCAAGTTTTTCCCCGTTTCCTCCGACGATCAACTTGCAGATATTTTCACTAAGGCACTTCCCAAAGGACGCACTCGTAATTTGGTTGACAACTTCAAGTTGGTCTCACATCCACCTTGAATTTGAAGGGGGCTGTTAATGTATATCTAGTAATATATTAATATATATATATACATACTAATGTATATCTCTTTACTTCTATCGTATCTATATTTAGTTACTTTAAACATATCTAGTTTACTTGTAACTCTTATATAAAGGCACCATGTATATTTATTTATTAACAGAATAAAATAATTATTAAGTATTTTTAACAATGACAAATTTAACATAATAGAATAATCATTAAGTATTTCTATCAATCATAAATAAGAAGTATGTAAATCTACGTTAAGAAAACAAAATAACAACAAAACAAATCAACAAAATAACAACAAAACAGATTTGTTTTGAGTAAAGAAAGAATTCGAAAAGTATAGGAGCCTAGTGATCTTGCTTCCCAAAGTTACACCAGAATTAATGAAATTGTCACGAGCAATTAACGTATACATATATAGCTGGTGTGATCGATGACCACTACAGTAGGATCCTCACCAAAATCAACTCCGCACTCTGTACAATCAAATCATGGCCAGAATCCACAAAATCCAGTTAGCAGCCAGATCTATTTATCATCCGAAACAATCAACAGTTGGAGAACCAGAACAAGCCACGCCAAACAATCGATATTCTCTCTCTTCAACATCGAATTTGTCAATTGCTTGCGATCTTCAACCTCGCTCGTTGTAGATAATCTTCAGAATGCTAACCACATGCTTTAAGAACTGAATATCAGTGAACAAAAGTGAAATTCACCATAAAATACCAGCGAAGCAGAAAACATAAAAAATCCACCAGAAAACACAAGACATCAGTCGCAAGTAAACAAAAGAAATCAGAGGCTCGAGAGTGAAGTTGTGTTTGTGAAATTATTCTCTCTCAATTTTGCATCAGAAAAGTGATGCGAAAATGGCGAGAGATATGGAGGCCCCAATGAAGAGACTCGGTTTCAACTCGAAAGATGAGTCTGACTCGACTGTAAAGAGACTGGAATGACAAAAATCAGGTTCATAGAGAATCCATACACACCTTCTTTTGTGTATGAAACAACGTCTTCCTACATGACCATTAACGGCAATGAGGAGAGCTGTGGACGAATACTCGCTCCTCTTTATTAACGGGAAGGTAAATATTAATTATCAATATCATATCTGTAAATTGAGAGGGGAAGAAAAAGGTAACCTTAGGCTAATTCTTTGTTTGTCTTCGTCCAACACAATAACAAGCAAGAACCTAGTCCAACGTCTGAGTGGAAGAAGAGCAAAGTGGAAGACAATGAAAATGGTGAACTGCTTCTTGTTCATGACGATGAAAGGGATGCGATACATCAGATCTGGAACTGATTGCAATTATAGAACTAAAAAGACAGAGAAGAGTGAGATAAATCTTGCAAGATAAGAGCTTCTCTGACTCGATCTCATAAGAACAGATCTTACAATTTGTATTCTTTAATTGAATACAAACTAACAGCGGAACGTCATTTTCCAAAATCCATGAAGCTTAGTAGTGATAACATACTAAACAAACTAAAGACTGAAGTGGAATATTTTTTTTATTGAATTATATTTACACATATACTCAATATCCTTTTATATATATAGTCTGAGAAAAACTCAAGTAATAAGAAAAAATGTATCTAACTAATTAACTAGATATTAATTAAGAGGCAAGTTATTTTTTCAAATGTCAAATTATATTTTTGGTGTCCAAATTTTGATAAAATTTAAATCTCTAAATTTTTAAAACATTATATATTGTTCCAAAATTTTGAATAATAAATATTCATTTTAGTAAGCAAATTAGTAATTATATATGAATTTTTAAAAGTATAAAACTAAATCATACAATCTAAAATTTTGAAAATTTATGTATAAAATTCCAAATTTTTAAAAAATATATAATATGTTTTAAAAATTAACAAAGATATGTGAAACATCTCATAATTTCGAAACTAATGATATAATCTAAGCTTTTCCTCAAAAAGTGTTTTCTTTTATCATGCCCACCGTAATACAATTAGATAACCACTGCTGCACTAATTGGAAAATTCATGCACTAGTTTCTGCTTAAGACTTGGATACATTAATTTTTTCACTTTGAGCACCTCAAAAATACGTACGTTTGACTTCTTCCATGAATTGAACTCCAGTTGCGTTAAGGCTTGACCTCCTTTGTGTAATCATCTGATAAAAATTGCTTTCAGTGAGAGTGATTGCATGGTACTACTATATATATTCCAAAATTGTCACTAAAACCTTATACTTATTTATTTATTTATTTTGACATTTTAATTCTATTTTTATTAAAAAGTGACAACATTATTATTACTTTTTAATGTTTTTATTTTTTTTTCTATTTTTACTTATTGTTTTTCAATTTTTTTCCTAACAGTTATTTAAGTCAAAGTCTCACTTTAATGTAGTTGAAAAAATAAAAAATATATAAAATTACATTTTTCATTCTACCCTTATATTTTAATGACTAAATTCTAGTAAAGAATAATTAGAACACTCAATTGCAATTTTTGTAATAAATAAGTAACATGACAGTATTTTTTTCTCTTGTTTCTATTTGATATCAAACAGGCTCCATCCTCCTTGGTGTCTGATTCAAACAGCAGTTGCCCAGTATTTTACAGACGCGCCTCTTTTCTTTCTGATACCTGTTTCGCATTCACACTCAAAAGTTTATGTTTCATCAAATTTCAAGTTTATTAGTTGAGTATTATAAAGATGAATGTTAAACGTGGATATTGTTAGAGAACATATTTTCACGTTTAAAAAAAAATGATTACGTGAGATACAAAAGAATGGTAATTTTAAATCATATTATATAAAAAATTAAAAACTTATATTAATAAAATTTATATTAAGATATCTCTAATTAAAACAAAAATTTAATAAAAATTATTTAAATTATAAAAAATATCCGATACATAATAATTTCTCATCATACATGATACAAATTAAATAAACAAAATAAGGTAAACTTATAATATTCTTTTACTACTTCAAAGCTAAAACGCAAATCGCTATTTTGAACCTTAATATGGAGGGAACGTGAGATACAAAAGACTGGTAATTTTAAATCATATTATATAAAAAATTAAAAACTTATATTAATAAAATTTATATTAAGATATCTCTAATTAAAACAAAAATTTAATAAAAATTATTTAAATTATAAAAAATATCCGATACATAATAATTTCTCATCATACATGATACAAATTAAATAAACAAAATAAGGTAAACTTATAATATTCTTTTACTACTTCAAACCTAAAACGCAAATCGCTATTTTGAACCTTAATATGGAGGGAAAAAGAAAACATGGTGAACTACACTTAGCTTAATAGGAGTTTATTATAATGTATGTTTAAAGTTCATTAAAAGAAGTAATCATGATCATCAACGTGCAAGGTGAGGAGATTTATTTACAAAACCCAGGTATACCTATACATCCTTGCTTTCAAAGAGGGTGTACAATTCAAGTATCTAAATACATGCTCATACAATATAAAATATATTATGCAAATATAAATCTATATGCATGATATGAAACCCCATATGTATTGGTTATCAAAATATATGGGCACATGCACGGTCTACCTCCAAGATGAATGTAGGTTCCCCGCTGAACCCATGAATGATCATAATACATATGGCAAATGAATTGATCAAATTAACATCATATGGGCTATTGCCTACGGGTGATCCATTCTGAGACACAATGGGTGGTTCAACTCTGAGGCCCATATGCAGTCAAACTCTAAGATCCACGGCAAACTCGATAAACAACGGGGGGTCCAACTACGTGGCCCGTGTGCGATCAACAATCCAAGGCCCCATAGGTGAAAAAACTCCTAGAATATATGTGATGCTCAAGTTTTGTATTTATAAAATAGCTCGTAAGTGCATGAATCACTTTGTAATAAATGATAAATATACTTCCAGGGTCAGTTTAAAGAAGAACTACGTGATTTTTAAACAACTCAACAAATTTTTAAAAATAAAAATTAAACCTAAACATTTTGTCACAAAGTTTGGGTTTTTAAATAGCTAAACTAATGACATATAATTAAAGATAGATTCAACAAACATCAAGCAAATAACATTTACAATCAATAGAGAATTTATGGGATAGATTAGTTAGTTAATCATACTTGCTCAATATTAATTAGGTTATTAAATATATGAATTAAGATTATTGATTCTCTATTATACATACAAGTAACGCCTATGGTCGGGTCTACTATTTGTGATTAATTAAAATCACTTAATGTCTCGGTCGGGTCTGTCACTTAATTTTAATTAAATTATGTTTCTTTTCTAACACTTTAGTAAACTATTTAATTACTCTCTTCGGTTGGGTCTAACAATTTAAACTCTCATTCAAGGTGTTAAAATTGGATTTATGATTTAAATATCTAGAAACGATCAAATATATTTTTCAATAATAAATCTTATGAAAATCTTTGAAACATAGCATGTTTCTAACTAAGATTTTGATAATTACAACTAATATCCAAGAGTATTATTCTAAATTAGATACAGATATTTAAATTCTAAATTTAACTCTCATGTTTATTACGACAAATACTACATCAATATATCTTTCTTTAACAAACTTCATGTATATCTTAATGAAAAAATAAAACTTAATTCATTTTATAAAAATGTTTACCTACTTTAATACTTCATGAGCATAACAACATTATTAATACCTCATAGTATTTTTAGCCAGACCTGTACAAATAAATTAAACATAGCTATTCATCTCTAACAATTGCGTCTAAAACTTGATACTCGAGTTTTTTGTTTATAAAATAGCTAGCAAATGCACAAATCACTTTGTAAGAAATGATAAGTATACTTCCAAAATCGGTCTAAAGAAAAACTACTTGGTTTTTAAATAATTCAACAAATTTTTAAAAATAAAAAATTAAACCTAAACATTATGTCACAAAGTTTAGGTTTTTAAATATCTAACTTAATGATTTAAAATTAAAGATAGATTCAATAAATATAAGACAAATAACATTTATATTCAATAAAGAATTTATGATATGTATATTAGTTAGTTAATCATGCTGGTTGATAATTCTATATTTTAGGGTTATTTTGTCCATTTTATTAATTATAATTGCTATGTTCTTAATGTTTTTATTTAATTATAATTTATTAAATTAATATTTACTGTTAGTTTTAAAAGATATATGTTTTAAAAAAAATTAAAGAATTTGTATTGAAAAAGGACTTAATCGCAAATCATAAAAGTTTGAAAAGTTAATTTAAATTAAAAGAGGGCTTAATTGTAATTAACAAAAGTCTAAAATATAATTTGAATTAGAAAAGAGCTTGATTGCAATTAACAAAAGTTTAAAAGTTAATTTGAATTAAATTGGAGGGCTAAAATGCAATTAAATAATATTTGTTTTTCTATGCAGGTAGAGGACCACGCGTGCCATTAGCAACGCCTAAGACGCACCGTCCAATCAAGCAATCAACGGTGATGATCAGGTGCATGAAAGACAAACACGACACGGGCGATTGGACCTGGTTTCTCGGATTGCACGGAGCGTAGAGTGGGGCCCACATGTTCGCTGCGCAAAACATGTCCCATATGACGTGGTCCATGTAAACTGCATGCATCCTCCTATTTCACCGAATAAGAAGCGGCCACGTGTCTAGATTAATCTTCCAACAAATACGATGATAACACATGGCATGCATTTGGTAAAATGAAAACGCAGAAACAACGCCCACTTTCTAGCTCGTTCTGCGTCACCCACATATCTGCTGCAAAGTAAAACTCCCATGTGATGTGTTCCACGTAAACTTGGTGCGCCCTCCCATTCCACTGAATACGAAGCGGCCACGTGTTTTCTTAATCTTCCAGCCAATAATATGGCAACACGTGGCATGCATTTTGTGAAATCAAAACACAGGAAACAACACACGCTTCCAACTGATTATTTGTTGTCTCCACGTGTGTTTGCTTTTTATTATTTTCCATGCATTTCTATCCCCCACTACACGCATTTTGTAAAAAAAAAAAGATAATTGTTTGGGGTGATATATTTTAGACGCGAGGAAAGATGTGTACTAGTTTTTAGTTTTTCATTTTTTCCATTTCACTTCAATTTTTTTAGCTTCTTCTCTGCGTGTTCTCTACAACACGAAGAAACTTTTCTTGAACTGTTTATTTTGTTATTTTTCTAGGAAATAGAGAAAAAGAAGACAGCAAAGAAGAAGAAAATGGAATAAATTTTATTTTTCATTGAGGAATCGTGAAAGAGTTTCTCCTAATCTTTTTTCTTTTAAATTTTATCTCTCTGAAATGTGTGATTATTGTCGTATTGTAATTTTAATTTTTTCTATGAACTAATTTATTTGTTCTAGGGTTGCAATGTAGCTTAAATTATGAAACTTGAATTAATTATTTTTGAATGATTTATGGGATGCTTTAATGTTTTTTATTTTATCTGTGTTTAATGCTTTTGATTATTGGAAGATTAATTAATTGATCTGTGACACTTAAATAAACTTGAAAATGCATTTTTGTGTGTTGCTCGTGATAGAGTAACATATATATATATATAAGGGATAGGAATATACCTTTATTGTACGTGTAATTATTTGATAACTTATAACTTAATGAATTTGGTTGAATTTAATTCTCATAGGAATATAGTGAATTATTTTAGCGAGATGTGTCTATATGGAGCTCGGAAGAGATATATGGATAAATTAGGAGTTCTTGGTTAACAACTTAAATGCGAGAACATAAATCAAGAGAAAATAATATGATTCAAGTGGATTAATTTAGTGAAATTGCAATCCTAAAATTTTCTTATAAACTGTTATAAAAATTAGTTAGTCAAAGTGCATCAAACTATCGACTGTTTGGATAAAATCATATTGAAATAATTTTAGTACTTAACGAACACTAGTAACAAATCTCTGTGGGAATGATATCTTACTTATCAATTTTATTACTTATGACCGTGTATATTTGCACGTTTTCATGTTCTCCTAAAGAGACAACACTTGCTCAATATTAATTAGATTATTGAAGATATAAATTAAAATTATTGATTCTTTCTTATATATACAAATAGCACCTACAGTTGAGTCTTCTATTCGTTATTAATTAAAATCATTTAATTCCTTCAATTGGGTCTATCAATTAATTTTAATTAAATTATATTCTTTTCAAATAGATTATTAAACCATTTAATTGTCGCCTTCAATCAGGTCTAACAATTTAAACTCTCATTCAAGGTGTCAAAGTTGGGTTTATGATTTAAATACCTAGAAACTAACTTTCAGATTTTAAATCTATTACGAAATATTTGTTGTCATTACATTTTTCAATCATAAATCTTATAAAATCTTTGAAATAGAGCATGACTCTAAATAGGATTTAGATAATTACGTCTAATATTCAAGAACATTACTCTAAATCAATTTTAGATAATTAAATCTTAAGTCTAACTCTAATGTTTATTATGAAAAATATTTTATCAATATATGTTTCTTTAACAAACATCATTTAAATATTTGCGATAAAATAAAACTTGATTCATTTTATAAAAATGTTTAATTACCTACTTTAATAATTCACAAACATAATAATATTACTAATATCCTATAGTATTTTAGTCATATATGCTTGATTTAAAAATGAACATTAAATTAGATATTAGCATTCAAAACAGCCCATAAAATTAATCTAAAAATAAAATAATACATGTAAATTATGCCTCAAGCATATCATTTCAATACAAAATTTTAGTATTATTTCAATATCTGGAAAACTTTCAAACGAATTTGCCAAAACTATTTTTTGAAATAAAAGAAAACTACTACATAAACTAAACTATGTTCAACTCTTAAAGTTGAGAGAAGAACTATGAAACTAAGAAAAGACTAAGTAATCAGCTAGTGGGATGAGCCAAAGGATGAAGATATATTGGGGTTTAAGGATTTATATAGGGTTAGAAAATTCTTCAAAAGAGAAAAAATTATGGATCCTATAATCAAGTGTCATGGCATGCATTTCTTTGCACTACAGTATAAGCCACTTTATAACATGTTTTTAATCTGGATCAGATTTTCTCGCACCATAGCACACAAAAACCTTTGCTGCAGCCTATGTGTTTCTGCACTTCTAGAAACCCTTTAGGTTTATCCCTCTTACATTTGGTTTGAAATATATGTAAGGCTTACATATGTTATTCTTTTATGCTTCAAGTTTGCAAATGATTGCTTCCAACTACTATTATTCAAGTGTTTATCAGTCGAGTAAATCGAAAGATATAAATATCTGAAAAACAACAAAACATACCCTTGATTTTGGAAAGATAGATTTGCTAAAATAATGATAAAATTATGTAAATGAAAATTTATTTTGGTATATAAAAGTCCATAAAATCACATTATATTTAGTACTTTTAAGCACTCATCAACGTGTGAATGTGATGCGTATCTGTAGTCCACCAAGAATAGTTTGCTACAACTAATAGCCCATGAGTACCATACTCTACAATAGTCACATATAGGCATATTCCCTATGAATAAATCTTTTTTCATGATGCATATATAAAATCTTAAATTCCATGTGTTATATTTTCCATACTCATTTCAAATCACAATTGAATACTCGTTCTATATAAAATTTATTTCATGTTTGCATATAAAGTATTTATAATGAGTAATTAATTATAACAATATTCATAACATAACTTATAAAAATCATGAAATTCGATTTTTCTTTTTATTCGTAACATATGATGTATTATAATTTTATTAAAACAGTGCATGAAATAAAAACTTTTGGAAACTTGACCTAAACTTGCGGTATTTATTCCCAAAAGATGCTCCAAAATGTACCCAAAAACCCAAACAATTTTAGAGAGACATATCTTAGAGAGAGGAGAGGGAAATTTATGTGAGAAAATGGGGACAATTTTTTGCCCTTTTATAGGCCCAAACTACACCTTGTTGACCACCCTCATTAGTGGCCCGATTAGGGTCCAATGAGGGTTTGATAAGGCTGTGGAAAAGGTCCCGCAATCCACCTAAAATATTTCCTATTTACCCATTATTTTTCACACAAAATTTTCTTAATACATCCCTATACTTTTAAATGTTGTTAAAAATTATTTTTAGACATTTTAATTATTTATAAAGAATTGTTTTCTATTTTACAACCCTTCAAGAAATTGTTTTCCTCAAAATTTACAAGTCTTCAAACAAGTAAGGATATTTCGAGAAAAATTTAGACTTTAATTCCCAAGTAACATCTTCAATGCCATGATATCTCCACTAAAGTTTTACTAGTGGTATTAGTCTTCTCTCAAGTTCCTAACTTGGAAATCAATTATTGCCACTGGCTTTTCTTCAAATGTTGTGTCTTCCTGTAATGGAAGTACTATCCATTCTGGAATACTATTCTAATTTAATTGGAATTTTCGTAGAGTAGAAACATGAAAGACATTATGAACTTGTGACAATTCCAAAGGTAAATTTAATTGATACGCTACATCACCAATCCTTTTCATAATTCTGAATGGCCTGATGTAGTGTAGTGCTAACTTTCCTTTTATTCCAAAACAAGTTAATTATTTCCAAGGTTGAACTTTGAGAAACATATAATCATTCACTTTGAAGTTCAATGGTCGACATCCATGATCAATATAACTCTTATATCAATTTTGAGGAAGTTTATCTTGTACAATGCAAATCTTTTCAGTGGTTCCTTTTATAATATCAATTCTCATCATATTTAAATCTTTTCATTCCATCTAGCACATTAAATATTTACATGGTTGCCCATACAAGGCTTCATAAGGAGCCATCCTAATGCTACCATGATAGCTATTATTGTAGGAAAACTCAACCAATGGTAGGTGTTCACACCAATTTCTCTTGAATAACACTTTTGGATTGTCAATCCATTTTAGGTTGATAAGCCATGCTATGAAAAAATTATATACCCAAAGCCTCTTGTACACCCTTTCACAAACATGAAGTAAACTTTGGATCTTGATCTAATACAATCTACTTTGGTATGCCATACAATCATATGATCTTTCGAATGTACAACTTACCCAAAGCATTCACCAATTACCAAGTTTTAGTTGGAATAAAATTAGTAGATTTTGTGAGACGATCAACAATTACCTAAATAGAATTGTGACCTTAAGAAGTGTGAGATAATCCTTGCACAAAGTCTATAGTTATATCATCCCATTTCCATTATGGTACTGGGAATGATTGAAGTAGTTCTGCAAGTTTCTTATATTCTACCTTATTGACATATGATGTAGTTGTCTACAAATTGTGAATAAACATCTTTCTTCATTCCTTTCCACCAGTAGTTTTTTTTAAATCATTATACATTTTTATACTTCTAGGATGTATCATAAATCTTGATTTGTGTGCTTATCCTAGATCTTATCTTAAATAATCATTGATGGGTTTTACTATCTTTCCATGGAATTAGACAATCCATCGCTATAAGTTCACCCTTTCATCATTTCTCCTTCAATCATCCTACATTATACTTCACAAATATAAAGATTGTTAGACTAGGCTACTTCGACATTCTCTAATAACATAGGACTAGCTAAGGTTGTACAAGAATACTTGTATCCCATCATCATACAAATTCAACTCATAACCTTCTATAGTCCTGACAAGATAGGTGTCTAACATCATTTATGTAACAAAACCCAATTTATGACTCAAAGCATCCGCTATTGTATTAGATTTTTCTAGATGGTACTATAAAGTGAAGTAATAATCATGAAGATCCTTTTAAGTAAATAGATATTTGAGACTTAAATAATCTGAGAAGATTTGGAATTTGGAACTATAGATGTAACATCTTTACATTTTCAGAGTGAAGACCACAACTGCTAACTCTAAGTCATGTGTTGGGTAGTTTCATTCATAAACCTTGAGTTTTCATGATCCGTAGGCAACTACTTGGTCATTTTGCATTAGGAAACACCCAAGACCTTGTAGTGAAGCATAAGTAAAGACCAAATAAGGTTCCGTAATACATAGAATAGTGAGAATTGGGGTAGTTATAGGTCATACCTTCAACTCTTGAATTCATCCTCACAAGCTTTGTCCATAAGAATTTGACTATATTTGGAGTTAGCTTCATCAATGTTGCAGTAGTCTTTGAGAAGTCTTGCACAAAATGTTAATAGTAATTGACCAATACAACAAAACTCCAAACTTTAGTCACAATTCTTGGTTGATTCCAATTTATTCCTTCAATCATAGAGAGATTTACCATAATACCTCTTCTAGATATGACATGTTTGAGAAATTTGACTTTGAAAAGCCAAAAATGACACTTCTATAACTTTCCATACAATTGATGCTCCCTTAGTATTTGCAAAGAAATCTTGAGATGTTCTTCACACTCTTTACGAGTCTTTGAATAAATCAATATATTGTTAATAAGCACAACGATAAATTGATCTAAGTAAGGTCAAAATACCTTATTCATCGAGTCTATAAAAGTAGTTGGGGCACTATTTAGACCAAATGGTATAACACAAAATTCAAAATGCCCATACCGTGTATGAAAACTAGTTTTAGTTATATCTAACTCTCAAATCTACAGTTGATGATATCCTGACCTTAGATCAATTCTGAGAAGAAACATGTGTCCCCAAGTTGGTCAAATAATTCATCAATTTAGGGTAATGGATACTTGTTCTTTATGGTCAAACTATTTAGTTAACGATAATTAATACATAATCTAAAGCTTCCATCCTTCTTTTTGACAAAAAGAATAGGTTCTCCGAAGGGTGATGAACTTGGTCAAATGAGTCATTTTTCCAATATCTCATCCAACTATTTCTTTAGCTCTTGTTTCTCTATAGGTCTCATACGATAAGGAGTGATATATATAGGTGTAGTTCTAGGATATAACTCTAGTACAAAGTTGATCTCCTCAATAAGAAGTCTAGGTAATTCATCCAAACACACATCCCAATACTCATTCATTATTGGTATCCATGCTAAGCTTCTTCCACCATCTATGTCTCCTTTCAAAGAATTTAAGAGAGCTATGATTTCCTAGTTATGTCTTCCACCTAAGTCGTGATCGACACACACGAAGTGTGTGCAATGAATACACAAGTATACGTATCACAAAAAGTAATATAATGATAAGAAAAGATTGTTCCCAAGGAGATTATTTTCTTAGAAACTAATTTCAAGAAAAAATAATAATTTTTTTGTATTTTTATATTTTAAGAAAGAAAAATTAAAATAACTAAAAATAAATAACAATAATTAATTAAATCAGATTTGGTAACTAAAAAGATATATGAGAAAATATCTAAGAATACTTAATCCCCCAATTTTCTAAACATACGAATTGTTAAAACCCCCCTTATATAATTATCAATTAATTACATACTTAAGTAAACTATACACTATATAGTAATTAATTTAATCACACTCTCATGCCAATTAAATTGCATACTACTCATTAAGTTCATCAATTATGGATCACATACATAAGAATCATACATCTCTATCTAGAAACTATGCATGTTATTTCATCAAGACAAACAATTAAATAATTCTCTCAAATCTATTTAATTGCCTCTATAGATAAATTTTTGGCCAAACAATTAATAGCATAAAATCAGATTAAATAATATAATTAAATTAAAATTATAATTGGGGTAAAATATTATATCATCATATGGTTAAAATTGGGTTCATAAGATTCCTAGATTAATAAATTAAGTACACATAATTGTATTCATAAAACTCATATTTTTCATAAAGAAACACATAAAAATTGAAAAAGAAAAGAGTAGAAGAAGAAATACAATCAATCTCTTGAATTGTAGTGTTAATCTCCTCTTAAATATCCACCAAAATTGTGTCCCCTCTTGAATTGTTTCCTATATTTTTCTCTCTTTTTAGCTCCAAAAAACTGACCAAAATTATACTAATGACGACTCCTTAGGGTTTATAGGGTGATTAGGGGCTTAAAATAGCTCAAGTGTGATCTACACCATCAGATCAGATTCAATTCAAGGGTTGAGATCAAAATAAGAAAAATTGATAGCCCCACTAATCACAATGCGACACATGGCATTAGAAATTAACTGGGCTAATCAGAGCGTGACATGTGGCATGGGAGACCGAACAGAGTCAACACTCACTAAGTCAGTACCACATGACGCAACGTGATTTATGAAAATGGATGCTATGGTGCACGGGTAGAAGCGACGAGCAATTGGATGGTGAGACATGGTAAGGCTAGTTGACCGATCTTCAAACTCGGATTGAACACTATGCTGACATATGGCACGTGATTTATTTTCTCACACGCGGCGTAACATGATTTATTGTCCCTACTTGTATGGTGTCTACCTGGCTTGCCCAATCAGCCCTCTACTTGCGTGGCATGACATGTGTCAACTCCTGATGGGTCCAACGTTAAAAATTCATAAAAAATATATAAAAATTCCAGAAAATCCCAAAAAATTATATTTTCGTCCCTTTTCACTAAAAAGTTTATATTTTAATATTTTTTGTCCCAAAAATATAATATATAGAATAAAAAAGTAAGTATTAAGTAAAAAGTGCACTAATAACTCTACTTTTATAGAGTCATCAAGAAGCACTTAAGGAAAGCACTGGAAAGCTTAACTCCTTTTTCACCATAAAACTAAAATTTTGTGCCTTTGGGGGTTTGGATGGTAACATTTTTCTCAAAGAAATTTACAATGGCTTGATATTTGGTGAGCCAATCCATTCTGAGGATTACATCAAAATAACTTATATTGAGTACAACGAGATCAGCTAGGAATCGATAACCGTTAAATCTAATTAAAAGTTTCTTGCAAATATATTGGACATTAGAAGAGAATCCAAGAGAAGTTTTTAAGATAAAGGTATCTTAATGAACTCATACCCAAGAATTTTATAATATAATCATAACTTCTATGATGTCATTCATTTCAACTCCCTTTGTCTACCAAATATCATAAAGGCTTGACCTTGTGATCCTTGTTCTTATGTGGCAACACCCATACCCTTTTCCTCTCTACATGGATTGAAGTTGATGGTTTGTACCATATTGGAAGGTTTTTGGAAAGACTATCTAGGACTGTGATAATACTTGGAGGATTGTTCTTGGAATGAACATCATAGTTGTTAAAATTTTTGTGGAACCTATGAACTAGTCTGTTGATTTTGTCCTTGGAAATTTCTCCTAGTAATTGATGCCATAGAACTGAAACTAGACTGTGATCCTCCTCCATTTCAACTGGTAGTAAGTTAAGGATAGTTGTGTTTGTGGCGTCCCTATTGATAGTAGTTGTAACATGTGTAAGGGTGATATCGAGGAGTCCCAGGTGAATTACTTCTGGACGATCCACTACATTGGTCCTTAAGTCTTATTTGCCATAATTTCTTTTTATCCTTTTGCTTTTTCTTAATCTTTGGTGATAATATGGAAAGCTTTAAATACTCTACATTGACTTGTTTAACTTTATAAGTTGCAACAATGTAGCAATGTAGGTTCACACACCTTGATACATTAGTTGTACATGATGTCATCTTTTAAAAACATCAACAACTTTGAAACTTTATCCATATCTTGTACCATCATATTTTTTGCAAATATTGATAGTTAATTGAAGCGAGTCTAATATTGTACAACGATTATGTCCTCTTGTTTGAGATTTCTAAACTCAATCACTTTGTTAGCTTTTGTGATCTCGTTGAAGAATATCTCATAGAACATCTCCTCAAATTCTTCCCATCTGATTGCCTCTAAGTTTCTTCTTCTACTTACAGAGTCCCACTAGTGGTCTTCTTTTATATGTGGAAAAACAAAATAAAAAACATGCAGGAATGTTTAGAGAGTAAGAAGGTTTATATGAGTATTGAAAATATTCATGAACAAAACATACTAAAAGAATTTTAGTTTATAGACATGTCTTTCAAGAATATTTCAAGCAAATGAAACTATCGAGCTCTAATGAACACATATTAGGTATATCTCTATTCTTATGCATGTTAGATTTCATTTTAGACAGGTAGGAACATTTTCAATTTAGGCTACTCGATCAATCAAGACATGTCTAGATTGAACGAGGTGTGTAGATTGATTGAGAATTGATCTACTCAATTTAAAAAGTCCAAAATTTATTGTTTAATTGACTAGGTTAATCAATTGAGCACCATATCAATCTAAGCTTGTCAGAGTTAAATATGTATTACACTAGATTGATGGAGAATTGACTTGATTGATCGATCATGTTTTGATCGTAGTATTGGATCGATCAACAAGGGTTTCAATCGATTGAACTATATGTTAGATCGATTGAGTAACTAGGGCTTTAATTTTTAAATCTATTTCTAACTCGAATTGAATTAGTTATTACTATATTTTCCTCATTCTTTAAAACTATTTTAAATACTTTTATAGCTAAAATAGTAATATTGCTTTGACCTAGTGCTTGAAAATATTTTATTTAAATAAACCAAAGCACAAAAATTTATTAACCTTTTTTTTACAAAAACCTATTTGAGTAGGATTTTTCATATAGTTAATTTTTTAAATATTTTATAGTTGTGTTTGATTGATTAACAAGCCTATAATATTTTTGATATTTTGCTTAAATTGATTGTTCTAGGGTTACTAGTTGATTTTGATTTACCTGATATATTTTTAAATCATCTAGCTAGGGTTGTTCAATATTGAATCTTCTCTAGTAAACACATTTGCACTTATGTTATTGTGTTATCATTTCACGTACTAATTGAATAGGTTTGACTACTTGTGTCACTCATATAGTCAGAATGTTGGTCTAGATCTAAACACCTTGCTTGTAGAGGCTGTGAAAGAAAGAAGTCGCTTGTAAGTAGATTAGTTGGGGGCATTACTTTGGTGGGTAGTTTGAGTCTTAATCTTGTAATTGAACATTATTTTCATGGTGATAGTTAGGTGGTCAGGTGGACCGATGATTTTCCTCTTAGGTCATTAGAATGACCTAGGTTGTTTCCACCTAAAATCTTGTGTGTCGATTTGTATTTTTGCATTACTTTATTAACACATGATTGCATACCTAGCTATCTCTGCAAAACAATTCATTTGCTCAAATTTCACTGATTATCTATTCACTCCCATTTTCCTAGTTAGATCTATAACTAAATAGAAATTTTCATTTGTATCAGAGAAATTCACTAGATACATTTAGTGGGCTTAGGACCATCTTATGGATTATCTTATTAATGGTGATAGCTCACATATTGAAGAAATTAAATCTTCTGTTAATAGTTTCATAGAATTGTTTTCTAGATGTGCTAAAGTCATAAAAAGGAATACTAGGTTAAAAGTTAAATGAAAAATAGGAGACACATAAAAGCCTTTCAACTAAATTAAAAGAATAGAAAATATTTTTTAAGAACAAAATAATTCCTTGAATTTGAGTTTTTTAGGTTTGAACGAAGAAAATAACAAGTTTACTTCAAATAAAGGAAAATTGGTGGAAGAGCTCAAACAATCGATAAATGCTATAAAAAGGCAAACAATTGGAGCTAAAAAGTTGAAAAAGGTTATGGATTATGGAAAGCCTTTTGGAGACAAGAGATGGTTGAATATGTAAATGATCACACTATACCAACTTCTTCAAAACCAACTATTGATAACTGTATTTTATATAGTTATTTTCACCTATTTTATTAATTATAATTGCTATGTTCTTAATGATTTTAGTTAATTTTTGATGAATAAATTAGTATTTATTGTTTTTTATATTTTTTAATAAAAATTAAATAATTTGTATCGAAAACGTACTTAATTGCAAATTTGTGTCCAAAAATATAATTTCAAATAAAAGAGTGTTTAATTGCAATTTATAAAAGTCGAAAATATAATTTAAATTTAAATCGGACTTAATTTTAATTATTAAAAGTTTAAAAATTTAATTTAAATTAGAAAAGGGCTAAACTGTAATTAAAGAAAGTTGAAAATGTAATTTGAAATAAATTTGTGGGTCAAAATCCAATTAAGAAAGTATATTTTTCTGCGCATGTGAGAAGAACCCCGCGCCATAAACCACATGCGAAACGTGGACCGTCCGATTAAAGAAGAAACAGCTGAGATTCGCGCGTCCAGATCACGCCCGACCAAATCGCGTGGGCATAGATTCTGTTTCAAGCGGCTCGGCACCCGAGTGGGGCCCACCTACCGCACAGGCCAGCGTGCAGTGGGACCCACGTGTCTGACGCGTCCAGCCACTGTCCCCCACGTTACGTGTGCCTTTGATCCCGTGTGGTGTCTCTGCGTGTAACCGGATCTTCAACTAATCAGACGCTGCCACGTGTCCGCTTTAAATCCTTACAGCGAATCATAAGATGCCACATGTTCCACTCCATTTTTAAGCCAATCATGTTATGACACGTGTCAGGTTACGATGAGTGCGAAAGCGCAGGATCACGCCCGCGTGCAGCCGTTGTCTCCCGTGCAACAAACCATCGTGCGCCCGTTTCCCGCAACCAATGAAATGCTGCCACGTGTCCACATTAAATCTTTTCAGCGAATCAGACGCTGACATGTGGCATGCATTTTGAATTTAAAAAATCTGAACGGCTCTCTGTGAATTTAATATTTTCGATATTGAAAATCGATACGCGTGATTTTTGTTTTTCGATACAAAATTTTACGCGTTTTTATAAAAAATAAAATAAAAAATGTAATATTTTAGATGTATTATTTTTAGCTATAAATAGGAGATAAGAAGATAGAGTAAAAAAGTTTTTGGAGTTTTGGAGAGTTTAGTTTTGGAGATAATTTTGTGTTGTTCGGGTTTAGACTACAGAACACGCAGAAGCCATTTTTTGGCTTTTGTTGTGTTCTGTGTGTGCCAAATATTTGTTCTAAGTGTTGTTTTAATTTTCCTTCTTCTTCATCTTATTTTTCTGTATCTGTTGTAATTTTTATTTTAATTTTATGAAGTAATTTAATTTTTCTAGGGTTGCATTTGATCTTAATTTATGAAGCTTTTATTTTAATTATTTTTGATAGATTTATAAGACGTTCGATTTGTTCGTTCTATTTTGTGTTTAATGCTTTTTGATTATTTACGAATCTTATCAAAACGATCTGTGGCACATAAATAAACTTGGAAAAGGCATTTGTGTGTATATTGCTCGTAAATAGAATGACATGTATGATAAAGGATAGGAATATACCCTAATTGTATGTTTGGCCATTTGAAAACTTAAAACGTAATGAATCTCGGTGAATTTAATTCTCATAGGAATATAGTGAATTAATTTAACGAGGTGTGTTTGTACGGAGCTCGGAAGAGATGTATGAATAAAATTAGAAGTTTTCGGTTGACAAATTAAATGTACTAAAAAATATAAATCAAAAGAAAATAATATGATTTGAGTTGATTAATTTGGTGAAAAATTGCAATCCTGGATTTCTTTTATTTTGTTTTTAAACTCATTTCTTACATTTATTCGAATCAACGATCGTTTTGAATAAAATCAGAGAGAGATAATTTTAATACTCGACAAACTATAGTAACAAATCACCGTGGGAACGATAACTTACTTATCAAATTTTATTACTTATGACCGTGTATGCTTGCACGTTTTTATGTGTTAAAAAAACACACAAACAGTTTGTAAAACCTTCTGAACCCTACTCTTCACATATAACACACACATCTCATGTATTCGCTTCTAAATTTATTCCTATATGCTATAATTGTGGTAGAAATGGACATATTAGACTTAGATGTAAATTTTTGATTACTTATAACTATGTTGATAATCGACATGTATCTTATTCAAAAATTAATAGTCATGTTTTCAGATCAGGCACATGATTCAATAAACTAGAAACATTTGGATTAACAAATCTAATTTAAATTGTTTTGTAGTCCATATTACATTTAATGCTAAATCTTCTACTACTTGGTATTTTGATAGTGGTTGTTCTAGACATATGAAAGGTGATCATTCTCTTTTCAAAACTTTTGAAAATATAATGAAGGAACAATTAATTTTGGTGATGAAAATAAATCAAGAATTATTGAAAAATGTATAATTCAAATTGATGGTATGCCTTGGTTGGATGACGTACTCTATATTAATGGACTTAAATCCAACCTAATAAGCATCAATCAAATTTGTGACAAAGCTATAATCTACAGTTTACCAACAATCATTGTATTATAACAACCCCAAAAAGTGAGTGTATGATTAGAGGAACTAGATTTCATGACAATTCATGTTGCATTAATATATGCCCTAGTACTACTACTTGTAATTTAGCTAATTATCATTCTATTCTGTGGCATCAAAAGATGGAACATATAAATTTTAAAGATCTTGTTAACTGGAGCAAAAAGGAAATTATATGTGGTCTAACTATGCTTTGTGAAACTATAAAACCTTTTATGGACCATGCCAACTTGGAAAACAAAATCACTCTTCTTGAAAGAATATTAAAGGAATTAGTATAAGTAGAACACTTGAGTTAATTCACATCGACCACATGAATCCTATGAGAACTGAGAGTTTGGGTGACAAGAAATATATTATTGTTACTAATAATGATTTTTCTCACTTTACATGATTTGGATTCTTGAAAGAAATATTTGATGCATTTGATTTCTTTAGTTTTTTTGTCTTAAAGTGTAGATGTGAAGTAGGTTATAGAATAACCAACGCAATGAGACTAAGGACTAATCATGGGAAGCAATTTGAAAAATTAAGATATGGTAAATTCTACAAACAACATGGTATAACTCATGAGTTCTCAGCACCAATTACCTCATAACAAAATAAAATAGTCAAAAGGAAGAATGAGGTATTGCAAGAGATGAAAATAATCCTACTACATGCAAAGGACATTCCCAAGAAGTTTTAGGTTGAGGAAATAAGTACTTCCTACTATATAGTGAATCATGTTTACCTACATCCAAGTACAAACCAAACTCTTTATGAGTTATGAAAAGGTAAGAAACCTAATCTTAAACATCTATATGTGTTACATTCTTGGAGATCATGGGAATCTTGAAAAATTTAATTATATAAGTAATGAAGGTATCTTCCTATGTTACTTATTAACAATTCATGCTTTTAGAGTATTCAACTTGAGAACTAATATTATGATGGAGTCCATCAATGTTGTTATAGATGATGCATGTACTAGTACTTTAGTGACTGATAATAAAGTTGAACCTTTAAACATAAGCTTTTCAATTGAGAAACATAATGGTGAAACACCTGATACTGAAAAGGTAGATAATGAGCTAGATGAAGAATCAGCCTTGGATGATGAGGTCACCATACTTAACATTCAAACTCAAAGGCCAACATATACTGCCAAAAACCATCCAACTAAAAACATCATTGGTGATTCATATGCAAACATGGTAACTAGAAGGAGATAGATAAGTATGATAACTCATCTTTGTTATGTTTCTCAAATAAAACCAAAAAATGTTAATGAGGTAATAAAAATTAATTCTAGATAAATACCACGTAGGATGAGTTAGCTCAATTCACTAGGAATGATGTTTGGACTTTAGTACCTAGACCTAAAGATAAAAATATCATAGGAACTAAATGGATGTTTAAAAATAAATTTTATGAACATAATTTTGTGATTAGAAACATGGCTAGGCTAGTTGCATAAGGATATAAACAAGTTGAAGCCATTGATTTTGATGAAAGTTTTGCTCCTATAGCTAGGTTAGAACTAATTAGGATTCTACTTGCCATTACATCTTTTATGAAATTTAATCTCTTTCAAATGGATGTAAAGTCTACTTTCTTGAATCATTTGTTCCTTTATTTCCACCATTGTTCTCATATCCTTAGTCTCATCTCTTTGAGCCTTCGTGATATCCATTCATTTATTTGCTCCTAAATGTCGACTTAGACCAAGTATTCTTTCTAATTTATCTCTTCCCCCCTTTATTAAGCTTGTTTTTTCTAGATTGTAATTTTTACCCTCTTGGTTTCTAGAAAGGAGAAAAGGGTAATAAAAAAGGGGGAAAAGGGTTGAAATTGGATCGATGAATTTAAAACAAAAAAGGGGAAAGATGGAGAAAGGAAAATGAAAATGAAGTCTGATATTTGTTTGTGTAAAAAAAATGAAGGAGAAAGAAAATAAAAGGTCAAAAGATGATTAGTATGTCAAGGTAGTGTTGGATTAACATCTAATTTCTGTGTACTATTCTCCCAACTTCATTAGTTGAAATTTAAGAAGTAAAGAGAAAAGAACCTAAGTTTAAGGGTATAAGTGTCTTGTATATAGACTTATCTATTTGGTTGTATCAGCAAAGTTATGTTCAAGCCTAAACATCTTCACACATCTACGCTTACCTTAACCTATCTATAAAATCATTGAAACACCTTTTTATTTCTTCTTAGCTGAAACTTAAATTAGTGGAGAGAGGATCTAATTACGGACGTATGAAGCTTAATTCAACTTGAGTCTATATTTTGATTTTTTTGGATTCACATAAGCATATCATGATGGCATATAAAGTGAAAGTTTTTTGTATATCACACATAATGCATATCATAACAATTTAGGCATACCCTTACATGAATGCATCATGCATTGATGAACATATAAATATTTGTGTTGAATGTACTATTTATTCATTAGGGACCCTTTATTTTTTGAACATGTTTTGTTTGTTTCCATCATTCTATGTTTCTTGTTATCTACTGTGTGTAGATGCTTTTATTTTGGGGGTATTTATGAGTAGAATGCATAACATATTTGTTAGATCATATGCACACTCTTAGGGAGAGAATGGTGTATTTGTTTTACTTTTGGTTGTTTTTTTCTTTTTAAGAGAATTGTTATAATGTTCACTCATATGGTGCTTCTATCTCAAATTGTATGAGCCATGATTAAATAGGACTAATAGTATAACATGTTATATGCACTGTACATAATCCTTGATTTTACATGTTTACCTATGTGTTTCCCCACTTCTGCTTCCTTCTTCCAAGCTTCTTATTTATCATTTTTTTGTCTAGTAACTTTTGCTAGATTGTACAACATATGTTTTCTTGACTAGATTGAGATATTTTCTATCTATACTTATCTTTGGTTGCCCGTGCATTTAGTTTATTGCATGTTGCATGCTTCTACCCTACTAGTTTCTTGATGCTACTCTATATTTTTTTCTTTTGAAGCATGTGGTATTTCTTATTATGTTTTCTTTAATATTTCCTACTGCTTTGCATTAGTATTATGATTATAGCATATTTTTATGCCTTCATTTCCTCAAATAGGAGTGTTCCTTTTAATTTTAGTGCAAAAAAAGGGAGAAGTTTATGTGCTCACCTATGTGTTTTTTTTTTCATGTTGTGTATTGCATAGGTTATGAGCGTAGGATTGCACTACATATTGTTGTTTGACTTGCATGCATTCAGGGGGAGTGTTTCATGGAGTTAGGAGGAGTTGTGTATTTTTACTTGTGTTTATACCTTTTGGAGTGTACCTATATAAGGGTAACACAATAGTATGTGATTTGACTATACACTATTTCTACATGATATAGTCACGTGGTATGTCTTTGTTTTGTTTTTGTAGGTTACAATTGTAGAGTGAAGTCTTTTAACTTCACATGTGTTGTGTGCAGTAGGTGAGACACTTGTGCTTCAGAGTGACAAAATGGATGAGTTAATAAATGAAGATGAATGGAGCGCCCAAAATGGATGCACTTGGTATATGTGTGTCTTTTGGGTTTTGGTACGTATTGTTGTGTTGTTCATGGGAACAAACAAGTTTAAAACATCTTCATGATCATCTCATGCTTGATAAGTATATGTATCTAGTTATGCATTATCTTAACAAGGAAAGCAAAAGGAGGAGAATATAAATCCCATTGTACTCGTGTCTCTGTGTTAGTTTCCCGTTTACAAGTATGTTATTTAATTAGTGTTTTTATCTTTCTCTAGGTAAGGTTGGTTATCGCAAATAATAATTCACACAAGCACATATTTTGGTACACTTTGTATGCAAGCATATACACACATCATAGGGTTGGTTTTGGTAGTATGCATGCTAGGTAGAGTGTTTTATGAGCAAGCCATCATTTTTACATAAGGTTTTGGCATGTTTTGGATTCGAGTATTTATGGATAGTACTCAAAAAATTTGGAAACAAAAAAATGCAACTTTTTGGAAACTCACTACCAAGCTCGCCACTACCCTTGCTAAGGTGGTTAGAGAGGTGATCATCGTGTTTGAAAAATTATGCCCTATAAATTCCTTACTCATTTCTCTATTCTTTACCCCTTGTTTAAGAACTAAAACTCTACCAAAATTCACTCTAAGATTTATATCTATTGTCAAAATTATTTTGTTGAGTATACATTTGAGAGTGGATCATTTATGAATTTAGCAATCAAATTGTAAGATGTGTGCATATATGGTTTGATTGTGTGTCTCATGTATATGATTTGATATAGTATTGGACTATGTCTTCTTTGAAAGTGTGAGTTTTCACTTCTAGTTGCTTGATTTCTAGTTTCCAATCACATCCCATTTGAAGGTGTTGGGAAGGGAGGATAGCAAGATTTGTGTGTTGAGTTAAGTCATTGTAGAAGTAGCAAGTAAATAACATTAGTAGGTTGTTTGGATAGAACTATTAACTGATAGATACAATAGTGATTTTACTGTCTATTAGTATTGTAGCTTGTTTACTATTTAGTGAATTATTTACTACTGAGTGGTTGCCTTAAGAAACTCGAGGATGTTACCATACATATATGATCTCTATATGGGTTTCTCCTGTTATATCAAATGTTATATATGATCACAAATTGAGCAAACATAATCTAAGTTTGTTGTGTATATGTTCAATATATTGAAGCATAAACTTTAATTAGAAAGAATTTGTGTTTACTTTCTTTCTACTTTTGATATATATGATCTATTATTCAAGTTATCAAGGTTTTGATATTACACTATCTATGATTTTCCTTCTTGATTTGTATTAGTGTTTATATTCTTGTTTTTTTGAGTTAGGACTGATTCCTTTAGGAGTCGGTATATTCTTACCCTGGGCATATTAAGATCATGGACTCTTTCAATCTCACTTTAGGTGACTATCTTTATGTCACTATATGTTTTAGTATATTTGTGTGTCTTGTCTACATATTCTTATGTTGTTAATGAATACTCACTTTTAAAATGAATTAAGTTTTGTATTGGAATGGGCTACCTCACAACTTGTGTGAAGGTCATCATACTAGGTATATTTGTTCGTTCATATTTCCTTCAAAAAATAAAAAATATATATGATAAATAAAATAGAAATATACAAATATTAACTTAATGTATAAAAAGAAAGATCCACAAATGATTTTTAAAAAAAAAATAACCATTGTCTCATGCAAGAAAAATAATTAAAGTTTCTCTCTTAGTATGAAATATTTTAGTATGTGTAAGTATTAATTAACTAATATTTTTTCATAATAGGTGATACTTCTTTATTTTAATCTTTTATAATTAATCATAAATCTACTTATTGGCATACTATTGGAGTTCCAATATTTATCTCAATAAGTCGCGTTGTGCTCATGTCTATGTGTTGGCTTTTTGTGTACAAAACATGATTGTTATTTTACTAAGTGTTTTTATCTTCCTCTCTATAAGGTTGGTTAGTGTGGACTAGTAATTCACATACACACATTTTTAGGTACACTTTTTAGGCAAGTATGTTTACACACACTACGAGATTGGTTTTCATAGTGTGTATGCTAAATAGAGTGATGGTTTTGGGCAAGCGAGCCCATGTTTTTACTTATGGTTTTTGGCATGTTTCAAGTATGGGTATTTATGGATAATACTTGCCATTTTTGGAAATGAAAAAATGCAACTATTTAGTACCTCACCACCAAGCTTGCCACCACCATTGGCAAGGTGGTTGATAAGGTGGCCGACGAGGTGAAAAAAATTCCTATAAATACCTACTCATTTCTCTCTTCTTTACGCCTCATTTAAGAACCAAAACTCTACTAAAATTCACTAATTTATAACTATTGTCAAAATTATTTTAGGGAGCGTACATTTGAGAGCAATCCATTTTATAGGTTTAGTAATCAAAAAGTAGGTTGTATGCATACGTGGTTTAACTATGTTCTTCTCATACATGATTTGATATTAATTTTGGATTGTGAGTCCCTTAAAAGTGTGAGTTGTTCACTTCCAGCTATTTAATCTATGGTTTCCAATCACATTACATTGGGTGGTGTGGTCTATGGAGGATAGCTAGGTTCATATTTGAGAGCAATCCATTTTATGGGTTTAGTAATCAAAAAGTAGGTTGTATGCATACGTGGTTTGACTATGTTCTTCTCATACACAATTTGATATTAATTTTGGGTTGTGAGTCCTTTGAAAGTGTGAGTCCCTTAAAAGTGTGAGTTGTTCACTTCCAGCTGTTTAATCTGTGGTTTCCAATCACATCACATTGGGTGGTATGGGCTATAGAGGATAGCCAAGTTCATATGTCAAGCTAAGTCGTTGCGGTAGCAGCAAGTGAATAGTAATAGAAGGCAGTTTGGATAAAGGTCCTGGCTAATAGAGGTAATAGTGGTTTTGCTATCTACTAGTGTTGTAACTTGTTTTATATTTAGTGAATTATTTGTTGCTAGTTACCTTAAGAAATCCAAGGATGTTACTATATACATACAGTATCTATATGGGTTTTCGGCGTTATATCAAGTGTTATGCATGATCATATGTTAAGCTAATATAATCTAAGTTTGGTGTATACATATTGTAACATATTGAATCATATACTCTAATTAGAAAGCATTTGTGTTTACTTTCATTCTGCTTTGATATATAATATATGTTATTAAAGTTATTTGGTTTTTGATGTTATACTAATGTGATTTTGTTGCGTGATTTGTATAAGCAATTATATTCTAGATTGTGCGAGTTAGGGTTGAGTCTATGAGTAGTCTGTATACCTTTACCCTAGTCATATATCGGTTCATGGATTCTTTCAATTGGTATCAGAGTTGATACACCTTTTTGGGCTTAACTAGTCATGTATTGATTATGTTAACTCACATTTTTCATACACACACTTTCTCTCTAATAGAATTAGCAAAATTAGGTAGTGTATTTAGATATCCATTTTTCAATATGTTGAACTGTGCTTGTTGTAAATCACAAATGGGGGTCTTTTGTGGTCCCAAGGGGACCGTGTGTGGTTTCTTGTTAACAATGGCTATATTGACTCAACCAAAACCCTACCCGACAAAATTGTGATTCCAAAACCTATGACAGAGTGGACTTAGAAAGAATGTAAAGAGTCCAAATGGAATAATAAAGGGTTTGTATGCTATCATCAGAGCTATGACACCTAATGATTTTAGAAGGATTCAAAGTTGTACATCAACAAAGCAAGCTTGGGATATTCTAAAGACTAATCATAAGGGTACATCTGTTGTAAAGAGATCGAGAATTCTAAAATCAAATAGACTTTGAACTATATAAGAGGATGATAACTTTGATAAGTTCTAAACAAGATTTTCAAATATAGTTAGTTTTTCACATAAGCTAGATATACCTATTAAAGAGGAAAAATAGATTGGAAAAAAACATTGCTAGTCTACCTTATATGTTTCATGCTAAAGGTACAATACTTGAGTCTATATAAAACCAAATGACCTTACTAAAATGAACTAGTTGGTAACCTGCAAGTCTTCAAACTGCATCACTTGTTGTCAAGACAAGAGCAATATGCTTTTGAGAAGGGAAATATTTTGGCTCTAAAGTCAACCTAGGGTATGGTCCTATTAAAAATGTTAATGCATCCATTTTGGATGATGATGAATCTGATCCTCATGAGGAGGAACTAGTATTACTTACCCAGAGATTCACCAAATTTTGTAGAAAGTATAAGTTATCTTTTTAGAGGTGTTGGAAAAGAAAATTCAAGCTCTAGGAGCTCAAAATCAATTAAAATTGATAATAACTTAGATCAAGCATCTAAGAAACCCAACAAAGGTCAATTCAACAAGATCAAATTCTTCAACTATGGGAAGTTAGGAAATGTTATTATGAATTACTTTTAGAAACAAAATATCACAAAAAAGTGTGCAATCAAAGCTAAGATTATTGTTTCGGACAGTACCAATAGTGATGATGAGGATGTTACTGATTTTATGGCCTTTGATGCCTCTAGAAATATCATTAATCCTCTGAATACTACCTCAAATGTTCAAGAGATGATTATCGAATATGGTAAAGATGAAGATGATGATGAGCAAGTCGAATTACTCGATATCTACAAAGCTCTACTATTAGAGAATAACAAGTCTGAAAAGGATAAGAAAAATTCTATAGAGAGCCCTGATGAAAAAGAATACAAGATTTCTAGGTTGAAGAAAGATCTTGAGGAAATGAAGTCCTCTGTTTATAAACAACAACATAATCTTCTAAGAATGTGGGAGGCCATTCAAAATAGGTATGATGATTTGCTAGAAAAGTTTAATGCAAATCATAAAGAAGTTCAAAAACTTAAGGAATAATTGTTATTTCTACTTGTGGTAAAGCTATTCAATCTCTAGTCAGTCCTATGCCTAGTCCTAATATGAAGAATGTAATTATACAATTAAGAAGGTAGATATTTGTTCTTGAAGACTCAAAGGATCATTTGATTGATTCTTTGAAAAAAAAAAGATGCAAAGATTGAGTAACTATATAAGACAGTCATGATTCTTAATAAGTCAACCTCTTATCTTGAATCCTTTCTTAGAGAAAAGGAAGACTTGATTGTAGCCCTGAAAGAACAACTCTCATATTGGAGAAAGAACTGGCACACTCCACAATTGCTATCAACAAAATGAAAATAGGTTCAATATTGTTCAATAAAATAATTACAATTTCAAATTGTTTGGACATAAGCATGGAATTGGGTGAAATGAGAGGGTTTCAACTTCCATAGGTGGTTCTGCAAAATTTTACAAAGCTTCCAATCAATAACGAAGGTTAAATTCTACCACTACCACCCTAAGAGGTGAATATGTTGCGTGGTCTCGACCAGATTCTCCTAGCAAGGTGAACCATTCACATAATCTAGCACTTCTCATTGCTATAGTAGTGGTCTACTACCTTTACCTACTATCACCCCCACTTGTCACCACTATGGTGAACTTGGGAATTTGAGACCACACTGAGAGAAATTGACTTCTTATTCTCATGTGAAATTTAGTATGAACGCTTCTTCTTCTCCTCCTCCGCAGACTACTTCTTGGAGTTAGGGACCCCGTTTTCCAAACTTCATAGTTCATACTTGGTCATTTCTATGTCATTGTTGGCCACATTGCTAGGCAGTGTCCTAGATACATGAGGAGTACATCTTGGATTTCTCCACCTCGCTCTTCCCCATCTCCTTTGACTGGATGTAGCCATTTTGGGTCATATGAGAATCTTCTTATAGGTTGCATTATGCACCTGAGGCACAAAGAAAAAAGAAATAAATCTACCTTAAGAATTCTACCTTGCTTGATTTATATGGATGACTCTGTTGAATTTTCTAAAAACTATGAACTAAATTGATCACAACTTCAATATACACCTCATGCTCATATGAGTCAAAGACTATCTCCAAGCTCTATTATCTGTAACAAATTCTTTAAACTGATGGATACAATTCACTACTTATGGGTGATCTGTATGGGTTGAGTTGCTTACTTTCGTTTCTCTCCTTATTTGTAGTTTTTATGTATGTGAATTTACATTTGTTTATTTTCTACATGTGTCTTGTATTCCTATTCATACATACCTCGACCTTTCTCATTGTTTCTTTTTCGTGCATTGTGCTTTAACTGTTATACTTCTTCTTCTATGGACGTTTGCATACGCATTATGTCACATGCTATCATTATGTAGTGTCATTGTAGTAAGATTATCGTTCTACTAGCCTATCAATTTTATGCTAGGACATTTAAAATACTTCTTATCAATTATACTAGGTATTCAATTCTTGCACCTAGCATATTGTATTTTAATTTTCTGTTTGTCTCTTGGTGACTTTTGTCCATATTTTACCTATCTTTCACCTTCTTATCCTTCTGTTATGCACTTACTTCTTTGAAACTAATTGATATATCTTTCTTATTCGTATCTTTGTGTGTCTCTTTTTTCTAGGCTTGCTCTAGTTTTCTTTGTGCTTCTGTATATCATATAGATTTTTTTACTAGTCTTTAGTAATTTTGATAGACTTATATTGTTTTAAACTAAACCTATGTATTTTGTTGGCACTCTTGTTGTTTGAGTTATTTTCCCTATCTGAGCATGTCTTGTGTTTCTATGTTGAAACTTTTTTTCTTTCTCACATGTGCAATGGTTTTGGTGGCTCTCCTTGTTTCTACTTTCTCTTAGGAGTGTTGCTTGTGATGTTTACTTGTTAGTCAATTTCTTTCTTTTTTTCTAACTAGCAATGATGTGAGTATTATTGTTTATCTCTTTCGAGACACTTTCCTTTTTCTTTTGAGCATTAACTTGTTTTGAGTTCATTCTTGTCATCTCACCTTTTAGTCTTTCATTTGTGTTTTGTGAGACTAATAACTTTTCTCTCTGGTAATATTACACGTAAATGAATTTTAGAAGAATGATGTTGTCATAGTTTTGGTATGCTTTTGACCCCAATTGAAGTATGGTTGTTTTGAAAAATGTATTCCATGAGAGCATGTATGGCTTAATTTTTCTTGTTTTTCTTATCTCAAATGAATATTTCTTTTGCACATTCCATATTTTTTTGAATTTGTATGGTCATTTTGAGAAGTTTGTGTGAATCTCTTGCTTTGATGATTTTATTTCTCTAACAAGCTCTATAATCCACCTTTAGTGTCTCTCAAGGAAAAATTCAAGATGCTACTTAGTTAGAAAGAGGATATAGGCCATCCTTGATTCATTTGTTCCTTTATTGCCACCATTGTTCCTATATCCTTAGTCTCCTCCCTTTGAGCCTTTATGGTATCCCTTCATATTTTTGCTCCTAAATACTGGCTTAGACCAAGTATTCTTTCCCACTTACATATTCCACCCTTAGTTGAGCTTTTTTTTCTAGATTGTTAGTTTCACCTTCTTGGTTTCTAAAAAGAGAAAAGAGAAATAAAATATTGAGAAAAATGTTGAAATTGGATTAATGAATTTAAAAAAAGAAGAGGAAACATGGAGAAAGTAAAAAAGAAAAGGAAGTCTTGAGATTTTTTTGTGTAAATAAAGGAAGGAGAAAGAAAATAAAAGGTCAAAAGATGATGTGTATGTTGAGGCAGTGTTGGATTAACATCTAATTTTTGTGTACTATTCTCCCAACTTCATTGGTTGAAATTTGATAAATAAAGAGAAAATAACCTATGTTTGAGGGTATAAATGTCATATATATGGATTTATCTATTTGGTTGGATCAACAAAGTTATGTTCATGCCTAGATGTCTTCATTCCCCTACCCTTACCTTAGCATATCTATACAATCATTAAAACACCTATTGATTTCTTCTTGGCTAGAACTTACATTAGTAGAGTGAAGGACTAATTATGGACATATGAAGCTTGGTTCAACTTGAGTCTATATTTCGATTTACTAGGTTGGTATAAGCATATCATGATGGCATAAAAATTTAGTCATACCCTTACATGAATGCATCATGGATTGATGACCATGTAGATATTTTTGTTGAATGTATTGTTTATTCATTATAGACCCTCTGATTTGTTGAACATGTTTTGTTTGCTTCCATCATTCTATGTTTCTTGTTGTCTACTATAAGTAAATGCTTCTCTGTTGATGCTATTTGCAATAATAATGCATAATATATTTATTAAATCACTTGTATACTTTCAAAGGGAGAGTTGTGTTTTTGTTTTACTTCTTGTTGTTTGTCTTATTTATGAGAATTGTTATGATGTTCATTCATATGGTGCTTCTATCTCTTTGGTGTCAAACTATATAAGCCATGCATAAATAGGACTAATAGTATGTCATATTATATGCATGACATATGTGTTCTTGGGTATATTGAGATGTTTTCTATCTATGCTTTGTCGTTGGTTGTTCGTGTATTTAGTTTATTGTATATTGAATGCTTCTACCTTACTAGTGTCTTGGTGCTTCTCTATGTCTTTTTCTTTTGAAGCATGTGGTATTTCTTATTGCATTTTCTTTAATCTTACTTACTTCAATGCATTAGTGTTAGAATTATAGCATATTTGTATGCCTTTTATCCCTCATATAGAGGTATTCCTTTGACTTTTAGTATAAAAAATGGGGAGATATTTCTATGCACAACTATATGTTTGTTTCCATGTTATGTATTACATGAGTTATGAGGGTAGGATTACACTACATATTATTGTGTGACTTGCATGCATTCAGTAGAATTTTTTCATAAGGTTAGGGGGAGTTGCACATTTTTACTTGTGTTTGTGCCTATTGGAGTGTACCTAACATGATAATATGTGATTTGACTACACATTGTTTCTGCACGATATATTCTGGTGGTATGTGTGTAGGTTATTGAGTGCAGTCTTTGAGGTTTACATGTGTTGTGTGTAGTAGATGAGACCCTTGTGTTTTAGAGGGATAGAATGGATGAGTTGATAAATGAAGATGGATGGATCGCACAAAATGATGCACTTGATATAAGTGTCTTTTGGATTTTGGTGTGTGCCATTGTGTTGTTTATAGGAATAAAGAACTTTAAAACATCTTTATGATCTTCTCAAGCTTGATAAGTTTATGTATCTAATTATGTATTGTTTTGACATGGAAAGCCAAAGGGGGAGAATGTAAGTCCCATTGTACTTGTGTCTGTGTGTTAGCATCTCATGTACAAAACACAATGTCTTTTATTTTACTTAGTGTTTTTATCTTTCTCTATGTAAGGTTCATTACTACAGATAGTAATTCACACATATAAATAGTTAGGTACACTTTGTATGCAAGCATGTTTACAAACAGAACGGGGTTGGTTATCATATTATGCAAGCCACATAGAATGTTGGTTTTCGGTAAGAGAGCGTGAGAGAGAACCAACATTTTTACTTATGGTTTTTGACTTGTTTTGGGTGCGAGTATTTATGTTTTGACAAAAAAATGAAACTTTTTAGCACCTCACCACCAACCTTGGCAAGGTGGTTAGTGAGGTGGCCAACGTGGTAGAAAAATCGAGCCCTATAAATACCCTACTAATTTCTCCCTTCTTTACCCCTCATTTAAGGACCGAAACTCTACCAAAATTCATTTTGATATTATATTTGTTGTCAAAATTATTCTGGTGAGTATACATTTGAGAATGGGCCATTTTGTGAGTTTAGTAATCAAATCATAAGGTGTATGCATATGTGGTTTGATTGTATGTCTCCAATACATGATTTGATATAGTATTTAACTACGTATCCCTTGAAAGTGTGAGTTGTTCACTTCCAGTTACTTGATTTGTAGTTTCCAATCACATCATATTAAGTTATGTTAGCTTTAGAGGACAACCATGTTTGTGTGTCGAGCTAAGTCCTTACAAAAGTAGTAACTGATAGTAGCAGTAGATTGTTTAGGCAGAGGTCCTCGCTATCGGAGATAATAATGGTTTTATTGTCTATTAGTATTGTAATTTTTTTATTGTTTAGTAAATTATTTCCTGTTGAGTGGTTGCCATAAGAAACCTGAGGATGACACTATATAGATATGGTCTTTATATGGGTTTGCCTCATTATATCAAGTGTTATGCATGATCACATATTGAGCTAGTATAACCTATGTTTGTTGTGTATATATTGCAACATATCGAAGCATAAACGCTTTTTAGAATGCATTTGTATTTACTTTATTTTTGCTTTAATATATAATATATGTTATTCGAGTCATCTAGGTTTTGATATTACATTATCTATGATTTTGGTGTGTGATTTGTATAAGTGTTTATATTCTTGTTTCTACGAATTAGGGTCGAGTCCTTTAGGAGTCTGTATGTCCTTGGTTAGGGCGTATACCTGGTCGCAGACTCTTTCAATCGCACATTACGTGACTGTCATTATGTCACTATATATGTTAGTATATTTGTGTATCTTGTCTACATATGCTTATATTGTTAATGAATAGTCACATTTTCAACACAAATTATGTTTCGTATTGGAAAGAGCTACCTCACAACCAGTGTGAAAGTCATTATACTAGATATATACGCTCGGCCATATTTTCTTCACAAAAGAAAAATTATATGATGTAGAAAATAGAATTATACAAAAATTAACTTAATGTACCAATAGAAAGATCCAAAAACGATTACATATAAAAAAACTAACCGTTGCCTCGAACAAGAAAAAAAATTTAAGTTCTCTCTTAGTAAGAAACATTTTAGTATGTGTAAGTAGGATTTCAACATAAATATTTGTATAATAAGTGATACTTTTTTCTTTAAATATTTTATAATTAATCATAAATTGACTAATTGATATACTATTGGAGTTTCAATATTTATCTCACTTTAGGTGACTATCGTTATGTCACTATAAATGTTAATATGTTTGTGTGTCTTGTCTATATATATTTATGTTGTTAATGAATAGTCACACTTTCAACACAAATTAAGTTTCATATTTATGTGTAATTTTGCAATTATATTTAGCTCAATCTACTGCCCTATACTAAAAAGATATTTTTTTTATATCTTGTTTTTAAGTTGTTTATTTGTATGACAAAAAGGGAAGAAAAATAGAAAATCGAGAAAATTATTATTTAAAAGTTGGAACTTTACTTGAAAATCTATTTAAAAACAGGATATTTAATTTAAAGAGAGAACTAATTTGATAATTAACTTTGAAAAATATTAATTGAATATATTACACTTATATGGAGTTGTGTTTTTAATTCATATATGATGATTACTCACACTTATGAACATTCTTCACTTTTCCTATTATTATATGCAATGAACTAATGAACAATGAGTCTTCCGGGACAAGTTGTTTGGTTGTTTAGGTTTTTGTTTTTCAATGTACACATCACCTTTCGAGATTCAAGCAAAAATGGTTTCATCTGATCAAAGGATAGTTCCATTATGTAAAATTTTATTATTCCTATGAGCGTTATATAGTGAGAGAGAGGTTTCGTTACATGAATATGCCAAAAAAGGGTGATTGTGAGATTTGAATAAGTGTTGATGATATTCGTGAACAAGACAGACAAATGTAATTTAGTTTCTAGGTATGTCTTTCAAGAATTTTTAATACCAAAGAAACTATCGAGCTCCAACAAAAACATATCAAGTATATCTCCATTCTTATACATGTTAAATTTCATATTAGACACATTGAAACATTTTCAATTTATGCTATTTGATCGATCAAGACATGTCTAGATCAATCGAGGTGTGTAGATAAAATGAGAATCGATCTTCTCAATTTAAAAAGTCCAAAGTTAATTTTTAAATTGACTGGATGGATTGAGTAATTACTTGTTTATCGATCGATTAATTACTTGGATCGATCTAACCTAGTCAGAATTAATTGTTTATTACACTAGATCAATCGAGCTTATTTTGATCATAGTATTGGATTGATCGATAAGGGTTTCGATTGTTGAACTTTGTTCGAACGATCAAGCATATGTTAGATTAATTAAGTCGCTAGGGCTTTAATTTTAAAACTTATTTTTAACTTGAATTGAATTGGTTTATTACTATATTGTCCTCATTCTTTAAAACTCTTTTAACTGATTTTATGAACAAACTAGTAATATTGCTTTGACTTAGTGCTTCAAAATATTCTATTTAAACAAACCAAATCACACAAAGTTACAAAAATTCTTCAAGTAGGCTTTTCCTTTATTTAATTTATAAAATATTTTATGGTTGTGCTTGATTGATTAATAAGCCTACAATATTTGTGATATTTTGCTTAAAATGAATATTCTAGTATTACTATTCGATTTTGATTTATTTAATATTTTATTAAATCATATAGTTAGGGTTATTCATTATTGAGTATGCTTTACGACAAGAATTTTCACTTGTGTTATTGTGCTAACGTTTCAAGTACTAGTTGAATAGGTTCGATTGCTTGTGTGAGTCAAGTTATCGAAACGTTGGTTCGGATTCGAACACCTTGTTTGTAGATAATGTGAAGGAAACATGAAGCTTATAAGCAGATTACTTGGGGGCATTACCTTAGTGAATAGTTTCAATCCTAGTCTTGTAATTAAACATTATTTTTATAGTGGATAATTAAGTGGTATATGGATTGATGGGTTTTCTCTTAGGCATTGGTGTGACCTAGGTTGTTTCCACCTAAAAATCTCATTTGTTGATTTATATTTATGCATTACTTTATTTACACATGATTGCATGTCCGACCGCTTGCGAAAATTTTAATTTGTCATAATTTTGCTGATTATCTATTCACCCCATCTAATAATTAGATTTGTAACTAAATAAAAAATTTCATAGAACATTCATTTTCTTCTTGATTCTCCGAATCCATCCTTTTGTAATGTCGGGGCTGGAGGTACCATCATAGAGTGATGGTCTCATCTTTTTGAACTCCTTAAGGCAATAAGCTTAACATCTTTCCTTGAGTTCTCTTCCTCAAGTAATTAATCTGTGTAACGCTTGTAATAAGTTTTGTTCACTATGATTTTCATTCACATCTTGTGTGGTTTGATTTTCTAACCACCCTTCTTCTTAGAGGCATGCTGAGACAAAAAAATAATTCAAAAATATTTCAAGGATACAAAATCATGCTACGTTAAACTATCGTGTTAGAAAAATGGGTACGTGAGATAGAAATAAGAGATAATTTTGAATCATACTATATAGAATATTAAAAATTTATTTTAATAAAATTTGTATTAAATTCAGGATATCCCTAATTAAAACAAAAACTAATAGAATCTAGTTAAACTATAGAAAATATCCAATACATAACAATTTAAAATATTGAAAGATAAATTATTTTACATCATGTCTTAACATTGTCTCCATCATATAGGATAAAAAATGAAATAAAAAAACAAGGTAAAACTGTGATATTCTTCTCTTTCTTAAATGCATAAATGCGAACCACTTTATCGAACCCTAATTTGGAAGAAAAATAGAAACGGGGTAAGCTACACATAGCTTAGTAAGAAACTACTCTAATTAGTATTAAAAAAATCAATATTCATAATGCATGTCATTTATAATAAAGTTCATGAAATAAAGTTGTAAGGACTGAGTGTTGGCTATTTTCGTGGATAAAATATTTACTTGTAAATTTGTTTTTAGGCCTCCTATCAAGTTTATTAAGAAAAACCAAACAAATGTTCATGTTCCAAATATTCGTACTTCACGTATGTCTATTATAACTACGACACATAGGATTCCATTTATACATTTAATAGTACATGTTTATAAATCTAAAATTATTTTTGGTACTTAAATATTTTTTTATATGTCTTAATATTTTTTAGATGTGATATAAAAATATTTTTTAATTAAATCTTTAAATGGGCCTTGAATAATGAAGCCCAAATATTTTAACCCTAACAGTATTAGTTTATCATTATCTATATATATACCCATAGGGTTAGGTTTAATTGCGGTGCAAAAAACAATTCTGCTAATCGAAAGAAAAACAATCAAATAGAGTTAATATATACATATATGAACTTCGGTCAACCTTTGCTAAGATGAATTGATGCATCACAGCCACAACAAAATATTCATAGCAAAGGAAGGTTAATTAGTATATATATATATATATATATATATATAAGAATGGCTGGTGCTAGAAGTTGGAGAACAAAAAGCTGAAAATCATTCTCTGCGCAATTGACATTTGACAAGTAAAAGGTAAGGTAATGTTTCTATAGGTAATGTTTCTATCGACAATGTTTATACTGATGTAGAGGAAATAATTCTTAAAAAAAGATTAATATATTATAATAAAGTTTTATTATTTGTCTATTTTAGTTTTATATTTATTTATTCGGGTAGTTTCTTTTTATTAAGATCTTATATATTTAAATCTAATAATTATATAAATGATCATGATTATTTAGATTTAATTATTAAATTTTAAAAGAGTTATTTTTATTGAATATGGGCTTAATCTTTTTTATCTAGAATTTTCTAATTGATTTGTTTAAATGAAATATTTTGAATCATCTAGTTAGGATTATTCATTGTTAAATCCGTTTTAGAACACACACGGGCACTTGTGTTTTTGTGTTAATCTTTTTGTTGTTGATTTGTGAACGATCTGATTTGGGGGGAGCTTATTGGAAAGTTGGTCTGAAAACCGTTAATGCTAATATTGGAAACTGTGAAAATAGAGGAGGGGCTCGTAATTAAAGTAAATTGGGGTAGTAAACTAGGAAGGGTAGTATAAGACCGAGTTTGTACTTGAAAATTTGATTTTCATAGTGTTTCTAGGTGGTCCGGTGGACCGGTGGTTTTCTCTTAGGTCATGGTTGTGGCCTAGGTTGTTTCCACCTAAAAATATCGTGTGTTATTATTTCTACACTTTACTCTTACATACGATTGCATGTTTGGCTGTTTTGTTTAGGTTATTAAATTATAAATTGATAAAAATTAAAAATAACCTATTCACCCCCCCTATAGGTTAATGAGGTCCATAATTTATAAACTTTCAATTGCTATCAAAGCTGACACTAGACACACTTAGTGAGATTGATCTTTAGGGACACACACACTTACTTATGGACCAAATGAAAGAAGGTGGATTATCTGTTAGACCCCCACTCTTTGATGGGTTTAATTACCCTTACTGGAAGGCTCGCATGCAAGCCTTTCTCAGACAAGATGAAAAAGTTTGGGATGCTGATGAGTGCTCAAAAAGCACTAAAATAACCATGATTTTATGCACATTAATTGATTAAAAATATATATATTTATATGTTTTATCATATATTTATATAAATTTGTCTTTTTCGGAATCACGGGTATTTTTATTGTTTTTCAGAAATTTTGGCCTAAAAACGCAACTTAAAGACTCAAAGAGGAATACTTGAAGCAATACATCACAAATATATTAATAAATAAATAGGGAAAGGTCAAAAAACATGGAAAAATTGGACAAAATGGGTCAAAAAGGTCAAAAATATCAAAAAGGAGAAAATCACGCCCAGCGCGCCCACGCGCCCCAGCGCCCCAATCCGCCCGCGCCCCAGCGCGCCAGCACCCCAATCCGTGCGCGCCCCAATCCATGGGTACTGTTCACCCGCGCCGAGCTGCGCGCAGCGACAGCCCCCCTACGCGCGCGTCGACGCCTTTTCGCCCCATTTTTTACGTGCAGCCGCCCCCATGACGTCATGCTGACGTCATTAATGACCTCAGCATTTCCATTACGCATTTTTACATTTTTTTAACATGTTTTTACTCATTTTTTCTCCCCATCATCACCTATAAATACCCCCCTTCCCTTCACTTCAAAACACACCTTCAAAACACACTTCTCTCTTCTTTCTTTCTCTCATTTCTTAGTTTTTAAGTTTTTCTTAGTTTCTTTCTTAGTTTTCAAGCTTTTCTTAGTTTTTCTCTTAGTTTTTAGTTCAATTCTCTTAGTTTTAGAGTTCTTCTCTTTTTGAGAGGAACTTGTAATGTTTTTGTAATAATTTAGCTTTTTGATTCAATAAATGGGAGTGCAAATTCCGCTTGGAGGTTTTCCAGCGACGGGAATAGCATCGAAGTTCTGTAAGGATTTTATTTTCTTTACAGTTATTTTTATGCTTTATTCTTACATGTTATATTTAATTTGTCTGTGATTAAATTAAACTCTACTTGATGTTTATAATCATGATATAATAATAACGTTGTTGTGCTTGCGAAATATTAAATAGATGAAAATTTCTAAAATGAATTGATTTTATTTTTATTCAAGATTTTATATTAAGAATGTTAGAGAGAAATATATTATTTTTCATTACAAACTTAAATCTGAAAATTAGATTTTAAGGTTTAGTTATCCGGTCTCATTTAGAGTAGTGCTCTTTTATTTGTTGGTACAATCGCCCGGTAGTTAGAGTGAAACTCTATTTCAAAAGTTTTTATAAGAATTATTATGTGAAAATGTATTGACAACATGTTTTCAATAGTAGTTTTAAAACTTGAAAGTTAGTAATCAGATAATTAAATTCTTATGTTTAATTTGGACACCTTGAGTAAAGTTTAAACTGTCTAACCCCACCAAAGGTGGCATTTAAATGGTTCATTTTCAATCTCTTAGAAAAAGGAATTAATTTAATTAAGCATATTAGTTATCAACCCCACCCATGGGTGTTAATTGATTTGTTTAGTTAACAAAGAATATCTAACCCCACCGAAGGTGGTATTTATATAAAAAAAAAATCAATAAAATATCAATTTATATATTTAATAACCTAGATAATATGAGCAAGCATAATTAATTTAGTTATTATATCCATAAATATTCCACTAATATAAATGATAAAATTTGCATAAATATTTATTGAATCTCTATTTATATTTATTTTTAGATAAATATTTATTGAATTTGTATCTATGTTTATTTTTATGTTATTAGATTATATTTAATTAATCTGTATATATGTTTATTTTTATGTTATTAGATTAGGAACACAAAAACCAAACTATCGTGACAGGATGTTTAGGATTTAATTTCGTTTTTAAAAGTTTGAATAATAAATTAAAAACCACATACATTCCTTCCTTAGATCGACCTTGGGAGTATACTTATCATTTTCTTCGAAATGATTCGTGCACTTGCGAGAGTTTTATAAATATTAAAACCAAAGTATTAGCAAGAATCGGCGATGCCGGTTTTCGCTCACCAAGTTTTTGGCGCCGTTGCCGGGGAAGGAATAGCGTTTTTAAATTATTTATCAAAATTTTAAAAACATTTTTTGTGTTGTAAATAATTGTGATTTTTTTTTAAATAATAAAAAAAATAATAATCAAATTTCAAAATTAATAAGAAATAAAAAAAAAACAAATTAAAAAATAAATTAAAAATAAAATAAAATAAAATAATTTTTTTATATAGTTAAAATAATTTAGAAATTTGAAATTTGAATAAAAAAATTTACCATTCATGAATAGTTAAAAAAAATTTAAAATTTCAAAAATTTTAAGTTAATAAGAAATAATATAGTGTGAATAGTAAAATAAAATTACCGTTCATGAATAGTAAAAAAAATTAAATTTCAAAAATTTTAAGTTAATAAGAAACAATACAGCGTGAATAGTAAAATAAAATTACGGTTCATAAATAGTAAAAGAAAAAAAAATTAAAAAAAAAACATTACTTGAATTTATACCTAATTAACTAAATAGCATGAAAAATAAAAATCTAAGGGAGTTGTGTCTAGGAGACTAGTTCTTGGAAGCCTTTGTCCCACTAGTCTTTCCTGGGAACGTTGTTCTGGCTAGGAGAATGGTTTTTAAGGAGCCGTTTGCACCACCATTCTTTCCTGGGAGCACTCTTGGTTAATACTGATTATGTTATTTAAATAATAATAATAATAATAATAATAATAAAAAAAAAAAAAAATAAATAAATAAATAAAAGAAATTTTTTTTAGGGTTTAACTAGTTTTGTTTAGTGTTTTGTATTAAATACCATGTAAATTTTCTCTAAATTTTTTATTTTGTTGACAGGAGTTTTAAATTTACGTTTACAATAGTCTATGCGTGGTAGGAGATCCTTAGGAAACCCCCTTACACCATATGTAAATAATATTCATAAATTTAAACAAGTGTCAACAAAACTGGATTCCACCCATCAACCTGTTTTTGAGCCACACATAGAACCAAGTCTTAATCCTTTAATAGAACCGAAAGAAATGGAAGAAAACCAACATGTTAGGGAAACCACTATGAAGGAGTTTGCAAGACCAGTGATTGGCATGGCAACTGCCGCTATCCAGTTGGGTGAGGCTGCTCGGAATTATGACCTTAAAAATATTCATTTTTCTATGCTTCCTTCCTTTTATGGGCTACCTAATGAAGATTCTCTTTCCTTTATGAGAGATTTCTATGCTACGGTCCAAACATTCCCCCTCGGTATTCTAAACGAGGATCAACTTAGAATGAGATGTTTTCCCTACACCTTAAAGGATAAGGCCAAAGCTTGGTTGATGTCATTTCCCTCAGGTTCTCTGATGACATGGGGGAACATTTACAATAAATTCATGGGAAAATTCTATTCCCACCAAAAAACATTAGAGTTGAGAGGAAAGATTGCTACTTTCTCTCAGATGGAAGGAGAACCATTCCATGAAGCTTGGGATAGGTTCAAAATGTTTCTCACTCAATGTCCCCATCATAGCTTTCCCCTGTAGTTGCAGAACCAATTCTTTTACGATGGACTTACACAACAATGTCAGTTCATTGTCGACAACGCTGCAGGAGGAGCAATAGGAGAAAAGACTGCCTCAGAGACGTATAACCTCTTTGAGATGTTGGGTGCTAATTCCCAACAGAAAAGCTCCCGAGTGAGAAAAGCTGGAGTTCATGAAATCGACTCCAGTAATGAAGTTCAACAACAACTTGTTCAACTGACCAAGCAAGTTTCCCTTCTCACTACACAAACCAACTCTAATAATGAACAATATGGTTTTTATAGCAACATGGGATATGGTACTGAAGCCTGTCCATATCAAGGAGAAACAACAACTGGACCTGAACAGGTTAATGTGTTGGGAGCATATCAACAGAGACCAAGGTTTGACCCCAATTCAAATACCTATAATCCTGGGTGGAGAAATCATCCAAATTTCTCCTGGAGGCAAAACAACCCTCCTTTCACTCAAAGCTCAAACCAGCCAGGCCAGCAATTCCACCCACCTATTCCAAGAAGCATTCCCAATAAACCAACCCTGGAGGACAACTTGAATTCTTTTATTCAAGTTTGTAGGGATAACCAATCTAAAACCAATCAACGGTTGGACTCTGTGGAAGCTTCTATCAAAAAGGTGGAAGTTCAAGTAGAACAGTTAGTTGAACATTTGCAAAAACAAAGCAAAGACTAATTTGATAGTCAAATGAATTCAATGAAGAGGAGACATTGAGTTTTTCATTCTGCAATCTCCAAGCAACGTCTTACTAGAAGACGATAAATTTTAGTCCTGCATGGGAGGTCACCCATTATTGTATTTTCCTTTGTTTTAGTTTGCGTGTAATAAAATTCAAATGAAATAAATTCGTTTGTTTCAAAAAATTGTGTCCATTCATTTAAATTTAAAAAAAAAACAAAACAAAAATTTAGGTTCCTTGCACCTTTATGCTTTAAGCCTTTACGTTTTATCAAGTTATAAATATTTCTTAGAGATATCTACTATTGTATTTTAAGAGCAAAATGTTGATACACAATAGGAGGAGGATCATTTTCAAACTACAAACAACCATGGGAGATGTTGAAGATAAGCGGAAAAAGATGAAAGATTATACAATGCCAATCATTGGCAATGTAACTTCCGGCATCCAATTACAAGAGGCTGCAAGGAATTATGAATTGAAAAAGATTCATTATTCTTTGTTGCCTTCCTTTTACGGTATCCCTAATGAAGACCCTTTGCATTTCATTCGAGAATTCTATGCTATTATCCAAACCTTTCCACTACATGCAATTAATGAAGATCAACTTAGGATGAGGTGTTTTCCTTACACTCTCAAAGATAAAGCTTGGTCATGGTTCATTACTCTACAGTCAGGTTCTCTTAAAACTTGGGAGGCAGTCTATGAAATTTTTATGGGTAGGTTCTATTCCCATCAAAAGACTGTTGATCTAAGAACAAAGATAGCAACATTTTCTCAAATGTATGAAGAGCCCTTTCATGAAGCTTGGGAACGATTCAAACTCCTTTTCATTCAATGTCAAAATCATAGCTTTCCATTACAGCTATAAAACCAATTCTTTTATGATGGATTGACACTACAGAGTCAATACATGGTTGATAATGCTGCTGGAGGTGCTGTAGGAGAAAAGACCGCAGAGGAAACCTATAATCTTTATGAGCTATTGGGTTCTAATTCCCAACAAAAAGGTGGTAGAAGGAAAGCAAGGGTCAATGAAGTTGGCTCTGATAATGAGATAACCTTGCAACTTGCTAAATTGACTAAACAAGTGCAATTTCTCACTACCCACCAAATTTCAAATCAAGAGGTATGTGAAGTGTGTTGTTCAATTGGGCATGGTACTCATAATTGTTCAAATACTTGTGATTCTAGTGTCGAGCACATAGAGGAAGTCCAATCTTTTCAAAGGTATCATCCAAACACCTATAATCACCCAGCCTACACCCAATATCCAACACTAAGGTCGGATAACAACCACCCTTTCCCACCAAGCCAATCTTTTAAGCCAACCTTAGAAGATAGCTTGAATGCTTTTATTCAAGTTAGTCGTGACAACCAATTGATGACTAATCAAAGGTTGAACACCATGGAGGCTTCGGTTAAAAGGATTGAATCTAAAGTTGGGCAACTGGCTGAACAAATGCAAAAGAAAGAACCATGAAAGTTGCCCAGTCAACCAGAACAAGCAAAGGATGTAAGAACCCTTTGAAGTGGTAAGGTAGTCAATACCAGTTTACCTGAAATCTCTAAAAATCTACCTTGTAGTTCATGTAACAGAGAAGGCGATACTCTAATCTCGTAAAAAGGAGAATCAAGTGTTAAACTTAAAAAAGCCTTCTGAAAAACTCATTGGGGGGTCATCTGACACCCCCAAAATTCAAAAGACAACAGAACCACACCAGATACAAGTACCTTTTCCCCACCGGTTAAAAGAATCCAAACAAGATAAGCAATTCTATGATCTTTTTAATATGCTCTCTAAAGTAAATATCAATTTACCATTATTAGAAGTGATCATGAATGTGCCCTCATATGCCAAGTTTTTCAAAGAGTTGAACACTAAGAAAAGGAGGTATGAACTGAATGAACGAGTAGTAGTATCAGAAATTTCTAGCGCTGTACTTCAGCATAAACTACCCCCTAAGTTGAAAGACCCTGGAAGTTTTATTATAAACATAACTATGGGGGATAGGAAGGTTGCTAAAGCAATGCTTGATTTAGGTGCTAGTATAATTTTGATGCCCTACTCTATATTCTTACAGGTCAATCTAGGGGATTTAAAACCCACAACTATGTCCCTTCAACTTGCAGATAGATCTCTTAAATATCCAGAGGGAATAGTTGAGGATGTTTTGGTATAGGTAGAAAAATTGATAATACCTGTTGACTTTGTGGTTCTGGATATGCAAGAAAATCCAGCATTGGACAGAGAGCACACAATATTGCTTGGTAGACCATTTATGGCAACTACTAAAACTATTATTGATGTCCAAGATGGAAATTTGACAATGACAGTCTTAGGAAAGACTGTTCATTTTAAAGTTTTTGATTCTTCACCTTTTCCTTCTATTTCTGCAATCGATGAAATATTCGATGTTGACCCTTTGGATAATCTTGTCCAAAGCACCTTTTTCCAAACTAGAATAGAAGACAAGCTTGAAACTGTTCTTACACTTGAAAAGGTCGAAGAAGATTTAGATGAGGAAATTAATGGGTACCTTAAACAACTAGACAATGATGAAGTGATGACAAAATCTAGTACATTTTTAAATCTACCCAGTTCTTCATCTAGTAAAGAGGCCATTCCACCTGAACTTGAACTCAAAGACTTACCTGAGCACTTAAAATATGTGTTTTTGGGAGAAGGAGAAACTTATCCAGTGATAATTTCTTCAACCTTGACCAAACCACAAGAAAAGGAACTCATCAAAGTGCTTAAACAGTTTAAGAAATCTATAGGTTGGAGTATAGGGGATATAAGAGGCATTAGTCCAACAATGTGTATGCACAAGATCAACTTGGAGGATGGTGCTAAACCTGTACGAGAGGCCCAAAGAAGACTAAACCCAAACATGCAAGAGGTAGTTAAAAAAGAAATTCTTAAATTATTAGAAGAAGGGATTATCTATCCTATTGCGGATAGTAAGTGGGTTAGTCCAGTGCATGTGGTACCAAAGAAATCTGGGATAACAGTTGTTAAAAATGAAAAAAGTGAATTAGTGCCCACTAGAATAATCACTGGATGGAGAATTTGTATAGATTTTAGGAAACTAAATTTATATATGAAAAGGATCACTTTCCTCTTCTATTCATTGATCAAATGTTGGAAAGATTAGCTGGGCACCAATTTTACTATTTTTTGGATGGATTGTCTGGATATTATCAAGTACCCATAGCACCAGAAGATTAGGAAAAGACCACATTTACATGTCCTTTTGGGACATTTGCTTTTCGCAGAATGATATTTGGGTTATGCAATGCCCTTGCCACTTTCCAGAGATGCATGATATCTATTTTCTCGGACATGGTGGAAAAATTCATTGAGATTTTCATGGACGATTTCTCTGTCTTTGGGAACTCATTTGATGATTGCTTACATAAATTGACTTTGGTTTTAGAAAGATGCATTGAATGCAATCTCACCCTTAGTTGGGAGAAAAGTCATTTTATGGTTCAACAAGGGATAATTTTAGGACATATAATTTCAAACAAGGATATTGAAGTTGATAAGGCAAAAGTTGAATTGATATCCAAACTACCTCCCCCTACATCTGTGAAGGGGATAAGAAGCTTCTTAGGACATGCAGGATTTTACAGACGATTTATTAAAGATTTCTCTAAAATAAGTCGTCCCTTATGTAACTTGCTATCCAAAGATGCTTATTTTGATTTCAACGATGAATGCCTTGTTTCCTTTAATACCTTGAAAGATAAACTAACATCTACCCCTGTTATTATGGCACCAAACTGGTCTTTACCTTTTGAAATAATGTGTGACGCTTCTGATTATGCAATAGGAGCAGTCCTGGGAGAAAGAGTGGATAAGTGTTTGCATGTCATCTACTATGCTAGCAAAACACTCAATGATGCCCAAATGAATTATACCACCACTAAAAAGGAATTCTTGGCTATAGTATTCTCTTTAGACAAATTTCGGTCTTATTTAGTAGGATCTAAAGTGATTGTGCATTCTGATCATGCTGCTTTAAGATACCTATTAAGTACACCAAATGCCAAGCCAAGATTAATCAGGTGGGTCTTACTCTTACAAGAATTTGACCTAGAAATCAAGGATAAGAAAGGTAGTGAAAACTTAGTAGCTGACCATTTGTCTAGGTTGATTTCTGACTTCAATTCTCTTAAAGATGAGAGTAATGAAGATATAGTTGAAACCTTTCCTGATGAACAGTTATTTTTCATAGGTCCGAACCCATGGTATGCTGATATTGTAAACTATCTTGCCACTGGTGTTTTGCGACCTAACACTTTATATCAAGACAAGAAAAGGTTTTTTAAAACTATTAAGGACTATTTCTGGGATGACCCTTATTTATACAAGATTGGTCAAGATCAAGTCATCCAGAGATGTGTACCTGAAGAAGAACATAAGAGCATTCTAACTTTTTGTCATGAACTTCATTGTGGGGGTCATTTTGGAGGTGAAAAGACAGCCCGTAAGGTATTACAGTCTGGATTCTTTTGGCTCACTCTCTTTAAAGATGCTCATATGTTTTGTGCACAATGTGATAGATGTCAAAGAACAGGAAACATAAGCAAAAGAGATGAAATGCCTTTGACATCTAATTTAGTTGTTGAACTCTTTGATGTATGGGGGATTGACTTTATGGGTCCTTTTCCCCCATCTAATGGTTTTCAATACATTTTGGTTGCTGTGGATTATGTATCCAAGTGAGTAGAAGCTATCCCCACCAAAACCAATGATGCTAATGTTGTTGTGAAATTCTTGAAAGATTTAATATTCAGCAGGTTCGGAACACCTAGAGCTATAATAAGTGATGGTGGTAGCCATTTTTGTAATAAACTCTTTGATGGAGTACTAAACAAGTACAACATCACACATAAAGTAGCTACTCCATATCATCCTCAAACTTCCAGTTTAGTGGAAGTAAGTAATAGGCAAATTAAGGGAATATTGGAACGCACTGTGCGTCCTTGAAGGAAGGATTGGGCATTTAAGTGAAATGATGCCTTATGGGCATACCGCACCGCTTACAAAACACCTATTGGGATGAGCCCTTACCGGTTAATCTTTGGGAAAGAGTGCCACCTTCCAGTTGAACTTGAACACAAGGCTTACTGGGCAATTAAAGAGTTAAACATGGATTTAGATAAAGCAGGTGAAAAACGATTACTCCAGCTTCATGAGTTGGAAGAAATTAGGAATGAAGCCTATGAGAATGCCAAATTATACAAGGAGTGTACTAAGCGCTATCATGACAAGAGGCTAGTTCCTAAGACGCTTCACCCTGGAATGAAAGTTCTTTTATTTAACTCTCGTTTGAGATTGTTTCCAGGAAAGCTGAGATCAAGATGGGATGGACCATTCAAAATAGTTCAGGTATTTGAACATGGAGTAGTAGAACTATTGGACTCCAAGACACAAAAAACGTTCAAAGTCAATGGCCATCGTGTCAAGCCTTATTTAGAAGAACCAAACAACATTGCTGAAATGGATTGCATTTGGCTGAGTAACCCTTAGCACCAAAAAGATACGTCTTGCTAAGACGTTAAACTAAGCGCTTGATGGGAGGCAACCCATCATTTTAGGTAATTTTTTATTTGTTTTATTTACTTAATTTTATTGTTTATTTTAGTTTAATTATATGTGAATAATTATTAAAAAAATTAAAAATTAAAAATATTTGTTGAGATGTTAGAAGTTCACAACGATCTGTCTGTATACACTTTCATGATGAATATGATGGATGCACCTGCATTTCTTCATTAGTACTTACACATTCTCAAGAAATAGGTAATATTTCTCCTCTTTTCTCTTTATCTTTAATTTGCAGTTGTTACATTGAGGACAATGTAAGTTCTAGGTTGGGGGTGGTGAAAAGTTACCATGCTTAATAAAATAAATAAATAAAAAACAAATTTCTCACAAAAATTTATCATTTCTTTAAGTCAAATTTAAGTAAATAGTTAAGTCTTTGGTACTGTTAGATTAATTTTTGAAAACATATCATGAAATATTTTGTAATTATTTTTGATAATTAGTTAGTTTTTGTCATAACTAGTATTTCTTGATAAAATGTGGAAATTATATTAAACCCAAAATCGGTGTTTATGAATTTTTTTTTTAGTGGAGACTACTCTTGTGAGATATAATTTGAGCCTAATTTCTTTTATTCAGAGTGAAATATATTTTTTCTACTCCAAACACATTTCTTATTTATTCAAAAAGTTTAGATGATCTTTATAGGTATTAGCATTGAATGTATGAATTTTTTCTCATCTTAATAGAGTATCATATATTTTTTATTATTATTTTTGCTTAGATTAAATGATTTGAGTAGAAATTGATAGTATATGCTTATATCTCATTTATGCATGACTGCTACAAAAAAAAAGACATATCTGGGGTTACCTAAACCAAGATAAAAAAGAAAAGCCACAAAATTAACCACTCACCAAAATCTAAAAAAAAATGTACAATCTGAACATGGGTTGACTCTCTAAAAAAAATACATATATTGAAAAAAAAAATATATCTTCAGAAAAAAATAGAGAGGTAAAAAAATATAGTATCATCTACATACTATGACCCACATTCCCTACAAAGTTGTGAGTACAGGCTAATTACAAAAGAAAGATATAGGAAGTAATTCCCTAAAAAGTCATTGCAATTTCTTCAATTGTAAAAAGCATATATCTTGAAATTCTTTCTTAATGAGTTTGATTTATGCATGAAAATAATTTTTGTATATGATATCTTTATAATTTATACATTCGATTCCTTTCATGAGATCAATGTTAAAATAACACTTTGAGCCTTTATTCTTTATACATATGCGAACCTATTAGTTCATTTCTATACATCAACTCTTTCGCATATAAATTAGTATGAGTGTTTGAACCCATAGGATTCAGTGTTTTGAGAGTATTGACTTGTGAGGAATAGAGTTGAAGCGAATTCTGATTCATGACACTGAAATTGGGTAAAATTAAATTGATACATTTTTGATAGGAAATATGAAAATGATTTTCGACTAATTATTATAATAAAATCATGATTGTTTAAAGAGATTAAAATAACTTATCCTTGAGATTTTAATTATGATCTTAAAAGAGATTAAAAAGTATGAGACATTTTTGTGATATGTTGTTTTCTTTTATCCTTAAATTAATTTTTGATTTTGTTGTAATTTTAGTTTTTGATTTGATTGTTTTTATAGTTTCTTTTGATTTTTACATTTAGTTCAATGTTTGTGGGTATCATTACTGAAAATCCTCACGAGACTCAAACTCGTCCACTAGGGCAACCTAGAGGTTTAAAGGCTTGTTGCATAGGCTAAATGCAACCGTTTCAATCCACGAAAGTGATTTAGGATAGTTTAATTTTTAGTTTTTATCGCTTCTCTTGCTAAGGGACTAGCAAGAAGCTGGTTGGGGGTTGTGATGAGTGCTCAAAAAGCACTAAAATAACCATGATTTTATGCACATTAATTGATTAAAAATATATATATTTATATGTTTTATCATATATTTATATAAATTTGTCTTTTTCGGAATCACGGGTATTTTTATTGTTTTTCTTAGTTTCTTTCTTAGTTTTCAAGCTTTTCTTAGTTTTTCTCTTAGTTTTTAGTTCAATTCTCTTAGTTTTAGAGTTCTTCTCTTTTTGAGAGGAACTTGTAATGTTTTTGTAATAATTTAGCTTTTTGATTCAATAAATGGGAGTGCAAATTCCGCTTGGAGGTTTTCCAGCAACGGGAATAGCGTCGAAGTTCTGTAAGGATTTTATTTTCTTTACAGTTATTTTTATGCTTTATTCTTACATGTTATATTTAATTTGTCTGTGATTAAATTTAACTGTGCTGGCTGTTTATAAACATGATATAATAATAACGTTGTTGTGCTTGCGAAATATTAAATAGATGAAAATTTCTAAAATGAATTGATTTTATTTTTATTCAAGATTTTATATTAAGAATGTTAGAGAGAAATATATTATTTTTCATTACAAACTTAAATCTGAAAATTAGATTTTAAGGTTTAGTTATCCGGTCTCATTTAGAGTAGTGCTCTTTTATTTGTTGGTACAATCGCCCAGTAGTTAGAGTGAAACTCTATTTCAAAAGTTTTTATAAGAATTATTATGTGAAAATCTATTGACAACATGTTTTCAATAGTAGTTTTAAAACTTGAAAGTTAGTACTCGGATAATTAAATTCTTATGTTTAATTTGGACACCTTGAATAAAGTTTAAACTGTCTAACCCCACCAAAGGTGGCATTTAAATGGTTCATTTTCAATCTTTAGAAAAAGGAATTAATTTAATTAAGCATATTAGTTATCAACCCCATCCATAGGTGTTAATTGATTTGTTTAGTTAACAAAGAATATCTAACCCCACCGAAGGTGGTATTTATATAAAAAAAAAGAGAATCAATAAAATATCAATTTATATCTTTAATAACCTAGATAATATGAGCAAGCATAATTAATTTAGTTATTATATCCATAAATACTCCACTAATATAAATGATAAAATTTGCATAAATATTTATTGAATCTCTATTTATATTTATTTTTAGATAAATATTTATTGAATTTGTATCTATGTTTATTTTTATGTTATTAGATTATATTTAATTAATCTGTATATATGTTTATTTTTATGTTATTAGATTAGGAACACAAAAACCAAACTATCGTGACAGGATGTTTAGGATTTAATTTTGTTTTTAAAAGTTTGAATAATAAATTAAAAACCACATTAAAAGTTTGAATTATTACGAAATGATTCGTGCACTTGCGAGAGTTTTATAAATATTAAAACTAAAGTATTGGCAAGAATCGGTGATGCCGGTTTTCGCTCATCAGATGCTCTTCTTGATGGTTGGGAACCACCTTTGGTAACGAAAGATTGTGTAACAATCATAAAGCCAAGAAGAGACTGGACCACTGAAGAACACACCCTTAGTGGGGCAAACCAAAAAGGCTAAGCTCAATATTTGTTGTAGTGTCGATGGATGAGTTCCGTTGCATCTCCGACTGTGAGACTGCTAAAGATGCATGGAATTCACTTGCTCTTGCTCATGAAGGAACTTCCCAAGTAAAACAAAAAAAATTGAGATTGCTAACATCTGAGTTTGATTCTATTAAAATGAGCAACAACGAAACTTTTGGTCAATTCTATGCTCGCTTCTATGATATTACTAATGCTTGTTCTAACCTTGGTGAGAAAATTCCACAACCTGTACAAGTGCGCAAACTCCTAAACTCTTTAACAGTAGACTATAAGATGAAAGTTACAGCAATAGAGGAAAGCAAGAATGTAGACACACTAAAAATTGATGAACTTGTCGGGTCAATCCAAACCTATGAGCTTTCTCTTGATCCACCCAAGAAAAATAAGGATGTGGCATTCAAAAGCTCCAAAAGGACATCTCTGATAGTGATGATGATATGAATGATGAGTCACTAGTCTTGTTAGCATGAAAATTTAAGAAGTTTATGAAGAAGAAGGTCAACAGAATAATCATTCCAACAAGGGACAATCCAGTCGTTCGAATGACCGAAAGTCAAGGGAAATCAAGCCTCCTAGCCTTGATGGTAAGAAAAGTAAACCCACTAGTCCCCAATGCTTTACTTGTGGAGGATTTGGTCATATTTCTACAGATTGTGCTAACAATAAAAAGAATTTTGGAAAAGCATTTAATGCTACACTCAGTGACACAGAAAGTGAGTAGGACAATGCTAGTAACTTAGATGATGATGACACTAATTATTGTGCCTTCACCGCAACTGCCAATGCACATCACAATGACTCTGACCTTAGTTCGGATGAAGAAAATGAGGAAATAAACTCTTCTCTCTTACTGTCTAAGTTTAATGTATCGAATTATGAGGAACTATTCATGGATTGTCTAGGTGCCAGGGAAGAGAGAGATAAATTTCTTGTGGAAGTAACTAAACTTAATGATATCATCAATGTTCACAAAACAAATTCATCTAGACTAGAGAAAGATAAAAAGGAATTGTTTGATAATATTAATGCCTTGAATATGAGACTAACAGAAACCACTGAGGAAAACAAAAATCTTAGGAAAGAACTTAGTATTACTAAAGAGACGGTAAAGAATTTGACCATAGGTACTGAAAAATTAACCAAAGTCCTAGACTATGAAAATCCACATGGAGATAAGAGAGGTCTTGGATACATAGATGAACAATCAACACCTTCATCATCCAAAACTCAATTTGTAAAACCCACTATTGCTCAGGTAGGGAAGGTAGTTTCTACACCTTATCATTCTAAGAAAATTCAGTTTGTTCCTATCTGTCATCACTGTGGTGGGAAAGGACATATTAGACCTAAGTGTAGATTTCTTTATGCTTATGATTCTATCACGAGTACAAATTTTTCTAAGGAACCTCAAAAAATTTCAAAACGTAAAGTTTTTACTACAAGAACTACACAAAAAGAGGAACATAAGAAACCGATAACTCAAATGTCCAAAGTTAAAAAGGGATGGGTTAAGAAATCTGAGTTGCACTGCTTTGTGGCCCATTTAGCGTTTAAAGCTAAATCAAATACCGCTTGGTATTTTGATAGTGGATGCTCTAGACATATGTCTGGGAATCGTTCTTTGTTTAAAACCTTTAAGGAATACAATAAAGGGAGAGTTACCTTTGGTGATGGTAAAACATCTAAAATTATTGGAAAAGGCTCTGTTCAAATAGAGGGTATCCCTAAACTTGATGAAGTTTTATATGTGGAAGGACTTAAGGCAAACTTGATTAGCATAAGTCAAATATATGATAGTGATTTTAATGTGCAATTTACAAACAATCACTGTATTGTAACATATCAAAAGGGTGAATGTATGATTAAGGGAATCAGATCACATGACAATTGTTATTGTATTGATACATCATCTAGAGTAACATGTAACCTAGCTAGTAATGACTCAACTACCTTATGGCATGAAAAGCTAGGTCATATGAATTTTAAAGATCTGGTTAGATTAAGTAAAACTGAGACTGTGCGTGGTTTACCTATTCTCTCAAAAATTGAAATACCTGTATGTGGACCATGTCAATTGGGTAAACAAACTAGGATTGCACATAAGAAGATCAAGAGTATAAATACAAACAGAGTATTGGAATTGATACATATTGACCTTATGGGTCCTATGAGAACAGAAAGTATTGGAGGTAAGAAATATATCATAGTTGTAGTAGATGACTTTTCTCGCTACATGTGGGTAGACTTTCTTAGAGACAAGTCAAATGCTTTTGAGTTCTACATCTCATATTGTACAAGAGTGCAGGTTGAAGCAGGTGACAAAATAGTAACCATCAAGAGACTGAGAACAGACCATGGAAAAGAGTTTGAAAATACCAAGTATGCTAACTTCTGCAAAGAACATGGTATCTTTCATGAATTCTCTGCTCCTATCACACCTCAACAAAATGGAGTAGTTGAAAGGAAAAATAGGATACTTCAAGAGATGGCAAGAGTAATGATGCATACCAAGGGAGTCTCCAAAAGGTTTTGGGCTGAAGCTATAAACACTGCATGTCACATTATAAATTGTGTATATCTTCGCCTAGGTACAAACCAAACTCCCAATGAGATATGGAGAGGTAAAAAACCCAATCTGAAATTTATGCATGTTTTTGGAAGTAAATGCTACATACTTAGAGATCGAGAACAATTGGGTAAGTTTGATTCAAGAAGTGATGAAGGTATATTTCTTGGGTATTCCCTAAATAGTAGAGCTTATAGAGTCTTCAACTATAGAACTAATGTAGTTATGGAATCCATAAATTTCGTTATAGATGATGGAGGTAAGAAGATTACAAGTGAAGAAGTTGGAAATGAAGAAAATTTCACAACACCTCAATTAACAATGACCAATGACACAATTGGAATAAAAGAAGAAGAGTTAGAGGAAAGAGAAGAAAAGAAAGAAGAAGCATCAACCTCATCAATGATAAATCCAACTCGAATTTCAAAAAATCATCCTATTAAGAATATAATTGGAGATCCTAATGCAAGCATGGTAACAAGAAGAAGACAAATAAGTGAGGTAACCCATTTATGCTATATTTCTCAATTTGAACCAAAATATGTAAATAAAGCCCTTAGGAATGAATTTTGGATAAATGCCATGCAGGATGAGTTAGCTCAATTTGAAAGAAATCATGTGTGGGTATTAGTACCTAAGCCTAAAAACAAAAATGTTATTGGAACAAAATGGGTGTTCAAAAATAAATCTGATGAGCATGACATTGTTGTTAGAAATAAGGCTAGCTTAGTAGCTCAAGGCTAGACGCAAGTAGAAGGAGTTGACTTTGATGAAACATTTGCACCTGTAGCTAGACTAGAGTCAATTAGGATTTTACTTGTCATTTCCTGTCATATGAAGTTCAAATTATATCAAATGGATGTTAAGTCTGCCTTTTTGAATGGTTTTTTGAATGAGGAGGAGTACGTGGAACAACCAAAAGGATTTGTTGATCCGAAATTTCCAAATCATGTTTACAAACTCAAAAAGGCTCTTTATGGTTTGAAACGAGCTCCACGAGCATGGTATGAGAGACTTACCAATTATCTTTTGAACAAAGGATTTATTCGAGGGGGAGTTCATAAGACTTTATTCATTAAAAGGAGTAGTGACGAGATCTTTATTGCTCAAATTTATGTGGATACCATAGTTTTTGGATCCACATCTAGTACATTAGTGGATGATTTTGTGCATGTTATGACAAATGAATTTGAAATGTCCATGGTAGGTGAAATGACTTTCTTCCTTGGTTTGCAAATCAAACAATCTCGTGATAATATATTTATTTCTAAAACCAAGTACTTCTGTAACCTTGTTAAAAGGTTTGGTCTTGAAACTTGCAAGCCATTACAGACTCCTTTAGGTACCAGCACAAAAATTACAAAGGATACTCAAGGTAAAAGTTTTGATCAAACCCTTTATAGGAGTATGATAGGTAGTTTACTTTACCTCACTGCAAGTAGACTTGACATATGTTTTAGTGTTGGTGTGTGTGCCAGTTATCAAGCTGACCCTAAGGAATCACACTTAGAGAATGTAAAGAGAATCATCAGTTATATCTCAGGAACAAGTAATTATGGTTTATATTTTACTACTGACACTACTTGTGAAGTAAGTGGTTTTACAGATGCCGACTGGGCAGGCAACCAGGATGATAGGAAGAGCACATCAGGTGGTTATTTCTACATTGGAAACAACTTAGTATCATGGCACAGTAAAAATCATAACTCTATCTCACTCTCTACAACTGAAGCGGAATACATTGCTGCAGGAAGCTCTTGCACACAAATGCTTTGGATGAAAAATATGCTCAAGGACTATAGTCAACCACAAGGTATGATGCCCTTATATTGTGATAAATCTAGTGCTATATGTATTTCTAAGAACCCAGTTCAACATTCTAGAACTAAGCACATTGACATTAGGCATCACTTTATTCGAGAACTAGTTGAAGAGAAAATAGTAACACTTGAGTTTGTACCTACTGAGAGACAACTAGCTGATATATTCACTAAAGCCATAGATACTCAAAGATTTGAATATCTCAAAAGTGCCTTGGGAATTTCTCCCTCGAATTGAATTTCAAATTTTATTACAAAAAAAATTGCATCCTTGTTTGGCCAACACAATATTCGACTTATTTAATACTTCCATACACATAAACTCATTTTTAGTGATTCAACTCATTTTGATATTTATTGTATAAATTATTCTACAATTTTGGCTTATGTACACACACATATTCTTATACATGTGATGATTGATGTTGACATAAAAAATTTCACACACTCACGAACACACATATATGTTATGCTTGAAGTTTATGAATTCTCTTAAAAGACTTTAGGACTAACTAATCCTGATTGTAAAATTGTGTTGAGTTCTACTCTTGCTTACTAAAATTTTACCGTATGTGTCTACCTAGTAGTGAGAGGGCTACCTACTGTGATGTGTGAAACTACCGCAATGAACAGAGAGGGCTACCTCACAACTAGTGTGAAAGTCATCATGCTAGGTTTATGGCTCGTGCAGAAAAAAAAAGATTATGCAAAAAGTGATTACTTATAAATCTTATACATTGTATGCACAAAAATAAAGAGTCAATAGAGGTTATAAATATATATATATATATATATATATATATCATTTACCTCAAATATATATAAAAAAAAGTCCTCCTTTCATAGATATATTTTATTTTGTGAGATTGAAGACTCGATTATGGTTTTACTTGATAGGTGATATTTTTTTCATTTGAGTCTTTCTTGATAGGTCATAAATGAATTAATTGATATATTTGTGGAGTTTAAACATATATACTACTTTAAGTAAATGTCAGTATGTCATTATATGTGTGAAGTGTGTGTGTGCACCTCATCTATTCTACTTATTTATTTATATGATAAATAATCAAAATTGGAGTTAAAAAAAATGATGAGAACTCAATTGGTTGTATGCTTGTTTGTAATTAAATGAGTTTAATACCTTACATGGCTATGTATGCAAATTTGAAAATAAAAATAAAAATAAAAATAAAAATAAAAATAAAAATAAAAAAATAAAAATAAAAATAAAATAAAAACAAAAGTTTTTTTATTACATCCTCTTTTCATTTATTACAGTTTTAATTGGTTTCTAAGTTAGAGAGTCATAGAACTTAAGGGGAGTTTAAAGCACATTACACTGTTGCATTACTCTGATTCTACACTGTTATATCTTTAGAAGGAGTTTAGCTTCATTTCTTTGTCTAATGCTTTGTATTTCTCGTATGTCAAAAAGGGGGAGAGAATAATTACTTCCATGTTTTTATTTTGTTATGCATATAGGGGGAGAACATATTTAATTAAGCTTGATTAATATGAATGCACACTACATGATTATTCTTTAAACTTCACTTATTTTTATGTAAACTGAACTAATGTACAATGAGGCTTTCATGCCAAGTTGTCCTATGCTTTGTCAATTTCATTTCAGTTACTTACAGGCTTGTCAAGTTGTAGCGAAGATGGATTCACCGGACCATAGGATAGTTCCACTATGGAGTGTGGGACCTCATTGTATGTTTATCTTATTTTTATAAGTGTCATGTAGTAAGTGAAAGGTTTTACCACACGAAAATGACAAAGGGGGAGTTTGTAAGGACTATGAGTGTTGGCTATTTTCGTGGACAAAATATTTACTTGTAAATTTGTTTTTATGCCTGCTATCAAGTTTATTAAGAAAAGTCGAACAAATGTTCAAGTTCCAAATATTTGTACTTCAGGTATGTCTATTATAACTACGACACATAGGATTCCATTTATACATTTAATAGTACATGTTTATAAATCTAAAATTATTTTTGGTACTTAAATATTTTTTTATATGTCTTAATATTTTTAAGATGTGATATAAAAATATTTTTAATTAAATCTTTAAATGGGCCTTGAATAATGAAGCCCAAATATTTTAACACTAATAGTATTAGGTTATCATTATCTATATATATACACATAAGGTTAGGTGTAATTGCGGTGTAAAAAACAATTCTGCTGATCGAAAGAAAAACTACCAAATAGAGTTAATATATACATATATGAACTTCGGTCAACCTTTGCTAAGGTGAATTGAATATTCATAGCAAAGGAAGGTTAATTAGTATATAATTATATATAAGAATGGGTGGTGCTAGAAGTTGCAGAACAAAAAGTTGAAAATCATTCTCTGCGCAATTGACATTTGACAAGTAAAAGGTAAGGTAATGTTTCTATTGGTAATGTTTCTATCGGCAATGTTTATATTGATGCAGAGCAAATAATTCTTAAAAAAAATAGATTAATATATTATAATAAAGTTTTATTATTTTTCTATTTTAGTTTTATATTTATTTATTTGGGTAGTTTTTTTATTAAGATCTTATATATTTAAATCTAATAATTATATAAATGATCATGATTATTTAGATTTAATTATTAAATTTTAAAAGAGTTATTTTTATTGAATATGGGCTTAATCTTTTTTATCTAGAATTTTCTAATTGATTTGATTTAAATGACATATTTTGAATCATCTAGTTAGGATTATTCATTGTTAAATCCGTTTTAGAACACACACGGGCACTTGTGTTTTTGTGTTAATCTTTTTGCAGTTGATTTGTGAACGATCTGATTTGCGGGGAGCTTATTGGAAAGTTGGTCTGAAAACCATTCACCCTAATATTGAAAACTGTGAAAATAGAGCAGGGTCTCATAAGTAAAGTACATTGGGGTAGTATCTTAGGAAGGGTAGCATAAGACCGAGTTTGTACTTGAACATTTGATTTTCATAGTGGAAAGTTAGGTGGTCCGGTGGACCGGTGGTTTCCTCTTAGGTCATGGTTGTGGCCTAGGTTGTTTCCACCTAAAAATATCGTGTGTTATTATTTCCGCACTTTACTCTTACGTACGATTGCATGTCTGGCTGTTTTGTTTAGGTTATTAAATTATAAATTGATAAAAATTAAAAATAACCTATTCACCCCCCTCTAGGTTAATCAGGTCTATAATTTATAAACTTTCAAAAGTAATCACTATCATCAGCATACCACTTTTATGAGATTTATATACAAAACTTGGGTATACCTGTACTTCCTTGCTTCTAAAGACCAAGGGAGTCTACATTTCAAATATCCCAATACACGCTCATACAATATAAAATATGATATACAATTATAAATCCATATGCATGATATGTGACACATATGTATTGGTCATCAAAATACATAGGCATATACGCGATCATTCTTCGAAATGCATATGGATGCACCTTTTATCCCGTGTATGATCATAATACATATTACACATGTATTGGTCAAATCAATACCATATAGGCCCTCATCTACAAGCGATCCATCTGAGACACAATTGGGGGTCCAATTCTGAAGACTGTGTGCAGTCAACAATCCAAGGCACCATAGATAGAAAAGCTCCAATAATACATGTGAATACGATGCGTACTTATAGTCCATCAAAAATAGTCAACTACAACGAGTAGCCCATGTATATCATACTCCACAAGACTCACATACATGCAAACTCTCCATTAATAAAATTATTTTCATTATTCATGTATAAATTCTCAGTTACCATGTATTATATTTTCAATACTAATGTCAAATCAAAATTGAATACTTGTTCTATGTAAAATTCATTTCATGTATGCATATAAAATATTTATAACGAATATTTGATTATAACAACATTCATAACATTATTTATAAAAATCATGGCATCCGGTTTTTCTTTTTATTCATAACATATGATGCATGACAATTTTATTAAAACAATGCATGAAATAAAAATTTAGAGTAGAAAACCCTTACTTGAAAACTTAACCTAAATTCTCATATATTTATCCGTGAAATGCACTCCAAATTGTACCAAAAAATCCAAAAATATTTAGAAAGAGAGTTTAGAGAGAGGAGATAGAAATTTCGGTGAGAAAATGATGGAGATTTTTGGCCTTTTATTGACTCAAACTGTACCTTGTTAGTGGCTCGACGATGGTACGACGAGACCACAATGAGAGTTCAGTGAGGGTCCAGTGAGGCTGCAACAATTTTTACACGAAATTTTTCCGAATAAAGAATTTTCAAGGTTTTACAATATACAAGAATTGTTTGGTATACGTCCCATAAGCTTGATAACAATTTCCTAAGTACATTTGATCTAAAAATATTCAAAGATATTATGCTTACTCGAACCACAAAATTGCTAAAATCACATGTGAGGACTTGTTAAGTAATTCATATGGTGTGCCTAAAATGGTTTCTAATTATAGTCCTTAACAAATTGAAAGTTTGCTACGACCTAAGATATTTATTGAAATAGTTCATTGGCTTGTATTCCAGGGTTGTGCCGCCCATAACGAAGGTCAATTTTCAAGCAGTAGTGGGAATTTTCTTGAGCTTTTAAAGCATGTTAATTTCTTAATAATGACAATGGTGTTGGAGTTGTGTTAGATAAAGTTCCTAAATATATCTCCACCACAAGAAAATATTGCATATTTTTTCAATGAAAGTGAAAAGGGCTGTTCGAGAGGAAATTGGAGATGCAAAGTTTTGCTTAATTATTGTTGAAGCTTGGGATGAATCAAAAAGCGACAAATGATTATTGTCCTGAGATTTGTCAACAAAACAAGGTTTTAGGCAAAAACTCTTTTTTGGATTGATTCAGGTCTCTATACTTCAGTAAACATATATATATATATATATATATATTCTAGATGGATTAACCATATATAATTTAGAGAAATTCAAGATATATATATGACATTAAGGATAAGAATGTTCAAGTAACATGAGAAAGGTGAATGATATGGATTACAAAGCTCTTATTACAAGTGATTGCCAATATGCCTATCATGTTCAATGTTTAGTCCATCAATTGCATTTGACTTTAGATGCAACATCAAAAGAAGTGATTAACAAATGTTTGTTTTAAGTTGACACATATTGAAAATATTTTACGTGTTTCAGGTAATTGCAGAATAATGAGTTCAGAAGTACACACGCAGAAGAGGTTGAACCTTTAAATGCAATGGATGAACTTGAGACTGAAACAAAACTATTAAATTGATTATTTACAACAAGCAGGTGAAATACGATGGAGTCATATTTAAAATCAGTCGTTAGCTTGGTAATTAAAGATGTTTGGTGCAATATGCTTAGTACTTAGTAACATTGGACAGCTTCTCCTCACCGAGCAGAGACAAGCTTACGAAACATTAACCTTGTATGAGTTTTATGGGAAGGAATGATTTACTTGGCCAAGCCTTTCTAGTTAAATCTACAAGGTATTTAAATGTCGTGGACACTGTTTCATATAAAAAAATACTTATTCGAAACGTGATGTATTGATGTATTTTTTTAATTATATTAATATTTTAAATGATGAAATTTTATTTTATATATATAAGATTAAAATAACCCTAAATTTAATTGTTTTAAAGTTTAAGATTTAATATTTAGGATTTAGAAAATGTTTTATTGGTTAATCAATGTTTTTATTCATATTTAAAATATGTATTCTAATTACTAATTTTTTATTTTGATCAATTTTGCTCTTGGGTGCAAAGTCCTGAACATAGAACTCATGATCGGATGGAGTATTACACATATAACAGATGTTTCATCATCTGATATTTCCATGAAATTTGTTCTCCCTAAGTAGAAAAATAGATCAAAGAAAAAAAAAGTGAAAGATCTGTTGAATTTGTTGCCTGTGAAAATTCTAAATAGCTTATCTCATGATATCAATTGGTTATTACAAAAATAAAGGAAGATTATGACTATCATACAATATGTATAAATATAATACAGATTATTTATAACTAAACTCTTTAACATAAATATTACTATTTGCAAGAAAAGGAAAGAAAGAAAGAAAGAAATGCATTGGAAAGCAGAGAAATTGTAGTACGTGTCTTTTCAAATACGTCCAGGTTTTCCAACTAATTTGCCTGTTAGATGATCCATCTGCCCAGAAATTCTAAGTATCAATTGTAAATACACAGAAAATTTATAACAAAAATGAGTAGATGCTCAAGAAACAACTAATTATTTCACTAAAATTGTCAAGAAGAAAAGAAACAACTAATTATTTCACTAAAATTGTCAAGAAGAAACTAACACCTAGTATCATGATATATATGAGTAGATGGCCAATATGACCTTGTTCTTAATTATGCGAAAGCAATAAAAATGTAGCTCGAGTTTGCCATATTTTTACACTAAAATTCTACACACGCACCCTTAATAGCATTATATTATGAAATTTGAAAAACTCAAATTTTTACCACAGAAAAATTATAACAAAAATAACATTCAATAACATTAAACGGGATCCAATTGTATAGCATTTAACGTTCAATGGATTTAAATGATTATGTGTAATTCAATTTAAATATGAAATAATATAATAGACTATTTTTAATAATTAAAATAGATATTATTTTTATGATTATAAGTGTTATTTTTATTTTTATTTTTCTAAATTAATTTTAGAATATTAACCAATTAAATTTTCTGAATTAATTAAACTACCCGTAGATGAAAACTATAAAGGGAGTCCATCAATTAAATAAAAAAAAAAAGCAAATTAAGGAAGAGTTTTTCCAGTTTGGTCAGCAACATTTATCAAACATCTCTATCCTGTTATTAATTTGCTAAGGTGCAGCCTATTTTTTCCCCTTTTCTCCATCAGACGTTTCAGATCCAAGACTTAGGACTAGCAGAATTTTCTCTAGATAGGATATCAAGTTCTAGTACTTCATATCAGCACCTCCTGGATGTAATAATTTTAACATGACATATTTACGATATTTTTAAAATATTTTTTAATATTTTCCAAAAGTTACATTTGGAAATGTAGTCTAAAACACATATTCAATTTTCCTTAAACAAATAGAATTTAAACAATTCATTTTGAAAACTACTAAGGTATCAAATGAGGTTAGTTGACTCAACTCACTCAATAAATTCATCATACTTAAGTTGAGTTATAACTCAACCTATTTCATCTAAATTTATATGAACTAAGTTTAATTAAGTTTACTTTTAAATGAGTTGGATTGAACTACTTATGAGTTGGCTCATTTATTCTTATAAAAAATAAAACAAAAAAATATTTATATTTAATTTATAAACAAAAATGTTAGTATAAATATTATCTTTTATTATATTTTTTTTATAAAAAATAAAATAAAAATAGTATATTTTAATTGTAATATTCCATAATGACATTCTTGTACTTATAAAAATACCATCGTTAACTAAGATATGTTTTAAATGAACTCGTGAGCTACTCATTAGCTAGGTGAGCTAGCTCATTTGAGTTCATAAGCTAGATGATATGAGTTTTTTTAGTTCATGATTTCATTAGATCAATCTTAAATTTTCTAAGCATGGTTGAGATGCTCATTTAAGAATACTAAGGGACTAAAATAGTCTAACTTGAAATGTAAGGAATTAATTGAAGTGCTTTTAATAGCTCAATTGGTTGAAAATACTAGAAATTGTTAGGAAATTAATTCTTTTAAAAGCTCAAGTTATTAAGAGATGAACCAATTATAGTTTTATACATCTAGAACACTCCCACAAGTATTGACTCTATATATTATGCAGAATAAACACTTATAATTTAATAATTAGAGTTTGAATATATGATCTTCAGCTTTGATACCATTTTAAAAATAATTGAAAACATTAATAGTGATTCAACACTAGTTATTGAAACTAGAAGGAATGTTCTTAATGTGTTATCTAAAAATTATTTTATAGTTCCTCCAAATAGTTTATCACTCTGTCAAACTAGATGATAGCAACTATTTAATATGGAGAGAACAGATTATGAGTTTTATCATGATATTTAGATTGGAAGGGTTCATTAATGGAAAGGCCCTTGCCTAGTTGGTTTCTTAATAAGGAAAGAATTATTTCAAATCCCAAATTTGATACTTGGATACAATATGTTTTAATGGTGAAGAGCTATATTTAATTTATAGCATTGTATATCTATGAATGAATGTTGTTGTTGGAAGTTCTACTTCTAGATAGCATTGGAAGAGATATTTGCCAATTCTACCCAATCAAGAGTAATGGTTCTTTGTGGGAAACTACAATCACTCAGGAAAGATGGTTTATCTGTTAGCAAGTATTTGTTGCATGCAAATGCCCTATCTGATCACTTGGGTGCATCATGTTATATAATTTCTAAAAATGAGCTTGTTATATATATTGTCAGTGGTATTGGACTTTGATATTTGAATTTTGTCACTTCATTTAATATGAATTTAAGAAAATTGTTTGTGAGTATTTTATACATTATTCTTGAGAACTATGAAAGAATGATTATTATTTCAAATAAAAGTTATCAAGATTTTGTGTTCATGCTAATTTTATTGATAGTAGTAAAAATAGTGTTGGTAACAATAATAATTATGATAAGTCTTCTTCTGGGAAGTTTCACCAATTTCTTAAGAATCGGCATACTATTAATGCTTCTATTTCACCTAGTCACAAAAGGTAATCAAGTTTAATAATTCTAAGAATTTCAAGAAAAATTTATCTAAGGAATTGGTAACAATAATAATTATGATAAGTCTTCTTCTGGGAAGTTTCACCAATTTCTTAAGAATCGGCATACTATTAATGCTTCTATTTCACCTAGTCACAAAAGGTAATCAAGTTTAATAATTCTAAGAATTTCAAGAAAAAATTATCTAAGGAACTAGTATACCAAGTATGTGATAAACTTAGACATGTAGCTTCATTGGGCTTCGTATTAAGGGATTTTCTCAATGAGAAATCTTAAGTTAGGGTCTACACCAACTACTATGCATGTTGTTAGCACTAATTCAAGCAATTTATCATTCTCTCCCAATACTAGTTGCTTGATTCCGGAGTAAGTCATCACCTTACCACTTATGCTAATCATGTACCTTAGTTATATTCTCATAATGGCTTAAGTAGTGCTCTTATTGGTCATGGGGATAGGCTTGATGATATTGCTAGCGTGAGTTATGGTACATTATTTGCATATGATAATTACATGCTTTTTATTAATAATCTCTTATATACACCTCAAACTTGTACCAAATTTTATCAATTCAAAATTTGTGTTGATAATTAGTTTTTCAATAAATTTTATTTTGATTCCTTTTCTATCATGAATATGCATACCAAGGATATAATTTTACAAGGCATGAGTAAGAATACACTATACAATGGTCCATGAACAATGAGTAGTTATTCTTTCATTTCAAATACTAGTTTAGCATTGTCCATACTGCACAAATTTTAGAGTTAACAACTACGTACCAAAATTGGCATCATAAGTGTGGTTATCCTTTTCTGATACTAAACTGAAAGATATATAAGGATTATAATGTGTCTTGTAAAGGACTTACTAAAGACTTAGTTTTTTGTAATACTTGTTATATTGCAAAGTCCAATAAGCTTCCATTCTTGTCTTCTCATGATAGAACATCCTAACCATTTTAGCTATTGTATCTTGATTTGTTTATTTATCCACAACTTTCATATAATACTTCTTGTCTATTATTGATGATTTTAGTTGATTTATTTGGTTATTTTCTTTGAAAATCAAAGGGCATTGTACTTGTATTTTTTACCTTTTAATAAAATGATCGACTCAATTTTCTACTTCAATTAAGGCATTTTAGAATGATAGTATTGAGGCTTAGTTCAAGCCATTGGTTACTACCTTAGAAAAAAAGGGTTTGGTGCACAAATGAGTCTCTCCTCACATGTCTAAACAAAATGGAGAAGTTGAGAAAGGAATGATTTACTTATTTAGTTTCATATGCTCCTACATTTATAGGATTAAGCATTCAAAACTACATTGTTTTTGCTTAACATGATACCTTCCAAAATTCTCGAAGGAATGTTACCCTATGAATTCCCTTATTGCAAAAAGTTTGATATAGGTATCTCAAAGTGTTTGGTGGAAAATTCTTTCCTTATCTTAGAGCTTATACTAAGAAAAAATGATAACCAAGGTTAGTTAAATATGTCTTCATGGGTATGCATCTAAGTAGATAAATTATATTTGTTATGATAGATCTAAGGATAAATTTTATGTTAGTAGACATTTGTTGTTTCATGAGTCTTGTTTTCCCTATCAAATTCATCAATCTTTTCCCTTTCAGTCACCTAATTCAAATGTTGAATCATCTACTTCTTCACATACACTTATTTATGTTTCATCAAATCCAATTTCTTCATCTTGCTTAAACTTTGCAGATTAAGTATCTCAAGTGTCGACACCTCTACCTTCTTCACCTCTATCTCTATCTTTAGTCTCGTATACTTCATCCTTATTTGTTTCATCATCTACTTCTTATGGTTTAATTTCCAATCGAATATCATTTTTTTCTCAAAGTACTAATCCTAATCATGTGCATCATGATGGTTCTGGTCCATCTTACTCTTCTTTTCTACTTGCCTTATTTGTTCCACATGTTTCACAGTGTATTAATTCTTCTCAATCTAATGATATTGAGCTTTTTGTTGACATTCCCATTGATCCTTAATCTCTAAATACTCATCTCATGACCAACATATCTAAATATGGTATATCAAAGCCTAAGCTTTGTGCTTTTATTATAAATGTGTGCATGCTGCCTAAATCAAAATATTATAAGCAAGCCTTGGGAATACTTACATGGAAGTAGGTTATGATACATGAGTTTGATTCCTTGATTAGGAATGAGACATGGGAATTGGTGTCACTTTCACAAGGCAAGATTACAATTGGTTGTAAATGGGTCTTTAAGGTTAAATTGAAGAAGGCTATTATGACTTAAAATAAATATAAAGAAAGACTTGTGGCTAAAGGATTTTTGTAGATTGAAGGGTTGGATTTCTTCGAGACATTTTCTCATGTGGTAAAGCCTACAACAATGAGGTTTATTTAACTTTAATTTCGTATAAAAGTTGAGATATTAAACAAATTGATGTCAATAATACCTTATTGAATAATGTGCTTGTTTATTATGTGTATATGGTTCAACCACTTGGTTTTGAACAAGCAAAGGAACTAGCATGTGGAATTTTTTTAACTATACTTCTAAGTTTTCAAGTATATTCAATAATACCCCTAACGTTTAAATAATATCAATGATACCCTCAAATTTAAATAATATTAATAATACTCTCAAATTTTATTTTAACAGAGTTAAGAAAATGTTAACTCTAAGTGTAAAAAGATAATTTCCCCTATTAGGTAAAAAAGTTTCTAAGATTTTTTGTAACGCAGATCAGAATTAAAAAATAAATAGTAGGATTCAATCGGTAATGTTGACTTATTGTTTTTCATGATTTTTGATGTATGGAAATTTTCTCACTTGAGAAAATAAATAAATAAGTATATTTTAAACCAATTCATACAAAAGAATACAATAAAATAGAAATATGGGTTGGATTGTGGAAGAAATTGTGAAGAAAGGAAGTAGAAAGAAGAACGAACCAATTTGAAATTGAAAGGAAGAAATTGGATTAGTGGATATTTCGCTCATCCAAGTCCCACATAGGAAACTCTTTCACAATAAAAAGCCTACCCTCCTTCCCTTAGACTGAAAATAATATTACATATTTTTCTTATCCCATTAACTTGGCCTATATTCAATAGTAGTTTATTCATGCCATTAATCCTCCTTTGCTTTTGCTATTAATGGCATTATATTAGAAATGAAATATTGTTCTTTCTCATATGTACTTGATTTTTTCTTCCTTCTTGTTGGATTCTCTAATGGATAAAGAAAGAGTATATGCCCCAGACTTGTAATTCAAGGATTTTTTTCTCAAAAGAAAGATCGAATGGTTCCTGCTTGATGAATAAGAAATGAACATAGCCTTGCTAAAGGACATGCTACCACCCATCGACAAAGTCAAGTAGGAAGGTCATCAGGCAACAAAGGTATTTGGCTGGCACAAGAAATAACGTAAAACTTCATATAGATACATGATAATGATGATGCCAATTGAATAGGATTCTATGGGAATCCTAGAACATAGAGAAGATTTTTTCTCTTAAGATAACATATTTTAATAGGGTTTATAATGATAGTTATCCTTTAGAGATATTGCAAAAGATACATTAAATGTTATGGGTATTAGAACACATTATTCAAACGTTGGGTACTATTAAAAATATCTTAAAATTTTGAAGTATTACCAAAATTTTCTTTTGGTTTGTAAACTAAAATAACATTGTATGGGCTTAAAAAAGCACCACATACTTGGTTTGAGAAGTTGAGCACTAGTTTATTACAGCTTGGATTTAGTGCTTGTAAATATGACACATCATTATTTGTTCTTAATTCTCCTTAGGCTTATTTGATTTTATTAGTCTATATAGATGACATCATCATTACTTGAAGTTCTTATGTATTCATTCAATTTCTTGTTACTTGGTTTGATGTTCTATTTTTCTTGAAGGATGTGGGTAGTTTGATTTATGCAGATAAAGGTTTTGTTTCAATCTATTTCATTCACTTAAATTAGAAGAAATACATCCAAGAGCTGCTTGATAAATGTGGTTTTTGACACTAAGAGTTGTGATACTCCAATGACAATAAGAAAGGCCTTATGTTTGTTTAATGGGACTACCTTACTTGATAATGAATCTTCTATCATACTAAAGTTGAGGACTATTAATACTTCGCATTGACCCGTCCTAAAATAGTTTTCAGTGTCAATAAATTGTACCAATTATTGTCAAAACCATTCGATGCTCATTGGATTGCATCCATAAGGTTGCTTCAATATTTGAAGGGTACTATTCAACATGGTCTCAGTTTCATCAAGCCCTTTCTTCTTAATCTTATTGCCTGTGGTGATGCCAATTGAGCTTTCTCTTCAAATGATAGAAAATCTACAAATGGTTACTACATCTTTTGGGTAATAATTTATTTTCATGGCACTCAATTAAGCATCATGTGATGGCTTGTTCAAACACCAAGAAAGAATATGAGGTTATGGAAGATACCAGTGCCAAATTACTTTGGTTCTATTCGTTATTCTGTGAGTTAAAATTGTGCTTGCTTGCTCGTTCATTGTTGCTATGTGACAATCTCCTTGCTTAAAGCTTGGCTCATAATATTATGTTTTACTAATGTTCTAAACACATTGAGATGGATCAACACTTCATAAGACAATATTCTTACCATTACAGGAAACACGGTAAATAATTAAGTTTCTATTTATCAAGAATTTATCTGAAAATAATTTTATTTGTATATAATGTGTATATTTATTATGTGTATTTATTGCATATAATATACATTCATTTATGTATCGTGTAAATAAAAAATTATATATGTACATATATATACTTTTATTTTAGACTTCAAATCTAGTCGTTATACCTATAGTGTCGGGAAAAAAAGCAATATACAGAAATAGTCTAATTAATCTTTATTTTTAAAAACAACATGTTCTACTTAATTAAGTTAATTTTGTAATTGAAATTTTTAGCATCGCTTTGCAATTTGGATTGTTGTTTAGGACGAAAATGAATGGAATCAATTGCACCGTCTGATGTACTACTATTTCCATCAACCGTGGAATGCAATATTTTTCTTACTTATTTTTATTTAATTTTTTTAAACTGTATTTCTTCATTTAAAATATAATAAATACACTTTTATTCCTACGTAGATACAATAAAATTTTGTTTTCAATTTACCATAATTTTGTTTATATTATTAAAACCAAATATATTAATAATAATATTTTTTCTATTAAATATTTCAATCCTATTACATAATATCATTTCGATTAAGTAACCAAACATGGCTTAAAAGTAGGAATGGGTATATTCGGTTATTGGTTTATTTTACAAAGTGAATTTAACTTGATGGTTTTGAAAAAAATCAAAACCTTAAAATTTCTATAAAATCTGAAGAAGAAAAAAATGTCCTTTAAGCCAACTTCTAATATCGGTTTGAAGGTTTTGGATATACAATTTTTGTATTAAAAATTTATTTATAAAAACATAACATATAATTAGGAAAAAAAATTAGGGTGATATATTATTTTATGTATATTACTATTTAAAAATGTTTAACTTTGTTAAAAATTAAAATTGTTTTAAAAAACTTTAAAATGTATATCATACCTCAAATTAATATAGAGTGGAGAATGATAATAACTATTTTCAAAGTGTTTGAAATTTAGAAATAAGTAGGAAATAAATCTCATAAAGACGTACTAAAAACAATTTGTTAAAACATGTTTATCTCTTTGTCCCAAAATGAGAAAAAAGAAAAAAAAATATTTTTTACAGGTGCATAATTAGTTTTGGATATTAGAATTTATAAAAAATGATAAATATATTAATTAATAGGTATATATATTATAAGTATAATAGATATTTTAGTTTTATAATTTATGAGTTAAGTATTATTAGTCATATTATTATAAAAAGTAAACATTTTTTCTTAATCTTATAATTATTAAAATGAATATTTTTATATAATTTTATGAAATTATTAAAAATTAATAATTAATAATTTTAGTCCTATAAAGATGATTTATTTTTAACTTGAAGCGATAAACTTTTATAAATAAGATGATTATAAGTAATTTAATACTTGTTTGCAAGTTATAATATAATTTGTTACCCTTTTTTTTTTTATATATCCAACTTGCATCATATAGTTAAGCAGTTTACTAAGTCCTATATAGTTATAATTCACATGCAACATACATAGGGAGCAGAAAATCTCAGAAAATCAGAAAAGAGCCAAAAATAATAAATAAATAAATAAAGGTAAACAAATAGTGAGAAATAATCAATTAGGCGCCACAACAGACGACAATGGTCTCGTCTCATTTTCTGAGAGAAAGAGAGACATAATCATCTGCTTCGATCCCCCACTATTAATTCTCTACTCTACTCTACTCTACTAGTCCATATATCCATGTTTTAAGTTAATTTACACTTGTTCATGAGCTTACACTATTCAATTGAATAACCAATTAGGGTTTCTAAAGTCCTCAATATATATTATAACTCTAGGGTTAATTAATCTTAGCTAACAAGGACACTGCGTTTTATAATTCATATTCTCGCAGATACGTATGTATACGTACATGGTATTTGTATAGTTTAAAAATGCATCCTTATTATTACATCATAAATAATATCACAATTACAATTTAGATGTCAATTTATCAATAATATTTTCATTTAAGATTTATCTTATATAGATTTTCTATCATATCATATACATCATTCTGGCTTAATAGGAGAGTACGTACGTACGTTTTGCACATTGAATCCTTCAGTCTTTGAATAGTTTAAAATTATGTATACATGATCCTATTCTTTTTCTATTTTACTCCTAATTAATTTTTACTATCATTTAAATTAAGAATTGAAAACAAGTTTGTCATATGGCTATATACATATATATTGGTGAAGTAATAAATTAAGTAGAAAATTAATTAATGTAATATTACCATAAAATCGGAAGAAAGTAGAGCCAGAGGATCACCATACTGACTAATATATTAAGTTGACCCATCACTTGCCTTAAGTTGATTGTAGTTCCTTTTCTTCTTTTTCTTCTTATAAGGAATACCTCTGGCCTTTGCTTGACATTCTTTCACTTCACGTAAGTATACCCTAATAGCTCCATTCCCAAAAGGGTTAGTCTCCTGTGACCCGCCGTGCTCTTCATAAGCAGCTCTCAGCCTTCCGATCAGCGCGTCCAGGCTTCCCCAAGCCTGCCTTTGAGGACAAGTACATGGTGCTGGCGGGTCGGGTTGTCCAAAGAAGACACAACCATGTAAATGAACCTTAGTCTTTCCAAATTGATCAAGGTAGCGTAGGAAGTCAAGCACGTGGTTAAAGTTACACTGTGATAGTGAAACTGAGGGTGTTTGGTTCTTCAAGTACTGTCCAAAAGTGTTCCAATCTCGCCTTTTTTGTGACTCATACCGACTAAGAGGCGGTGGGTTTTGTTGTTGTTGTTGTTGTTGCTGATGATGATGATTATCAACTGGGGTAGTACCGGTGGCGTTGTATCGTGACGATGACGAGCCTAATTCCGAAGAATCTTTACTTCTATGATCTGTAGACATGATGGTTGAGGAGGAGATAAATTGTTGTGTATTTTTGATAAGGGAAAAAGAAAAAGGAAGAGGAGGAAGGAATTTGAAGAATAGGGTCTAATTAATAGAGTGGAGAAAGATGAAAAACATATCTTCTTGAGGTCTATTGAGCGGACATGTCATGGGCCCTAGAAGTTGCTTTTGCTCCCCTCTTTTTCTTCCCTTCCTTTTTTTTTTTTTTTTCTTTTTTTACTAATTCTACCTCTTTTTTCTTTCTCTCTCTTATCAATATGATTATGACAGTATTTGCACTATGTATTTTTTATTAATTATAATCAATAATCACAATGCTACTCCCTGCTTTCTCTCGATATAGTGGTATAGATATGTAAATGAAATCATCCCTACAATCATTATCATTTGGTTTGCATTATGATCGCATAGACCTCAAGAGCCTGAATATTTTATAGGTGTGTATTAAATACTCTACATTCATTATTAAAGAGTTTTCCATTTAATAGTGATAAATTTTAAACATTAGCATTACAAATAATTATATAAAGGTGAATTTGATTCAACTTTTTTCAAATTAGTTGTCATTATCTAATTCAACTCTTTCGTTCAATGTAATTAATTATAATGTTATTTTTTTCTTATAAAATTTAGTGTATTAATTTTTTAATTTTGAATGTAATTTTTTTATTCAAAATCCTCAAATATTGTTCTGTAGGAAACAAACTAATGACCTAGATAGCTAATTATTCCAATAATTTGTTTATTATTTCGGAATGTTATCTTTTTAACGAAAAACCTTTTGCATTTTTATTAATCAAAAATAAAAAATAAAAACACACACATTCCAAGACATTACATTCGAAGCCAAAATATACCATACACACAGAGGTGCATCCCTAACAATGATGTGAGCTGCCATATCAGACTCTTTCCTTCTGAACAGAATCTGAGTATTTAACAAGACTAAAAGTCTTCCAATTTCACCAGCTAAAATTTGTTAATAAGCAAAACAAAACTCAGTAGACTTGATCAACGACCATGCTTCATAATACAAACTTATTATACATGTTTTATCCCAATTGATAAAAAAAAAGTTTTGAAAAAGGATTATTTTTCCTTGTGATGTAACTTTTTATTAACAAAAAAATTAAACTAATACAAAAAATAATAAAGGATCAACAATCCAAAATGATTTAAGATAATATATGGAAGATGTGGAGAAACGACATTATCCAAGTTGTATAAAACACACTAAGTTGTATGCATTGATAAAGATGTATAATGTCAAGATAAAGCATAAGATATCTTATAATTGATTTTAGTGAGATGTTGAAGTAGTTATGGATTTGCTACTTGATAAAAGTGAACCGTCTTCCTTCATCGATTTATGAAATTAAAAGGACTTTCAATTGTTTTGGAATGGAATATGATAAAACTCATGAATGATTGTATTCACCATAGAAAGAAATATATGTGAATGCCTTAAGTTATCTAGTTTGTGGTTATTTAAGGTGGAGGATGACTTTTGAAAAGATAAAGTGAAAAAAGAATGCCATCAAAGGTTTAATGGCACTACCTTCTAATTCCTTGATTTCAAAAAATTCATAAGAGCAAGAAGTGAAATTTCATTAATACAAACAATTGCATGTGGGTGAGTTTAACTTTGGATGCAATTAGGCAACCGAGACATAGAAAGGTGATGAATATGTCAATCTATGGAATCTTTTGGTGAGTTCTATTCCAACTCGACTAAGCATATACTCACAACATGAATCAAACAAAAAGCACAAAATGATAAACATTAAAAACATACTGCTCAATTCAACAAACCTTATAAACAACCAACAGATAAAAAAGAATAATCTACAATAAATATACTAGTGATGTTGTGCCTCACAAGCTCTTATCCATGCAACATGCAATAGAATACATGATCAACACATAACATGTGGCAAACATACACTAAAAAATATATAAAAATATACAATCATTTCAAGACTTTCAATGTGTAAACATATTCGGTAAATGATAATTGTATTAACACAATTATGATTAACCACGTAGACTCCTTGTCTATGTGAAAATATTTGTAGGTCACAACGGTAACCACTGATAGCAAGAAATTCATTATAAAAAATAAATTAATAGTTCACAACATAAAGAAAATATAAATGAAAATACCTTTATCAGTTGGAGCATGCCGTCTAATCTATCAAATGATGTCAACATAACACTGGATCCAAGTAATATTAGGATAGATATTTATTTAATCATTTGTGTTATCATTATTTCATTAAATAAAAATATAAAATCCCTAATTTTTGATGTTTTCTTAAACTCAATATATAGGAGTTACATAACAAGACTGATCTTAAGAGAAATAATCTAAATATCTATGATGAACAATAGAAGTATGGATCCTTACATTACATCACTAGTATGATCAATATTCATTTGGAATGGAGTAAACCTGATTCAAGGTCATCGATGTAGAGACATCTAGTTGGGGTTACTTTGTACAATACTGGATAGTATAGGTCTAGAGAAAATGTGTTAGAAATGCTATAAATATTCATTTAACCTATATTAGTTTCAACATGTCAATCGATGAACATTTGTTAGATGATCTTAATCCTGAGTGTTATAACTTGCTTCTTTTTGTAGTACCTTGACATTTGTTTTACTCAGTGATGCATGTACTAGCGATCTAATATGCTTTGTATCTTGGTGTGATGTATTTACAGTTGGTTAGGAGGTCATCTCACAAGTTGGGGAATCCACTTCATCTATTTTCAGATGATGAATAGTAGTTCAAATGTTCTTTGAATTGCGTGCAATCTCGTGATACAATAACATATAGATGTTCAACATAAATCACGGATAATCAAGGACAAGAGGTAAGTAGTAAGGTAAAATGAAAACATTCCCCTATATCTAATTGCAGACTAGTTATGAAAGATCACATTGTAGGTAATGTTTGTATCAATGGATTCTTGATTTAGGAAATTGAGTAAATAATAGTTATATATTTCAAGAATACAATCCCATTTTTTGTGGAGTAATTTTGTTTTAGTGGAGTAATTTTGGATTTATGGGATTTTTAATTTATCTAAAGTGTTAATTAAATGTCAAGTCTTATTCCCCTTGAACTAACAAATTCATTGTTTCCGAACTCTTTTGTGTAGCAATGACTAATATGTTATGTTTTGATATATAAATAATTATGAATGAATGAATTATTTAACCAAAATCTATTGTAATATGTGCTATCCATTTATAAGTATCATAAATGTCACAATTAATGTAGCAGGTAAATGGTAATTTTACTAACCAACTATTTATTACTATTAATTAATTAATTTGTATTATTTAGTTGGACCAAATTATTACTCACTTAACTCATAGAAATTAAAGTTATAAGTCCTATCATTTTGGTATTAGCATTCCCGTGTGCAAAACACGGTGTCTGTATTTTATTTTATGGTTATGTCTATCCTTTGTAAGGTTGGTTACTGGTGGTTTAGTATCACTTAGGATACAATTTCATGTTTTCTTGTTACACACATTCACTTTCTTAGATTGCATATAGTTTGCATTATTGCGTGTTTTTTGTTGTGTTGGCCCATTGAGAACTTTGTTTGTCGTTGTGATTTCCTATTGGGGACTTTGTTTGATGGTTGTAACGATTATTACTCTTACCACCCTAGCCAGTGAGGGATCAAAGAAGGTTCCAAAGGCTAAATTTTTCTATAAATTTTTCCTCTCTCTCTTGTTTCTTTGGTTAGAATTTGGGGATATGCTTTTCTAATGTGACACCAGAATTCTCTGGTATGTTCTTGGTTTTTTTTCCTCTGAGTGTTACGTCCCAAAAATAGTGTACAATCTATGTGATGTAGGAAATGTGAGATTGAGGGAAAATTTATTAGGAGTCAAAATGAATGGTTGGCTAGTGAAGAGTCACATCATTTTGAGGAGTTTCTCTCAGGTTATTATGTCATGTGTCAGTTGGGTGGTAGGTGTTGGCATAGTGTTGTAAGTTCATAAAATTTTCCCTATGTAAAGAGCCTATGTATTAGGTTAATGTGTTACTATAGGTTATCGTGTGTGGGTGAAGTGTTGCAAGGTTTCAACTATGTTGGTTGGGTATTGTGAGGTTGTAATGTATATGCATTAGAAGGTTGGGCCATCAATTATTGATCACATTATATGATGATGGAGTTTAGGGGACGAGCTTCGATCTACTTGGATCGGGTACTATATTGATAACAAATAAGGATAACTTAGGCATAATTAGGGTAGGTGTCTTGACTGGTATAGATATTTGCATTTATACTTATATCAAGTTTTATACTGTTAATTTACTTATTAGTGAATTTCTAGCTGGTTCAAAGATGTTATCACATAGGAGTTGGATCCTATGTGGATTTACCTCATTATATGATGTTTTATGTATGGTTGCATGTTATGAGAGTATAATAATCATTTATAAAATATGTTTGCACATAATAATTCTTGAAGTGATTGGAAATGTTTTACAGCTTTTCCAATATGTTTTCCTTATTCACTTGATGTGTGCTATTTTCCATGTTAATGTAGGTTGGTAGCTTGGAAAAGAGTATATGAGGCACAACATCACTGGTGTGTTTATCATAGATCTTCTTTCTTATCTTCTTAATATTTTTATGGTTTTTTAAATTAAGCATATTGTTTTATGTTCGTTGTACTATCTTCTTAATTCACATTTGAGACATACTTGGCCTTGTTAGAATAGAGCATGCAAAAAGATTTCATAGATTGGTGTATCCATCCTCTTTGTAAGTCTCAGATGCCTATATGCATTGTAAGTTCAATTAACATATGTGTAATTATTCTGGCATATGGAACTCTCATATGTGTAATTGTATGTGCATATCTGGCTTTTGAATCTCTTTCTTGAAGTATGCATTTTCTTACCATATTATCATTCTAGGATTAAATGTATATTTCATGTGTGATTGTATGATAATGCTTTCTATGTGCTTCTTCTATGAAGTATGTGATGTATTTTTATTGCATATCTTTTTTTTCACTACTTTTTCCCTTACCTTATGTGCTGATTATTTTATTTGTTGTTATGCTTGATTGTTTAATCCTTTACTAGTATACCTTTTTTGCTAGTTTCTTTGAAATTCTTTTTATGTGTGTTTGGCTTGATTTTCACTTGCTTCTTCTTTGTCTTTTTGTATGAGCATCACGTCATATGATTCCATAATGTAGTGTTAAAGTATTAGGATTTTGCTTTCTATAGTGTTGTCATTCATATTCCATATAATTTAGACTATATCTCCTCTATTTTACTAGATGGTTATTTCTTGTACCTAATGTATTGTGTCTTAGTTATTTGTTTTACTCTTGTTGTTTAATGTTCCTCTTTTTCATGCTCTTCTTTATCTTGTGCTTTAGATGCCTTTTTTTGTAGAAAACTGAGGTGTGTTACAAGCTTGATTAAATAAGTGTTATCTTCTTCTCTTTTTTTTATCTATAATGTGATTCCTCAAGTTTACCTTGTGCATTTTTATGCCATATAGATTCCTTACTTGTTTTTAGAACACTTGACTTACATGCATTATTGTGACTAGAGTAGTATATTTAGTTGGCATTTCTGGTGTTGGAGGTGTTCACCATTTCTAGGTATGTCTCTTATTTTTAAGTGTTGGAACTTGAGTCTTCCTCACATGCTTGGATACTTTAGTAGCATCCCTTGTTTCTTCTCTTTCTTTGGGATGGTACTTGTTTTGTTCTAGTTAGTTAGGGTCTTTCCTAACTTTGACTAGTGATGATATGAGTATTTTTGATGATCTCTTCTAAGGTACAAGTGGGAAGTTCACTGTTGATGATCTTTGTGGAGGAAACACTATATGGATTTTGCTGGTGATCTCTCTTGAGGCATATTTTATTTTCAACCTATGATCTCTTTTAAGGCCATATATATCATCTCACTTGTTTGTCTATTTTGTTGTTTTTCGTGAGATTAACTATTTTTCTCTCTTATAATCATGTATCTATTTTCTAAAGTTGTGACTTGTGTTACTCTTAACATGTATAGTTTGCATCCATGTTTCTTTATTGTGTGTTTTCTAATGTGTATGGATGATTATGTTTAGAGGGAGTTGTGGGAGTATAGGATGCATAATATTTGTATTGCCTAACATGTGTACATTTAGGGAGAGAGGTGTGTGTTAAATGTATGGCATCAGAGGAGTGTTTTGTTTTTTTTATCTTCCTTAGTGTATGTGGTTGTCATGTTTATGATTATTGTTATGCTTATATGTTTATGGTAATGCTTCTATGTTTTCTATTCCTCTTGACATTACTTAGTATGAACTATGTATATATAGGATAGTTAGTATGACTTGTTGTATGCATATGCATTCTCTTGTTTTAGATGTAATCTTATGTGTTTACCAACATTCTTGATTTGTAGTGATTTTACATGTTTCTTAAATATAGTTGATTTCCTGGTATTTGTTATTAAGATTCATGACATATGTTTTCTTTGGTATACTACTAGGATGTCTTTTCTTATGTGTGTGTATAGTATTAGGTAAGGTTGTAAAATCGAGTCTATCCAAGTGTCATTTGGGGAAGATAGTTTAGCTACTAGGATTGTGTCCACTTAGAAGATAGTTTGACTCCTAGTCAACTTTTTATGAATTCATGGGCATATATATGTGGCATTTCTATTTGACTGAAAATCCTATTGATGTGTTGTAAGCACATTATAAAGTCTGTTTTGCCTTCCCACAGTAGTAGAGATGTGGGTCCCTATGCTATGTATCGCATCCAGGAGATGTTTTACGTTTGCATATTTCTTGGTTTTTTTATGCATTTATTTTTGTTTGGTGCATTCTGTTTTGTTGATAGCATTAATCTATCTCTTTTAATTGCATAAGTGTTAGGATTATTGCACATAGTATGACTTCTTTCCCTTATTTAGTTATGTTCCTTTGAATTTTTGTGTCAAAAAGGAGAAGAAGCTTGTTTTGACCTATATCTATGTTTCTTGATATGCATACACATAGGGGGTGTGTTTCATATGTCTGGGAGTAGTCTACTTATCTATGTTGCATAATGAATTGTTTTGAATTTGTGTTGTATGATTAGTGTGCTTAGCCAATCATTTTTTACATGTGTTTGGGTGACTTGATAGTAAATGTTAGACAACAATGTATGCCTGCATTTTTTCTTTTCATAAGTATGTATGTTTCATATGTATAAATATAGGTACAACTATAGACATCACAACAGTGGTAAAGCTTATTTATAGCTAAGTGGATGAGGTAAACTTGCAGTATAGAATTAACCATCAAGATGGATGGAACACAATAAGATGGATGCACCAGAGTCAAGTGTGTTGGGGATGCCTTGGTTGTAAGTCATAGTTCATTCATTGGAATGAATTCCTTTGGTTCATCTTGCATGAATATTTTATGTTTATATGCCATCTCTATTTTTGAGTTACACAATGTTTCACCACGGAACCAAATGAGGGATTGTAAGTCTTGTCATTATAGTGTTAGGATTTCATGTGTATGCCTATATGGTGAGAATTTACAATTTTCCTATCACTACTTGGCTCAATACACAAAGGACCTCATTTTTATGACAATTGCAAGCAAGATATTCTATTAAGCATTTCAAACAACACCTAATGTGCACTAAATAAAATAAACAAATCTCATCTACCTTATTGCTAGAGATGAAGAAGAGTACCTTTACCTAATGATATTTTCAAATCTCTTGAGTAGAGGGAAGTTGATTTCCCTTCTAGATTCTTGGAAACCACATTTCTTTTGGGAGCACCTCTTGGTTCACCTTGAACCTAAACAACAAACTACCATACCTCTTAGATAGATCGATGTAGAGTTTAAGGCTTAGATCCAACCACCTAGCAAGAAGAGATGAGAGAACATACTTTCGACCTAGGGTTAAACCACCTAGGTTTTGGCCTTAAGCGAGCCTTTCCAAGTTTTGGCCTAGAAGAAGGAAAAATGTGGCTGCTAAAAATGGAGGATTTTGGCTAGGGTTAGAGGTAGCACATTTGGATCACATTTTCCTCAATTATGCCTCCTTAAATAGGCTAGGGTTAGGGCAAATCTTTGTATAAGGTTTGAATCAATTACACAAATGCCACTATCCTTGTTTAGCCATCTCATGCTCTCTTTAATATCAACTTGTGTTTGGTTTAATAAATTAATTTATGAAAAAATAATTTTATTCATATTATTCTATTATACAATGTCTCTATTATTCTTATAATGCATTCAAACATTATACCAAATAATATTTGCATAACTTCACAAAATTATTTATGGTCTAAGCATGTCATATTATGCCATTTTATTTTGGCATTTCATCTCATGTATTATACATCATTATGAAATCTAAAATACTTGTTGTTTCTCTTCAGTTGGTGTGACCGTATAGAGGATCTATATCATCTTCGCAATAATATAAAACTTTATATGGGATAGTTTTCCAAATGACATAGTAATTATTTATTCGATCCACTAATTTTATGTCTATCTTTGTCCATTAATATTATGAATAATATGCAAAATAGGATCGTGTTACTTTTGTATTATATTCATTTTCTCGATCTCTCAAGTGAATTATAATTATAACTACATCAGTTATATTGCATGCGATATAATTTCCCTTTATCAAGGGGCCCTATAATATCATAACTCAAAATCAAGGGACAATGATAATATTAACATATATATTTCTCCTACACAGGTTGTACACAACGAACTACTATTTCATTCCTATCATAAGATAGTATTTAAATAGCAATCACATTATATACTTCTCATATGAAAAACCTACACATCTCATATCTAAGATTCTAAAGACACAATGGAAACATTAATGACACAAAACATAATCCATATAATGTTCCATCTAGTTAGGTCATGTTCAATATATAAAATACACATTTTATATACTCATGTCATTAAATGATAATCTCTTATCAACATTTATAGAACTATAATGTACTTTTAATCGACGTAACAATCTTTCACGGTAATTATTGTTCCTCCTTAATTATCACAATTGTGAACATATTTAGGATTACATGATTCTCATTTTAAGAGTTCTATGGTTCAAGACCGAGTGCATCTTCTTGAACACTTCCAAAATATAACATATTAATCTCAAGGAACAAGAATACATAATATTCAATAACCGAGTGATGTAGACCTATGGACTAGATTAACGGATTTTAAGGAAATAATATGTATGATGATCAAAACTATTAAGCTATCATACATATAGATTATTAATTTTCCGTAATAGTGGGTAACAAGTTAATAATATTCCTACCCACAAGTTATCCTAACTTGTTGCCCACTATTGTACTTTAATAATATGTTCGAAACTTGGATAATAATATGTATGATTTAAAAATTTACTTATAAGAACATATGTAAGCTTGCTGCATTTATGCATTCAATCCAGACGAAGGGTGATAAGTCCCGTTTAAACCATGTGTTGGCGCTGAGGGAAATAATACCCTATACCTGCCGGTGGTTAGTAAACGACCTATTCGATTATAAGTTCAAAATAAGTCATAAATATTATATGAAAAGATAGAACAAGAAAATAAATGTTAAAAGTTTCATGTATGATTTATTTAATATAATTCCATGACTCCAATTTCATGAATTTACTCTAGAATCTTGCTTGTTATTAGTAGACTGCAATTTATATGTTAAGAATCATATTTACCATGCTATACATATTATATTGATGATTAGTTTTACCACATTATTTACAAGTTTTATTTATTTGAACTTAAATATGTCAAAACAAAGCTTTACAGCATCATCACCATTATTTAACAAAACTTCATCATCTTCTTCAAAGAAGTCTTATATCACCAATAGTAACGAAGTTACTATTGAAAATTTTCAAAAATCTATTGATCGATTGAAGATTCCAAAGATCAATAAGAACAAAATTTATCAATCAAAGATGATGAATCTTTTCAAAACTGATTACAGCATTAAAACTGAAGAAAGAGATCTTCAACTTTCATTACCTTTTGAATCAATTCAATTTCTTTCAAAAGAATCATTACAAAAACATTTTGATAAACATTTCAAGTATGTTCATTTCAGATTAGTCCAAATTGGATTAAGACCCTTAACTAGAGAAGGGTTAAGTTCATCAATTTTGGCAGTCCTCAGGGATATTAGATTAACGAATTTCAAGGAATCTTTATTAGGTATGGTAGAAACAAGCTTAAGCTTAGGACCATTATCTTTTAATTGCTTCCCAAACTTCATGGTATCTTTAAAAGATTGCCATATATTAAAATAATTAACACTTCAAATCCAAACTCATAATTCTAAAGTTTTACCAAGAACAATTCCAGTAGCTTTATTGTATAGATTTCATTACAAAATTATGACGTCCACTTGGGAGACTAGGTATTCATAACTCTGAGAAAGGAGAAACCATCTTATTACAAACTGATCTGTCTAGATCAAATATTACTATCCCTGGGCCAATAAGTTGGGATAATGTTGTTTTCCCAGATAATTGGCTTCTGAAAGAAATTTCCCAGCCAACATATGAAACCTATCAGCTGGAAGAACCTGTACAACATACAGAACTTGCGGAAATTATAAAATATAAAAATGGAAATATTGAAATAGGACTCAATAGATCTTCATCAATGAGATGCTCTTCGAGTGCCTCTGAATTTTCATCTGTGGATTTACCACTCAAAACAAACCCTAGGTTATCAACCTCAGATATCCTTAGGAAAACAAAAACTCAAAGGAGTAGACTGTAGTACACTAGTACCTAGACCAGTTTACACAATTGAATCTGAGATGAACGATTCACCTCAGTTATCACCTATCTACCCTGCATCACCAACTCAATCAAATGCACCTAGCCAACAAGTTAGGATCAATGAGTTAAATGTATTAATAGTGGAAGATGAATTATTAGACATAGAAATCCTACGTCTAGATTTAGATTATCCACATAACAAAAGAATTAAAGTATGGTTCTTTAGAACACACTCAGAACATTCTAGGGCAAGCTACTTTAGGAAGCATAAGCATTATGTTAAAAAATATAATACCAACACTTCATTTTTGGATTGGTTAGAAATCTATAGGGCGACCAAAGGTCTAGACTCTCCATACATATATCAAACAAAATTCTCTACTAAGACACATAGGGAAAAACCCAGATAAGAAAGTCTAGTGGAAACATTACCAGATCACATTGTTACCCTTACCTAGGATAGTGATGAGCGAAAACCGACATCGTCGATTCTTGCCAATACTTTGGTTTTAATATTTATAAAACTCTCGCAAGTGCACGAATCATTTCGAAGAAAATGATAAGTATACTCCCAAGGTCGATCTAAGGAAGGAATGTATGTGGTTTTTAATTTATTATTCAAACTTTTAAAAACGAAATTAAATCCTAAACATCCTGTCACGATAGTTTGGTTTTTGTGTTCCTAATCTAATAAAATAAACATATATACAGATTAATTAAATATAATCTAATAACATAAAAATAAACATAGATACAAATTCAATAAATAATTATCTAAAAATAAACATATATACAGATTCAATAAATATTCATGCAAATTTTTATCATTTATATTAGCGGAGTATTTATGGATGTAATAACTAAATTAATTATGCTTGCTCATATTAACTACGTTATTAAAGATATAAATTGATATTTTATTGATTCTCTTTTTTTTTATATAAATACCACCTTTGGTGGGGTTAGATATTATTTGTTAACTAAACAAATCAATTAACACCTATGGGTGGGGTTGATAACTAATATGCTTAATTAAATTAATTCCTTTTTCTAAGAGATTGAAAATGAACCATTTAAATGCCACCTTTGGTGGGGTTACACAATTTAAACATTATTCAAGGTGTCCAAATTAAACATAAGAATTTAATTATCCGAGCACTAACTTTCAAGTTTTAAAACCACTATTGAAAACATGTTGTCAATACATTTTCACATAATAATTCTTATAAAAACTTTTGAAATAGAGTTTCACTCTAACTACCGGGCGATTGTACCAACAAATAAAAGAGCACTACTCTAAATTAGACCGGATAACTAAACCTTAAAATCTAATTTTCAGGTTTAAGTTTGTAATGAAAAATAATATATTTCTCTCTAACATTCTTAATATAAAATCTTGAATAAAAACAAAATCAATTCATTTTAGAGATTTTTACCTATTTAATATTTCGCAAGCATAACAACGTCGTTATTACATCATATTTACTAAACAGCCAGCATAGTTAATTTTAACCATAGACAAATTAAATATAACATGTAAGAATAAAGCATAAAAATAACTGTAAAGAAAATAAAATCCTTACAGAACTTCGACGCTATTCCCGTAGCTGGAAAACCTCCGAGCGGAATTTGCACTTCCATATATTGAATCAAAAAGCTAAAATATTACAAAGACATAACTAGTTCTTCCCTAAAAAGGGAAGAACTCTAAAACTAAGAGAAATTAACTAAGAAAAGCTAAAAACTAAGAAAACATAAGAAAAACTAAGAAAAACTAAAGAATCCTAAAAATCTAAGAAAAGAGAGAAAAGAATGTATTTGGAGGTGTTTTTAGGTGTGTTTTGAAGTGAAGGGAAGGGGGGTATTTATAGGTGAGGATGGAGAGAAAAAATGAGTAAAAAAATGTTAAAAAAATGTAAAAACGCGTAATGGAAATGCTGACGTCATTGATGATGTCAGCATGACGTCATGGGGCGGCTGCACGTGAAAAATGAGTGTCGGCGCGCGCGGATGAACAGTAACACGCGCGCAGTGCTGCGCGCATGAACAGTAACCTCACGCGCGCAGTGCTGCGCGCATGAACAGTAACCCGCGCGCAGTACTGCACGCATGAACATTACCCCCGTGCGCGCAGTGCCGCGCGGGCAGCTTGGGGCGGAGCTGGGTGCTGGGGCGCGGCGGCTGGGCGGCGCGGCGGCGCGTTTTTCTCCTTTTTGACCCATTTTGTCCAATTTTTCCATATTTGTCGACCTTTCCGCATTTATTTATTAATATATTTGTGATGTATTGCTTCCAGTATTCCTCTTTGAGTCTTTAAGTTGCATTTTAAAGCCAAAATACCTGAAAAACAATAAAAATACCCGTGATTCCGAAAAAGACAAATTTATATAAATATATGATAAAACATATAAATATATATATTTTAGTGCTTTTTGAGCACTCATCACAACCCCCAACCAGCTTCTTGCTAGTCCCTTAGCAAGAGAAGCGATAAAAACTAAAAATTAAACTATCCTAAATCACTTTCGTGGATTGAAACGGTTGCATTTAGCCTATGCAACAAGCCTTTAAACCCCTAGGTTGCCCTAGTGGACGAGTTTGAGTCTCGTGAGGGTTTTCAGTAATGATACCCACAAACATTGAACTAAAATAAAAAAACAATAAAAATAATCAAATCAAAAACTAAAATTACAAAAAAAAAATTAATTTAAGAATAAAAGAAAACAACATATCACAAAAATGTCTCATACTTTTTTAATCTCCTTTAAGATCATAATTAAAATCTCAAGCATAAGTTATTTTAATCTCTTTAAACAATCATGATTTATTATAATAATTAGTCGAAAATCATTTTCATATTTCATATCAAAAATGTATCAATTTAATTTTACCCAATTTCAGTGTCATGAATCAGACTTCGCTTCGACTCTATTCCTCACAAGTCAATACTCTCAAAACACTGAATCCTATGGGTTCAAACACTCATACTAATTTATATGCGAAAGAGTTGATGTATAGAAATGAACTAATAGGTTCGCATATGTATAAAGAATAAAGGCTCAAAGTGTTATTTTAACATTGATCTCATGAAAGGAATCGAATGTATAAATTATAAAGATATCATATATAAAAATTATTTTCATGCATAAATCAAACTCATTAAGAAAGAATTTCAAGATATATGCTTTTTACAATTGAAGAAATTGCAATGACTTTTTAGGGAATTACTTCCTATATCTTTCTTTTGTATTTAGCCTTTACTCACAACTTTGTAGGCAATGTGGGTCATAGTATGTAGATGATACTATATATTTTTTATCTCTCTATTTTTTTTTCAACATATGTATATTTTAGAGAGTCAACCCATGTACAGATTGTACACTTTTTTAGAATTTGGTGAGTGGTTAATTTTGTGGCTTTTCTGTTTGATCTTGGTTTAGGTAACCCCATATATGTCTTTTTGTTTTTTTGTAGCAGTCATGCATGAATGAGATATAAGCATATACTATCAATTTCTACACAAATCATTTAATCTAAGCAAAAATAATAATAAAAAATATATGATACTCTATTAAGATGAGAAAAAAAATTCATACATTCAATGCTAATACCTATAGAGATCATCTAAACTTTTTGAATAATTAAGAAATGTGTTTGGAGTAGAAAAAATATATATTTCACTCTGAATAAAAGAAATTAGGCTCAAATTATATCTCACAAGGGTAGTCTCCACTAAAAAAAATTCATAAACACCGATTTTGGGTTTAATATAATTTCCACATTTTATCAAGAAATACTAGTTATGACAAAAACTAACTAATTATCAAAAATAATTACAAAATATTTCATGATATGTTTTCAAAAATTAATCTAACAGTACAAAAGACTTAACTATTTACTTAAATTTGATTTAAAGAAATGATAAATTTTTGTGAAATAATTTTTTTTTTTTATAATTTTTAAATTGTTAAATCTTTTTTTTTCTAATTAAGCATGGTAATTTTTCACCACCCCCAACCTAGAACTTACATTGTCCTCAATGTAACAACTGTAAATTAAAGATAAAGAGAAAAGAGAAGAAAGATTACCTATTTCTTGAGAATGTGTAAGTAGTAATGGAGAAATGCAGGTGCATTCATTATATTCATCATTAAAGTGTATACAGACAGATCGCTGTGAACTTCTAACATCTCAACAAACATTTTTAGTTTTAACAATTTAAAAATTATTAAACTAAAATAAACAATAAAATTAAGTAAATAAAATAAATAACAGAAAATTACCTAAAATGATGGATTGCCTCCCATCAAGCGCTTAGTTTAACGTCTTAGCAAGACGTAACTTGGGAATTGCCTTTTAAGTAAACTCAATGTCCCCTCATCATTGAGTCAATCAAACCTACAAGTAAGACAAGGTTGTCTACCTATATTGTTTCAAACATGCCCTATTGACTTTTAAATTTTTCTGTACCAAAAACTAAGGGCATGCTTGAGGGTTTTAGATAACCCACATTTAGGTGCAAATCAAATAATTAAGGCATCATAACACAATTGTACCTAGATCAAGCAAAGAAACTAACTCTTGAGATTAAAACTTTAAAAATTTTGAGATAGTTTCAAATTTTTTTTTTATTATTTTTTTTTAAGGTTAAAATAACATAATTAGTATTAACCAAGAGTGCTCCCAGGAAAGAATGGTGGGGCAAAGGCTCCTTAAATACCATCCTCCTAGACAGAGCAACGTTCCCAAGAAAGACTAGTGGCACAAAGGCTTCCAAGAACTAGTCTCCTAGACAGAACTCCCTTAGATCTTTACTTTTCATGCTATTAAAATTAAGTTAATTAAGTTCAGTTAAGTAAAAATCTAAGTTAATTAAGTTAATGAAAATCTAATTAAAAAAGATAAGTTGGTTAAGTAAAAAAAATATCTAAATTAATTAAAAAAAACTAAGTTAATCAAAGTTAATTAAAAAGTTCAAGTTAATTAAGTTAAGTTAATTAAAAAGCTAAGTTAAAAATCTAAGTTAGTTAAGTTAAAAAAAATCTAAGTTAATTAAAAAGTTAAGTTAATTAAGTTAAGTAAACTAAAAATCTAAGTTAATTAAGTTAATGAAAAATCTAAGTTAATAAAAATTAAGAGAAAAAAAAATAGTTAAAGAAAAAAATAATAAAAATAAAATAAAAATAAAAATAAAAATAAAAATTAAAATTAAAATTAAAATTAAAATTAAAATAAAAATAAAGAAAATTAAAATTGAAATAAAATAAAATAAAATAAAATAAAGTTAAGATTTTAAATAAAAACTTAAAATTAAATGAAAATTAAAAATTAAGTTTTTTTTTATTTATTATTTTTTTTTCAATTTTTTTTTTACTATTCATGAATTGTAATTTTATTTTGCTATCTACACTATAAATTTTATTTATTTATTTCAATTTAAATTTTTGAAATTTTAAATTTTTTTTTTTTTACTTTTTTTTTACTATTCATGAACGGTAATTTTATTTTACTATTCACGCTATATTATTTGTTATTAACTTAAATTTTTGTTTTTGTTTTTGTTTTTTGTTTTTACTATTCATGAACGGTAATTTTATTTGACTATTTACACTATACTATTTTTTATCTTAAAATTTTTTTATGTTTTTAAGTTTTAAAATATATTTTTTTTACTATTCATGAACGGTAAAAATTTTTTACTTCAAATTTCAAATTTCTAAATTATTTTACAATTAAAAAAAATTATTTTTTTATTTTTTTTTATTTTTTTATTTTTTTTTATTTTTTTATTTTTTTATTTCTTATGAAATTTGAAATTTGATTATTATTATTTTTTTTATTAAAAAAAATCACAATTATTTACACCACAAAAATGTTTTTAAAATTTTGATAAATAATTTAAAAACCGCTATTCCTTCCCCGGCAACGGCGCCAAAAACTTGATGACCAAATCCCCGGCAACGGCGCCAAAAACTTGATGAGCGAAAACCGACATCGTCGATTCTTGCCAATACTTTGGTTTTAATATTTATAAAACTCTCGCAAGTGCACGAATCATTTCGAAGAAAATGATAAGTATACTCCCAAGGTCGATCTAAGGAAGGAATGTATGTGGTTTTTAATTTATTATTCAAACTTTTAAAAACGAAATTAAATCCTAAACATCCTGTCACGATAGTTTGGTTTTTGTGTTCCTAATCTAATAAAATAAACATATATACAGATTAATTAAATATAATCTAATAACATAAAAATAAACATAGATACAAATTCAATAAATAATTATCTAAAAATAAACATATATACAGATTCAATAAATATTCATGCAAATTTTTATCATTTATATTAGCGGAGTATTTATGGATGTAATAACTAAATTAATTATGCTTGCTCATATTAACTACGTTATTAAAGATATAAATTGATATTTTATTGATTCTCTTTTTTTTTATATAAATACCACCTTTGGTGGGGTTAGATATTATTTGTTAACTAAACAAATCAATTAACACCTATGGGTGGGGTTGATAACTAATATGCTTAATTAAATTAATTCCTTTTTCTAAGAGATTGAAAATGAACCATTTAAATGCCACCTTTGGTGGGGTTACACAATTTAAACATTATTCAAGGTGTCCAAATTAAACATAAGAATTTAATTATCCGAGCACTAACTTTCAAGTTTTAAAACCACTATTGAAAACATGTTGTCAATACATTTTCACATAATAATTCTTATAAAAACTTTTGAAATAGAGTTTCACTCTAACTACCGGGCGATTGTACCAACAAATAAAAGAGCACTACTCTAAATTAGACCGGATAACTAAACCTTAAAATCTAATTTTCAGGTTTAAGTTTGTAATGAAAAATAATATATTTCTCTCTAACATTCTTAATATAAAATCTTGAATAAAAACAAAATCAATTCATTTTAGAGATTTTTACCTATTTAATATTTCGCAAGCATAACAACGTCGTTATTACATCATATTTACTAAACAGCCAGCATAGTTAATTTTAACCATAGACAAATTAAATATAACATGTAAGAATAAAGCATAAAAATAACTGTAAAGAAAATAAAATCCTTACAGAACTTCGACGCTATTCCCGTAGCTGGAAAACCTCCGAGCGGAATTTGCACTTCCATATATTGAATCAAAAAGCTAAAATATTACAAAGACATAACTAGTTCTTCCCTAAAAAGGGAAGAACTCTAAAACTAAGAGAAATTAACTAAGAAAAGCTAAAAACAAAGAAAACATAAGAAAAACTAAGAAAAACTAAAGAATCCTAAAAATCTAAGAAAAGAGAGAAAAGAATGTATTTGGAGGTGTTTTTAGGTGTGTTTGGAAGTGAAGGGAAGGGGGGTATTTATAGGTGAGGATGGAGAGAAAAAATGAGTAAAAAAATGTTAAAAAAATGTAAAAACGCGTAATGGAAATGCTGATGTCATTGATGATGTCAGCATGACGTCATGGGGCAGCTGCACGTGAAAAATGAGTGTCGGCGCGCGTGGATGAACAGTAACCCGCACGCAGTGCTGCGCGCATGAACAGTAACCCGCGCGCAGTACTGCACGCATGAACATTACCCCCGTGCGCGCAGTGCCGCGCGCGCAGCTTGGGGCGGAGCTGGGTGCTGGGGCGCGGCGGCGCGTTTTTCTCCTTTTTGACCCATTTTGTCCAATTTTTCCATATTTGTCGACCTTTCCGCATTTATTTATTAATATATTTGTGATGTATTGCTTCCAGTATTCCTCTTTGAGTCTTTAAGTTGCATTTTTAAGCCAAAATACCTGAAAAACAATAAAAATACCCGTGATTCCGAAAAAGACAAATTTATATAAATATATGATAAAACATATAAATATATATATTTTTAATCAATTAATTTGCATAAAATCATGGTTATTTTAGTGCTTTTTGAGCACTCATCAGATAGCATAGTTGAAAATTCATCAACAATTAACCCTAAACCATTTAGTTCAATATTACCAGTCAATACAGTAGAACCTGTTGAATTAGTCAAACCATTACCAGTCTTAATAGGTAACCTTAACCCAGTTATCCTAGAAGAACCAAAACCTGAAACTATAGTAACACCTATAGTTCAGATTAACCCTAATCCAATCAACATTCCTATAGAATCCATATCCATAGAAACTATAGCTATAGTTTCACATTATAAGAAATTCCCATCAATTAGTGTTTTGGATGTCACAAAAGATGACTTTGATATGCTTTTGGAAGATGAAATTGTAGTCTTTAGCTAGAAAACCAATATCTATAACTCCACAACTCAAAACCTTTTCAGACATTAGTCCTAGTGATGTCACCGAAGCTGACTTTGATAGGCTATTAGAAGAAAATGATGAACCAGTTAATAAAATTAACATGGTTAAAATTAAAAAGAAGTTGATCAGTTTTGCTCAAAACCAGGGTCTTCAAATATGTCAAGATTTGAAAATCCAAAAACAAATGAAATTGGAAATGAAAGTTTCCAAAAGAGAAATTGGATCATTCTGCAAACAGTTTGATAGCAATTTCTCTATAGATAAAACCTATGAGGGAACTTGCAATAAAACCATATCAAATACTTATAATAAATATCAAAAAACTTATAAGACTTTTCCAAAAACAAGAAAACCATTCTTGGAAAAAAGAATGAATTTTTATAAAAAAAACCTTATAAAAGAAATTTTAATAAGGAATTAAAATTTCATAAAAAAAACCCTTTAAAAACTTTAAAGAATTTATATGTTATAAATGTGGCAAGAAAGGTCACACTGATAATTACTACAAAATGTCTAAAAACATTCACGAATTAAAACTTAAAGAAGACACCTTTGCCAAAATATTTGCCCTTATGGTAGATACATCCTCATCATCTGACTCTGAACAATGGTCTGGCAAAGAACCAAATCCCCAGGATGATGAATTTGCAACCAGCAATTCAGATTCGTCTAATAAAAATATTAATCTATTAACAAAGGAAGAAGATGAACAACTTCAAGATAAAATCCTTAAGTTAAACGACCCATCAATAACCAAATTATATGTAGAACACCTAACTACATCTTTGGCCAAATCACAACCATTAAAAAATCATTCTGAACTTCCAAATACTAGCACAGGCTATTATAACCTCACTGTTGTTCTGGAACGAAAGAACAAATTTATCAAACCAGAAACTCAAATCCAAGACTTAAAAATTGAGATCAAAACTATTAAGCTAGAACTCCACCAGCTTAAAGAAAAACAAAAAGAATATGATATTAAGTTAAAATTACTTAATAAAAATGGAGATAAAATATCAACCTATGTAAGTGATTCTGATGATGAACTTGCATCAAACCAAGAACTTAAAAATCTAGAGAAAATTCCTAAAAATATTCTTCAAAATTGAAGGAAAATTACCAACTAGAAGTATAAGATTAGTATAGTCTTAGTATTCCCTGATGAGTTGAAACTAGAGGTCATTACCTTGTTTGATACAGGGGCTGATCTTAACTGCATTAAACCATCAATCGTTCCTAGAATGTTTTAAAAACCAATTGAAGAACAACTCAAATCTACCAATAAATCTCGTACGAATATTATTGGGAAAATTAAGGTATCTATTTTTAAGGAATCATACCTTATCAAAACTCCATTTATTATAGTTTCTGATATATGCTATCCAGTCATACTAGGAACTTCATTTATGGAAATTATCACCCCATATCTTGTCAAAAATTATGGGATTTCCTTCAAAATTGAAAGGAAAGCCTTCAGTTTCCCTTTCATCGAAGAACCCAAAACCAGAGATCTTAATCTCATTAGAAACCATTCACTCTCTTCGAAAGAGATCTTTGTTCTTATTAATCATAGAGAAAGGACCTTATCTATCTAAAAACTAGAGTTCAATCTCATAAAGTTGAGAAAGAACTTCAAATCCCATAGGTGTTAATTGATTTGTTTAGTTAACAAAGAATATCTAACCCCACCAAAGGTGGTATTCATATAAAACAGAAAGAATCAATAAATATCAATTTATAAATACTCCACTATTATAAAAGTTAAAATTTGCATAAATGTTTATTGAATATGTATCTCTATTTATTTTTATGTTATTAGATTAGAAACACAAAACCCAAAATATCGTGACAGGATGTTTAGGATTTAATTTCGTTTTTAAAAGTTTGAATAATAAATTAAAAACCACATATATTCCTTCCTTAGATCAACCTTGGGAGTATACTTATCATTTTCTATGAAATGATTTGTGCACTTGCGAGAGTTTTATAAATATAAAACCAAAGTATTGGTAGGATTGGTGATGTCAGTTCTGCCTATCAGTGGTAAGCCTTAACAACCAAGGATGGCGAAGAGTAACGACCTTGGTAAGGAAAAAAATTAAAAATGATTAAAAAACACCTCATCTGTCCCTTATTAGCCACCTCAGGCTATATGTTTTGAAATTAAGAAACATCGAGTCCCCAATGAGACAACACAACTAATAAACAAAGTCTCTAATGAGACACCAAGACAACAAATCAAGTCCCCAATGGGATAGCATAACAACGAATACCCAATAATGCAAACTATATGTGATCTAAGAGAGTGAGTGTGTACCAAGAAAAGACAAAACTGTGTCTTAAGAGAAACTGTGCCACTAGTAATCAACTTACAAAGGATATATAGAAGCATAAAAAATACATACATCATGTTTTATGCATGGGAATGCTAATGCCAAAATAACAGGATTTATAGATGTAAACTTCATTCCTTGGCTCCTAGAATCAAATAAGGATAAGATATATTGCTTGAAATATAAGGTATGTCATTTAAGATATATTAGAAGAACAAAGTTGCTAAAAAATAAAGTTTCGTACACAAGTTAAAAGGATTGTAGAAAAAAAAAGATGTAGGTTATATAAGCAACATCAATAAAGGTAATAGAAATAGAAAAACTATGAAATCTCTAAAGAGAAAATTGTGAAAAAGAAAATGAAAAATGTTGGAAGAAAATAATTCATTTTTAAATAGTTGATTTATTGAAAAATCTTACACGTGCATTACTATTTAGATGTGAAGTATATTAGAAAGAGTGTGATATTATAATTGGTACTATACTTAACATTCACGAAAAAACAAAAGACGATCTTAATACCATACTAGACCTTGTGTCTAATGACATTATGACATACAAAATGAATTAGAAACAATTGATGAAAAGGAGAGAAAATGTACATACTTACCTCTAGCTTGTTGTACATTATTGATAAAGAAGAAATCTTTGTTATGTCATTGTTTGGTAAGTGTGAAGCTACTAGATGATTACTTTTCTAATATAAGAAATTAAACGTCCTTAAGTGACCACAAATTCTATGGTCTTAAATATCAAGAGCATTATACTTTGATGCATCAATTGTTTTATGTTTTAATTAGGTTGTTATACCAAAGCATGACAAGTCTATTATTAGTCGTTTATGTCTCTTCTTTAATTTGATATGCAAAAAAAAGAACAAAAATGATTTGTATTGATGAATTGTTGATAAGTACTATTTTATACACATTTTTAGATATCAATTCCTTTACTTTTACACTTATTGTAAAGTTTTCATGTGCTAAAATTGATAAATACTATTTTATACTCATTTTTAGATATCAATTCCTTTACTTTTACACTTATTGTAAATTTTTCATGTGCTAAAATTGTTTATATTGTATTTATTGGAAAATTATAAATTTTTGGAATTTTTGGGATTTTTCTAGAATTTTTAATAAGTTTATTTGGCAGGTGGATATATTCAGACAAGATGTGGAATTACTTAGCACAATGGCTCAAAAATGATACCATTTCAAAGCCCTCTCGTGGGTACAACAACCTTAACGTGTTTCATTTGCCCAACCACACTCACAAGACATGTCGTTTTTTTAGCACCGTAGCTACCATATTGCATAGCCTCACCTCTCTTAATTCTATCCATGTTCTAATTTGAATAATTTACACATGGCACACTAAGACCATCATATTGTTTTCATTCAACTAATCGAATTAGTTCTTAGCCCAAAAACCTAATTTCCTCTAACATCTCATTAAACACACACATAGCATAATTATACAAAATATTAGGAGAAAATTTAGATTTTTTGTGATGTTATAAGATCTTTGAAGGGAGATTCAAGAACTAGTGATACACTTGAAAGGGGCATGTCAAAAGTTAAAGCTTACTTTTACTAAAAATATGTCACTGGTAGCATAGTTGAAGTGAGGGTTGAACTGGCAGAGGATTGGTAACAATTTTATTTGTAATTACTAGTTTGTTAGGAAGTTAATTAAAGTTAAGAATTTGGGGTTTTTGGTTGATTTTGAAAAAGATACAAATAAAATAAAGAAAATAGTGAAAACACAATTTTTGGGGAAAAAATGAGAGATATATGATTATGGGACAATATCCACCACTAACCTACAATTCAACTAATTATTTCATGAATATAAATTAGTTTTTCAAGTCTTAAATCAAATTCATAATAAAACCCTTTTTGATTTATTAACTTTAGTTTTATAAATATAGGCCCATTATAAGATGTCTTACATTTTCTTACCATATATTGATTAATAATACAATTATAACCCAACCTAAACTCTGAACAACCTAGATCTACACTTGTTAGATTTAATTTATTAATTGTATTAGGATTTAAAAAGGTGATAACTAAACTAGGGAATATTAAAATCATTGATAACCCTTAACATAGGTAATCAATCTTAATTGCAATTAAAAATCACAACTTGCAACTTTAATTATAAAAATTAGCAATTACAAACTAATATTATAATTTAACAATAAAGATATACCTGTAATAAACTAGTTGATTATCCTAATTCATAACATGTAAGATTTTGACATTTAAACATAAAATTGAATACATCAAGAATTCAATAATTAAAACTACAATAATTCAAAACATTAAATTAATTAATCCATTGTCTAAGAATCAAAAATTGATCGCAATCATAATAAATTATTTACCTAGCCATGAGATTTTTAAAATCTGTAAACATAACTAAATAATTTATATTAAAGAAGGGAAAGAAAAGAGAAAAATATGATTTTGTTGATGAATAAGTAGAATAAGTAGACCAAAGGAATTAATTACATGAATCTTGTTTTTGAATCCCGCTTTAAAGATCTTGTAAGATTGCACCAAATCTGAAATTTTCCTAAATTTTCTTCTAATTTTATCCTATTTTTTGCTAATTATGTTTTATGCACACAACATGCTCACAACATACATTGGATATGTTGTGAGCATAAAACATAATTAATCCTATAATTTTACTATTATCTGAGTTTTAACAAAGTATTGTTTGGATATTTATATGGTGAAAATTATGAGTGGTGGAACGTGGCACACATTGGAGCTTGAATTATGGAGGACATATGTCCGAGGAAGAGATAGGTGTGTGATAAATTGAGAATTTGGAAATTCTTTCTAAGCATTTCCACATCCTGTCCAATTTAATCCATATATCTAAAAAATTAATAAAAAAATCTAATGTTTTTTTTAGAAAATTCATATTTTTTTTCGATAAATACAAAATAAATAATTTAGTACATTGTAATAATAAAATATGTCATTGTAAAGGAATTAACACCAAATGATGTGTGCAAAATATCACTTGGATTGGTACAATTGGTTCATTTGGCTGTAGTTATTCATCAACAAAATCATATTATTATATTTTAGTTTTCTTATGATGGGGGCCTTACCTCAGAGAACTTTTGGTAAAAAAATAGAATTTGTGGTAAGGTATTTGCCCAGTGTATGAAGGCTTACAACTAGCATATAATGTCTTGGTAAGGCTTATTAGGACAAGGAAATGCCTTGCTATAACTATGGTAAGCCTTCCTTTGGAGCAAATTTAGTAAAAATGGAATTCATAATAGGGTATTGGCTTAGTGTGGGATGACTTACCACTAGTATCTAGTGCCATGGTAAGGTTTATCACGATAAGGTAATGTCCTACCAGAACAAAGACAACTCTTACCTTGGGAGAGAATTTGGTAAGAAATGGAATCTAACCCAAGTGCCCTACGGTTGGTAAATCACTCAAATAGCACCTTGTGGCTTCTATTATAAGTAAGATTGAATGCTTAGTTTGAAATTTATTATTATCTTTTTTTATCATAATGCAATGAATGAATTAAGTTTAGTATGTGTAATTCTAGGTTGTTTAAAATTTAGGTTGATTGATAATTGCATTATTAATCAATTATATTGTAAGGAAAAGTAGGAAGTCATAAGTGGTACAGATACTCTACGAGTTTTCTCTTTACTTTTTATATCTACATCGATACAATTTTAAGAAAAGTAAGGTATTAATTCTTGATGAATCCTTCTGACATATGTCAAAAATTTTACACCATGTCTCTTGGGATTGAATTCACAATTTTTAGTAGTTACTAGTTTTATTTTACTTTTTATTTTTCTTCTTTATTTTTCTTACTTTTCTATTCTTAATTATCAAGAGATTGTTAAATGTAACAAGAACACTCTTACAATTTGGAATCAATAGGACCATTGGACCCATTGCAAGAAAAGGCAATGAATTAAAACTTTCAAGTGACATAAAACGTGTGAAGGAAAACATGTTAGTGGCTGATCAAACACTCAAAGAGCTAGCTGCACTTGACTTAAAGTAGTAACCTTTATGCATAGTATGTCAAAAATTATATGTAGGTTTTAATTTAAATCTATACTAATTAGTTTTCTACCTATGCTTAAGCATAAAGCATATGCATAAATTTTAATTTCTCATAAGTAAACAAATCACTAGTAAACTAATGAAAAGATTAACTTGAGGTTGGTCTCTAAAGAAATTGGCAGTAGTTTTAAAAATAACTTGTTTTCTTAATTAGCTAAACAAAAAAAATCTAAAAATTCTAACAATTTTTGGTTGAGAGAAATAATATAAATTCTAAAATAATTAAATAACTAAAATCAAGGAAATGAATTATAGCCGAACTAATATAGATGAATGAGTATGGAAAAATTAACTAACTATCCATTCATTGAAAGAACCAATTATGATTTTCACAATAAAGCTTCATACGTTAGTATTATTGATTTTTCCTCTTTAAATGAGAGAACCCTCGATAATCATTATGAGCCTCCAAAATCTCAATTGAGAAATAACATCCTGGATCAAGTTTGAAAATTATTTAATTGGAAAATCTAAGGGAAAAAAATTAACCATCTAATTTAACACAAATTAATACAATTAAATTATACTCTTATTCATAAGTGCACAATAAACATAAGTGACGTGTCTAATCCTTAGTTCTAAATATTCACTTTGTTCATAAACTAGAATGGCCAATAATAATTTACAAACAAAGATATGAAAAACTATAAACAAGAAATAAATAATCTTTTGTTAAATAAAATATTTAAATTATTCTTCCACTAATGTAAATAAAACTAATATCCCACACACAAAATTTAGCCTATCATAATTAAATTAACATACATTAATTTAATGACAAAAGACATAATCAGATTACATAGAGAAATAAGATATAACAATTAAAATATCCCATTTAGATCTACTATCTCGAAGTCCTTAAATTTATTTATCCCCTTTAAATCCTTGTAAAAACGTCACAAATGAGAGTTTTCCCTCTAATTTCTGTGTTGTGAAATGGTAGAAAATGGCATTTCTGGCTGGTTATGTTCTAGAAAGGTTTTAGGATGTATTTATAGGTTAGCTTTTTAAGGAAGAGTGAGTAAAACACATTGTACGCGAGATAGGGTTCTCTAGCTAGTAAAAGCATGTGGGTCGTGGCATGCAAATATTCATGCCATGACATGATACAAAATTCCAATCCCACAGAAGAACTCGAGAAGAGATCACCATACCATGTCTTTTTGTGTGCCTCAGTGCACGTCAAAATTAAAATTTCATGCAATTAGATTTGAGAGGCTCTTGTTGTGGCATGGATTTACATTGGAGTGTGATGTACATTGTTTTCTTGGTGGCTTGATATTTTGTTTGTTCTGACTTATTCGAGTTTCCATTCTCTCCTATTTTTCACATTTTTTACTCATTTTAGTCAAAGGTTCTTCCAAATGCTTATTAAAATACAGAACACAAGAATACCTTCCTAAACAACATGATTCTAAAATAAAACATAAAATCAATGCTTTAAAGTATAGCAAATTATAGGTCAAAAATAGGTTTATCAAATTACCCTGAACCAAAATTTTGCTAGTTCAAAAGCAAAACAAAAACTAAAAACAAAAAACAAAACTACAACCTTAAATCAATAAAAATTCTCATGCTTCAGTTTCATTTTAGTTCATAATTAAGGTTCAAGGACAAGTTCATCCATTATCTCAACATATCAAGGTTTATAGTACGAATTAGTTTCACATCACAAATCCATGGCTCTTTACTCAAAACATATAAACATTAATTCCCCTAAACCTAGTATTAAGAATAAAAATTTGCTTCAACTCTAAACCTCACAAGATACACTCTTAATATCACACCAACCCAAGTGGTTCAAGCACTCAACAAAGTATATACGAATAAGAAGTTATGTAAAGAAGAAAGTAAATAGGTTCACATATATTTATGAATAAGAAAAAGGATCATATATGCACAAAGTAGTTCTCATGAACATAATCAAATACTAGGATTATAAAGACACCACATTTCTCATATCATACGGCAATCAAACTCATTAAAACAAGAATTATCAAGTATGTGCCTAGAGATGAGTGTAAATGCATTTGACTTCAAAGGGATATTTCTACTATTTTTCAACAACCACATCACTACTTTCAAGATCTTGGGGTCAAGATATTAATTCATACCATAGTTTTTGTTTTCCTCTTCTTCATTTTTTTAAATAAATTCAACAGACCCATGTATATATGTAGTATTTATGGTGAGTGGCTATTATAGCATTTTATCTATGGGAACCCCATATGTATCATTTTGCACTATAACTCAAGAATGAAATGAAGATACTGTTAGGGATAGCAGAAGTGTAAACCAACAAGAGTAAGAAAAATAAATGTGGAAGCAAAAAATAAATAAAAACAAAAAATATGGGAACAACAAATTTGACAAGGTTGGGAAAATTAGCCTAGTCCACACCCAAAGTCAAAAAAATCCAATAATATCCCTTCTTGATACAATAATCTTAACTCGATGGCTAATATACCATGTATCCTAAGAATAGATTCATGATCACAAATATAACACTCAAACTTGAATCCCCATTATAATCAAATCAACAATATAAAACCAAAACAAAGAATTAAAAAAACACCCAAATGTTCTTTGCTTTTGTTGACCCAAAACTCTAAAAAATGCCAACAATATAGTTAAGATTAATATATGCTTGTTGATGTGCTAACCTCATCCCATTCCCATCTAATATCACATATGTAGATGTAGGAACCAAATTACTTTTATGCGTGGCGCTCAAACCTTAAAAAACAACCCAATATATATAATGCATATGAAACATGTTAGGCTTCTTATCTTCACATGGCCAAATACATATTCATAACTCAATAATTTCATACATATCCATCATTTAACTCCCTACTAACATTAAAACCCAATATTTATAATAGCCTTTTGCTTCATATGTTATATTTTTTTAATTACCATTTTACTTCAACAATCTCCATCTTGGCTTTAAAATAAATATCAGCATCAATTATCAATTATCAGTTATTCCATGCCCTTACATGCCTTAATTGCACCCCATTTATGGGTAGGGTGCACTCACTACTTTATATTCAACCAAAGATGATTTTACTTGAATTTGCTCTATTTTGAGAGAGCGAAAATTAATACCATACTTGTACCCCTAAAAACTGTAACCTCTTCATTGAACTTGACATGTTTTACTTGGCTCACCTTATCATCACCAATACAAGATTTTAAGTCCAAATTGTCACTAATAATTACCTTACCTTTAATGGTGGTTGTAGTTCCACCTCGGATAGAATATCCAATCAACTTGTACAAACTTTCCTTCTTTATCCCTTTTATGACAAGAAAACCTTCACTTACCTCCATAGACTCTCATGTGCCAAAATATGTGTCACTTACAAAAATTGGCAAGTATACTTCCAAGATAGATGTAAAAAGAAATCACATGGTTTTTAAATAATTCAATAAATTCTTAAAAATGAAAAATTAAACCTAAACATTTTGGGTTTTTAAAAGTATAATCTAAAGACATAAAAGTAAAGATAAATTCAACAAACAATAGGAAAATAAACATTTACATTTAGTGGAGAATTTATGGGATAAATTAGTTAATTAATTATGTTTGTTTAATATTAAGTAGGTTATTAAAAACATGAATTAAGATTATTGATTCTCCCCTATTTATAAGAAAATATCCTAATGCAAGGATCAATTTCATTGTTAATCAATTATCATTTAAAGTCTTTTGGCCAGAATCAATAATTGATAGTTGATTAAATTATGCTTTATTCCTAAGGAATTAATAAACCATTTAATTGATGCTTTTGTAGGACAATCAATTTAAATTTTTATCAATGTGTTTAAGTTAGGTTAACTATTAAAGTATGTGGAAATTTACTTTTAGATTTTAAAACGTCCACCAAAAAAATGTTTCATAAATATATTTTTCAATAATAATTCTTATGAAAATCTTTGAAATAGAGTTCTTTAAAGATCAAAATAATCAAATCCAAAATCAATGATTTGACTCTAAATCAGACTCAGATAATTAAATCCTAAATCCAACTATCTTTTTTATTATGAAAAATAATTCCTCAATATATTTTCCTTTACAAATATCATTTAAATCTTGATGAATAAATAAAACTTAATTTATTTTATAAAAATGTTTACTAATTTTAATATTTCATTAGCATAATAACATTACTAATATCCCATAGTATTTTTAACTAAACTTGCATAATTTAATAAATGATTAGTAAATTAAACATATTATGTAAAACAACACACAAAGTTAATCTGAGAAGAATGCATTTAAATTATGTCTAAAGTGTATCCTTACAGAACCTCAATATTGTTTATATTTCTAAAAAACCTTCAAACAAAATTGCCAACACTATTTATTGAATCAAAAGTAATTGTACACTATGTTTGTTCAACTCTTAATTGAAGAAGAATTTTAAAACTAATAAAAGAAAAGAAAAGCTAAATAGAAATTAAGAATTTAGTTGTAAAAAGAGTTATTAGATGATTCTAAAAGAGAATTTAGGGTCTATTTTTTAGGTGAGGAAAAGAAGAGAATAGTATATTAGATAGGCAGGCGCAACATCACACTTCTATTCATGTTGTTGCATGTGATAGGTTGCACATGCTATGGCCTTGATCCACTTCACTCATGCTACGACACACTTTATTTCCTTGTCGCAACCCGTGTTCCTATGAACAACTCAAACACTATTTTCTTTTACACCATTTTCAATGGTTTCGAACATATATAAGCTTTACAAGTGTTAATTATGATTCAAAGTTGTAATGAAGGGCTTGCAGACATTATTCTTTGAGTATTGATCAATTAAATCATTTTGAACTTAAAATACCTGAAAATAACAAAATATACCCATGATTATAAAATAGATTTTCTTTGAAAGATAATAAAACTATGCAAATACAAATCTATTTTATAATTTAAAGTACATAAAATCACGTAATATTAAGTGCTTTTAAACACTCATCACAACCCTCAACCAGTTTCTTTTTAGTCTCTTAGCAAGAAAAGGTGAAAACTTTAAAACAAAAACTAGAATTAAACTATCCTAAATCATTTCTGTATATTTCCATGGTTACATTTAGTGTATGTAACAAGCCTTTAAACCCCTATGTTTCCCTAGTGGACAAGTTTAAGTCTCGTGAGTGTTTTCATAGATGATACAGGCAAATATCAAACTAAAAATGTAAAAAATAAATAAAAGCAAACATTTATAGTTCAAATAATACATAAACGAATAATAAACTAAATTTTGAACAAAAAAAATAAAGAAATGAAAAATGACAAAGTAAAAAGAATAGCAAAATTTCTCATTCTTCTAATACCTTTTAAGATCACAACACAAATTCATAGCATAAGTCATTTTAATATTCTAAACATTTATAGTTCAAAAATTATACTCATATTCAAATAAAAAATGTATTAATATTGATTTTCCCAATTTCAATGAATGGAATCAAAATTCACTTTGACTCTAACCTCAAAAGGCATACTCTCAATAACACTAATTCTATTGGTCCAAGTACTCACTCAAAGGTATGTGAAAATAGATTTTATTTAGAGAAATAAACTAATAAGTTTACATATTTTTAAAGAATAAAAGGCTAAATTTTATGCATAATATTGATCTCATAAAAGGAATCAAATGAAAGGATTTTATAAAGAAACCAAATACTACTTTCATGCATCAATCAAATTCATCAAAAAAAAATTGAAGCTATACGCCTTTAAGAGATGCAGATAATGCAATGACTTCTTAGGGATTTGTTCCTATCTTTCTTTTGTATTTAACCATTTCTCAAAACTTTGTAGGATATTTTTGGGTCATAGAATTTAGTTTATATTATTAATTTTTCTCTTTTTTTAATTTTCTTTTATCTTTTTCTTTTTAGCAATATTCTTTTTTTTATAGGATTGCAGTTTGAACATATTTTTTTATGATATAGTGAGTGGCTAATTTTTCTATTTTCTTTTTATATTGTCTTAGGTAATCCCATATATTTCTCTTTTTATAGAATTCATGCATGAAAATAAATATAAATATACACTTACAATTTCTATTTAAGTCATCTAATTCAACCAATAAAAATAAATATATGTCACTTTATTAGATGTAAAAATCTTAGCATTCAATGCAAAACCTATTGAGATCATCTAGCAATTTGAAATTGATAAGAAGAGTGTTAAAGGGAGTAGAAAAATATTATCACTCACAATGGGAAGATAATGGCTCAAAATATTCTCACAAGGTAGTCTGTACTATTTGATTTCCAAACATCAATTTTGGGTTTATTATAATTTTAACATTTTATCATGAAATACAAATTATGAAAAAAAATAACTAATTATCACATTACACAATGAAATATTCAAGAAATTAATCTGACAATGAAACTCCTAAGGAATTAAGGAACCATTTATGAAGCTATTAATTCAACCTCTCATCAAGTTATCTAATTTAGCTTATTGATTTAAGTATCTCGAGACTAACTTTCAAATTTTAAAACAACCACGAAATATATGTTGTTGATATATTTTTTAATAATAATTCTTATAAAACTCTTTGAAATAGAGTTCTCTAAAGATAAAAAATAATTAAATCCAAAATTGAAGAATTGACTCTAAATCAGATTTAGATAATTAAATCTTAAATCTAACTCTCTTATTTATTATGAAAAATACTTCGTCAATATATTTTTATTTTACAAACATCATTTAAATTTTAATGAAGAAATAAAACTTAACTCATTTTATAAAAATGTTTGACTATTTTAATATTTCACCAGTATAATAACATTACTAATATCCCATAGTATTTTCAGCCAAACATGCTTAATTTAATAAATAATCAGTAAATTAAATTTAACATGTAAAACAACACATAAAGATAATCCAAAAAAATATATTTAAATTATATATCAAGTGTACTCTTACAAAACCTTAGTATCATTTTTGTTTCTAGAAAACATCCAAAAATATTGTCAACATTGTTTATTGAATCGAAAGTAAAACTACTAAATAAACTATGTTTGTTTAACTCTCAATTGAAAGACGAACTTTAAAACTACTAACATAAAAGAAAAGCTAGATAAAAACTAAGAGTTCAATTATAAAGAAAGTTGTGGGATGATTCTACAAGAGAATTTTGGGTCCATTTTATAGGTGAGGTTAAGGAGAGAATATTGGATTAGATGGGTGGGCACCATGGCATGCTTCTATTCCATGCCTTGGTATGAGACATGTTATCCACTCTTTGGATGCGACACGCTGTATTTCCATATTGCGACCCTCATTCCTATGAACAATTGGAACCCTATTTTCTTTTACACCCTTTTGAATGGTTTGGAACATATGTAAGCTTTACATATGTTAATCTTATATGCTTCAAAGTTGTAATGAGTGCTTTTAGATACTATTCTTTGAATGTTGATAAGTGAAATCAATTTGAAGCTAATATACATAAAAAATAACAAAATATACCCATGATTTCAAAAAGATAGATTTCTTTAAAAGACAATAAAATTATGCAAATGCAAATTTATTTTATCATTTAAAGTGTATAAAATCACGTTATATTAAGTGCTTTGAAACAATCATCGAACTCGTTCTTTGTGAAACAATCATAGCCAAGAGAACTAGCGTACTTAAAACTATCAGCTTGGCTTTATAACTATCGAATTCAATTATCAATTATATTATGCCCATATATGTGCTTGTTGCATCCCATTTAAGGGTAGAGTGCACCTATCACTTCATCTTCAACTGAAGACAATTTTACTCGAACTTGCTCCACCTTTAGAGAAAACCTTTAATACTATACTTGTATCACCGAAAACTATAATATCTTCATTGAACTTGACATGTTTCACTTGGCTCACTTTATCATTAGCTCCACCTCGAACAGAATATTCATCATACTAGCATAAACTTTCCTTCTTTATTCCTTTCATAAACAAAATAAACCTTTACTTATAGCGATAGACTCATTTTTTTTTATAAAAAGAACCATAGCAAAGAGAATCTAACATGCTTAATGAGATTAAATTCTTTCTCAAACTAGGAAAAAATCTTACATCACGAATTGTTTGGATAGCACCATCATACATCTTCATCTTAACAGTGCCTTTTCTAATAATCTAACTCCTTGATCCATTAGCCATGATAACATGACCATCATTACAAGGACTGTAAAAATAAAACAATTCCTTTATTTCACACATATGGAAACAACATGCAAAATAAAAAACCCAATAATTCAAGGAGCCTTCACCTGTAGTCCTACATATGACACTAGAATCAAAATCATAAGTTTTAGTGATATTTAGTTATTTACCTCTTTTTCATCTTTCCTTATCTTTTCATCAAGACATCTTATATCCTTTAGTCTATCTTCACAAAATCTCTTGATATGCTCCTTTTTATGACAATAATAACTCTCATTGTTATCTCTTGAATGGGACATGAAATGATTCCCATTTCTACTAGAATTTCTTCCTCTAGGCTTATTTTGCCCATATTTAATGAACATTCCATTGACTCTTCTCAGGTAGCAAGAAAATTTCCATGTGAAGGAACTCCCAATTGGGTCACATTACTAGTTTCCAAAAGTGTTGTTGACACCTCATGCATGATCAATGTAGTCTTTCCAGTGACTAATGTTATCACTAGTGCATCTTATGATTTTGGTAACAAGCATAACAAAATCATCACTTGGTATTGATCATCTATCTTCATACCAACACTTAAGAGTTAAGAAATACATTTATTGAACATGTTTAGATGGCTTCTAACCCATTCTCAAAGTAAATAATTCTTTCTTCAAGTAAAGCCTATTTGTAATAGAGTTCAAATTTTTTCCACAACTTTGATGAAGATGTCTCAATTAATACACTATATTTGACTTCAAAAACCAAACTCAAATGAGTAGTACTCACTGGATTTGCTTCCATTTCTTCCCAATCATCTTCCTTCATGCTTTCTAGCTTTGTTCCCTTCAATTCCTTAAAAATACCATGTTGCACTAGTGCATCCTTCACATTGCTTTGTCAAATGTTGAAATTAATGTTTCCATTAAATTTATCTATGTCAAACTTTGTTGCAGCCATGCTTCTCAAGTCAGAGCCTCCAACCTTTGGCTCTAATACCATTTATAGGGGACAGTAGAAGTGCAAACCAAAAAGAGTAACAAAAATGAATGCGGAAGTGAAAAATTAACAATAACAAAAAACAAGAGAACAAGAAATTTATACGGTTTGGTAAATTAGCCTAGTCTATACCCAAAATCATAAAAAATCCATTTCTATCACTTCTTGGTAGAAGTATCTTAACTCAATGTCCAATTTACCTTGAATACCAAGAATAATATTATGATCACAAAGATAACACTCAAACCTGAATCCCCATTACACTTAAATCACACATATAAACAAAAACAAACAACTCAAAAAATACCCAAATGTTCTTTCCATTTGATTGCCCCAAAACTCTCAAAAATGCAAACAATATAGTTAAGATTAATATATGCTTACTGGTGTACTCACCTCATCCTATCTAATATCACATATATAGATACATGAACTCATTTCCTTATATTTGATGGGAGCTCACACATTCAAAACACCCAACATATTTAATGCATATAAAACTTTTAAGGCTTCTTATCTTCACATGACCAAATACACATTCAAGACTTATTAACTCCATATACATCCATCATTTAACTTCCTACTAACATTAATACCCAATATTTATAATAGCCTTTTGCCTTTCTAACTTCATATGTTATAGGCAAATGAGAAATCAAATGTTATAATTACTCCAACAATCTCCACCTTGGCTTTGAAAAAAATATCAACATATATTATCAATTACATATTTCCCATACACAAACTCATTGTACTCCATTTATGGGTAGGATACACCCATCTCTCCATCTTCAATTGAAGGTAATTTTACTTGAAATTGCTTCACCTTGAAAGCAACCCTATAATACCATACTTATACTACCAAAACATTTAACCTATTTATTGAAGTTTACATGTTTCATTTATCTCACCTTATCATCACTAATACATGATTTCAATTTCAATTTGTCACTAATAATTACCTTACCCTTAATGGTAGTTGTAGCTCTACCATAGATAGAATGTCCAAAAAACTTATGCAAACTTCCCTTCTTTGTTCCTTTCATTATGACAATGGAACCTTTACTCACCTCCATAGACTCGTTCTTTACTGAAAAACCATAGCCAAGAGAATCCATCCTGCTTAATGAGATTAAATTCTTTCTTAAACTAGGAATAAATCTCACATTACCAATTTTTTGGATAACTCCATCATACATCTTCATCTTGATGGTTCCTTTTCCAATGATCTTACTCCTTCATCCATTAGCCATGATAACATCACCTTTCTTATAAGGATTGTAACTATAAAACAATTTCTTGATTCCACACATATGGAGACCACATGCAAAATCCAAAACCCAATCATTCTAGTAGCCTTCGCCTATAGTCAAGCATATGAAATCAGAATCCAATCATAAGTTTTGGTGACATTTAGCTCTTTTTTATCTTTCCTTCTCTTTACATCGAGGCTTCATACATCTTTTAGTCATTTTTTACAAAACCTCTTAATTTGCTACCTTTTATGACAATAATAACAGTCAATGTCATCTCTTGAATGAGATATGAAATAATTCCCCTCTCTACTATGAACTTGCTCTTGAGTCTTTCGGTAGCAAGAACATATCCATATAAAGAAATTCCCAATTAAATCACATTACTAGCTTCAAAAAGTATTGTTGACACCTCATCTATGGCTAACAAAGCTTTTCCACAAGTAATGTTGTCACCAATTTATCATATTGTTTTTGGAATGAGAATAAGAAAATCATCGCTTGGTGTACATAATCTATCTTTATATTAACACCTAGGAGTTCAGAAATACACCTATTGAACATGTTTAGAAGGCATTTATTATCATCACCTTCATCGATCCTTAAAAGAAAAAAAATATTTCTTCAAGTAAAGTTTATTTGTAATGGACTTTGACATATACAATTTCTCTAATTGTTCCCACTACTTTGATGGAGAAGTCTCATTTAGCAAACTATATTTGACTTTAGAAACCAAACTCAAATGAATAGTACTCCTTACTTTGCTTCCATTTCTTCACAATTATCTTCCTTCATGCCTTCTGGCTTTGTTCACTTCAATGCCTTAAGAAGACCTTGTTTAACGAGTGTATCCTTCACCTTGGTTAGTTTAATATTCAAATCAATCTTTCCATCCAATTTCTCTATATCAAACTTAATTTGTTGTTTCCATATTTCTTAATTTAGGACTGTAATTCTTGTTGTACTTTATGTCTATATGCTGGCTTCCCGTGTGTAAAACATGCTTTCTAGCTATTTTACTCTATGTAAGGTTTCCTACTATAGATCAATAATGCATACACATATATAGTTAGGTAGATTGTGATTTAAAGCATGTTTTACACACATCACGGGGTTGGTTGTTTATTATGCATGCTATGTCATGAATAGTGATTTTTGTTTCTATTTAAGTACAAGTATTTAACAATTTTTTGGTTCCAAAAAGTGGGATTTTTGTACACCTTAGGAGAGCCTTAATTGGACCCATAATTGTTCCCATGATGAGATGGTTAGAAAGGACCTTAACGAGGTTGGTTGGTCGTTAGTAGTTATCGCTAAATGCCCCTATTAATTGTTGCAACTAATTCAAAAAAAACTATTGAAACTCTGCCAAAAAATTTATCATTTTGAATTCCATCTTCACTAATTATCTTAAAAGTGTTTCAATAATTGTGATACCTATATGTGAGTGAAAAAGAGTATGGTTGACTATTTTATGAAGTTCATGAGAATAACACTTTAAGAGTAGGTTGGGCTAAATTATTTAAGTTCTCATATCTTTGGTTGTGTGAGATAAGAGGTTGAATATGTTTCCTACCTTGGTTGTGTATAATAAGTGGTTGGTTATGTCACATGTTGATGAAGATGGTTTATGGTTAAAAGTGGCTCAAATGGTGGTTACTAGTTGTTTGTTATTGATGGTGGTCCTTATGGTAGATTGTACATAATACACTTCACTAATCTATGGTCCCTAATCACACTACATCAAGTGGTGTTAGCTTCTGAGGAAAGTTGGGTTCATGTGTCAAACTAGGTTATTATGGAGGCAATAAGTGAGGACAGTAATATGCAGTTTAGATAGAAGTCCTTAGAGGTATTAGTGGTTTTATTTCCTTTAGGATTGTAATTATTTTATTGCTTAGTGAATTGTTTGTTGTCGAGTGGTTGCTATAAGCACCCTGAGTAAAATCTAAGTCTTGATATTTTATGTTACCGTATATAGGATTCTAACTCTAACTGAAAACTTTCTTGATTATGTTTTACCTTCTTTACTCCATATTTATTCAACCTATGCTCATATTTTCTGTTTGAGTTTATGAACTAATGGCTTGAGATTATATCTTCTATTGTTATTTTTATTTTTCTACTACTTGTGGGGACAAGTGCTTTAAGAGTTAGTATCTTCATACCTTGGTAGTGTATCAAATATTACACTCTTTCAATTGATATCAAAGCGGATATGCCATTTTTGAGTTTAACCACTCTTGTGTTAATCCTTTCCTCTTTCTTTGTGTTAAATTCTATTAATTTCTTATGATGGATAATATGGGAGGTTCAGTTGGAGGACCACCTAATTTCAATGGCTTGTGTATTATTTTTAACTAGTGATCTCAAATGTGTTCCTACTTGAGATCTACAAAAAATGATGTTTGGTCCTTAATTGAGAATGGTTGAATGTGCTTAATACACATTACAAAGGCTAGTTTTGTTAAACCTTAACCCATGGTTGCTTGAAAAAAAAAGGACCTTCATCTCAACAATATAAAATGTCAAGGGATACATCTTCTCATTAATTCAATTACTATTGAAGACTCAACTTTGATCTCTAAGTTCAATACTCCAAAAGAAGCTTGGGACTTCTTAGAAAAGAAATATGATAGACTTTCTTATCAAACTATTGGAAAGGAAAAAATGTTGTTTGATTTGACCATTGGAATCAAAGAAGGAATCAGTATTACAGTGTTTGGTTTGCCACTGGAATGGAATGATAAAAAATTGTAAATTACCTTAATATCATTTAATTATTATTTTTTCGTCAGACAAAATATATTATTAAAATCAATATTTTTCTAAATAATTATTACTTAAAAAGAAAAAATATTATTTTTCTAAATAGGGTTTAGGGATTTGGGGTTTAAAGCTATATTTATGGGTTAAGGTTTAGGGTTAAAATTATTTTTTTAAATAGGGTTTAGGGTTTTAGGATTTGGGATTTTGGATTTAGGGTTTAGGGTTTTAGGATTTGGGGTTTAGGTATTGGGCTTAGAGATTTTGGGTTTAGGGTTTAGGATTTAAGATTTTGGGATTTAGGGTTTTAGGTTTTGGGGTTTAGGGTTTAGGGTTTAGTGTTTTAGGGTTTAGGGTTTATGATTTTGGGATTTAGGTTTTGGGATTTGGGATTTGGGGTTTAGGGTTTTAGGATTAAGGGTTTATGGTTTATGGTTTTGGGGTTTTGGGTTTAGGGTTTAGGGTTTTAGGATTTGGGATTTTGGGTTTAGGGTTTTAGGTTTAAGGTTTTGGGATTTGGGTTTTGAGTTTAGGGTTAAATTTGGGGTGGGGGTAAAATTGGAAAAACATTGAGATGGAAATGGAATCATGATTCCTAAAGAGGGGAGAAGGAATTTTGATTCCTTCTCCTTTAGGAATTTTGATTCCTTCTGCTTTAGAAATCGATTCCATTCTTGACTCCTTTTTCAGCCCAACCAAACACACAAATGGAAGAAATCAATTCTAATTTCTTCCATTCCTTCCAACCAAACATAGAATAAAAGATTGTCCATTATAGTTCCTCATATTGAACAAATGCTAGTTATAATGGCTAGTTTTATCTTCGAGAGTCATATAATCAACTTATTTTATGACCAAAATCAACTGCAATTTGAAGGAAAAGGATAAGAAGCATTTGAACGTCTTTGGTCAATTTCTTATTTTGACCTTGGATGTCCCTCTCCCCTGTATCTAACAAATCTGACTTCTTTTCTTTCTCAAACCCTCTAAAAGACTCACCATGATATGATAGAAATATGTTGAATCATATAGAAGAGTTGTTGAATCCTTTTATCACCTTCAATAATGAAGTTGTGGCTTTGTAGAATAAAGTAATTGTGATTTCAAAGAGTTGAAATATTCCCTTGGTGATACTTCTCATGATTACAATGACAATCATAATGTGGTATAAACTCCCCTAAAGGCTCAAGCATCCATTTGTTGGTATTTTGATAGTGAATGCTCTAGACACATGATTCGATATGAATCCTTCTTCAAAAAACTTACTCTCACTAATGATGGATTGGTTACATTGGTAATGAAAATATGGATTTAATTTATGGTAGAAGATTTATCAATGCTCCTGAAATTTCTAAACTCAAGGATATTCTTTGCATGGAAGGTCTCAAGGCTAATCTTATTAGCATCAGCCAAAATATGTGATAACAAGTGCACCATCAATTTCATTAAAAAGTATTACACTATATAGGATGATTCATGCAACACTCTTGTCAAAGAATTATGCTAGAAGACAAATATTATTGTGTGGGTACACCTTCTAAGAGAAAATCTAAAGCTTTTGATAAGTTCAAAACCCTACCTCAAGCTACAAAATGAGAAATTTGAATCCATTGGTACAATGGTCAAAATTAGGAGTGACCATGGTAAATAATTTGAGAATTCAAAGTTCATTGCCTTTCAAGGTGAAATATGTATTCAATATTAGTTGTCAGCCCCCAAGACCCCTCAACAAACTGGCTAGTTGAAAGGAAGAATAGAATTAACCAAAAGATGGCTTGGGTCATTCTGACTAGCAAACAATTTTTGGGCTACAATTATTAACACTACCTATAATACACTGAATCGTTATTTCTTGGGGCCTAGTACATGTCAGTATTCGTATGAGCTTATGCATGAAAAGAGACCCAATGTTAAGCACCTTCGTTTGTTTGGTAGTACTTGTTATATTCTTAGGGACAAAGATTGGTCTTTGAATTTTCATAGGATACTCCAACAACAGCCATGCTTATTGGGTTTACAATTTAAGAACTTCTACAGTCATGGAATCAATCAATGTTGTGATTGATGACTATGGCACGACTAAAATTATGGAGTCAAATGATAGTGCTATTTTTGGTGATTGGGGTTTTCCACACAGTACCATAGATAATGTGGAAGGTGGTGTTAGGATGAGATGTCAACAATAAGAGACCTTGAACTACATGTGTTTCATTTCTACTATTCTCCCTAAAAATGCTAGGGAAGGCCTACAAGAAGTTAATTAAGTCAAATTTATACTGGAGGAACTTAACCATTTTTAGAGGAATGATGTCTGGTACTTATTCCTTGACTTGTAGACAAACATGTTATAGATACACACCGATTGTACAAAAGTAAGGAAAATGAAAATGGGATAATAGCTCAAAACTAGTCTTATTTTGTTGCTTAAGGATATACTCAGATTCAAAGAAGAGACTTTGATGAAATCTTCATTCTTGTTTCCCACCTAAAGTCTGTAAGACTTGTCCTTGGTCTTTCCTACTACTTTCGTTTTAATTTATATCATATGGATATGGATAGTGCTTTTCTAAATGGAGTTATTAAATAAAAGGTCAATGTGGAATAACCTAAAGGGTTTAAAGACCACCACTTTCCTAATTATATGATGACGCTCAAGAAAGCATTGTATGATTTGACATAAGCTCCTCATGCTTGGTTTGAGCATCTTACCACATTTCTCCTCAATAATGGTTTTCTAAGAGAAGTCGGTGACAAAACTTTAATTTTTTCAAGAAACTATGGTGAAGTTGTTATTATTCAAGCATATGTTGATGACATTATTTTTTGGTCTACCAAGAATGATCTGATTCAAAATTTTACTATTACTATGCAAAGTGAGTTTGAGATAAGCCTATTTCGTGAATTAAAGTTCTTTTTTGGATTTCAATCCAAACAGATGAAAGATGGGATCTTTCTCTCTCAACCAAAGTATGCCAAGTAATTGGTTAAAAAGTTTGGTTCGGAAAATATCACTCTTACTCGAAACCCCATGAGTAGCATCCTTAAACTTCATCAAGAACCTTCTGAAAATGAAGTAGAGTAGACTTTGTACTAGAGTATGATTAGGAGTTTTCTCTACTTGATTGCTAGTTGTCCAAACATTTTTTTCAATGTAAGAGTTTCTTCTAGATACAGGCTAACCCTAAAGAGTCACATCTTATTTTTGTCAAAGAGATCATAAAATATGTCAGTGACCTATTTAAATTTGGTATTTGGTATCCTCTGGACAACACTACAAATTTGGTTGGGTACACAACGATCTATTTGTATGGTTAAATTGTTTGAGAGGATGGATGCACTAAACTTTTTACATCATTACTTGATCACATGAAACAATTGGGTAACTTTTCTTTTCCTTCTTTTTCTCTTTAATTTACTTTTATTAAAATTTAGGCATTTTTAAAAAAAATTCTTAAACATTTACTTTTTTTTCTTTTATTTAATTAATTTATTAGTTTTGGAATAGTTAGGTTCATTTTTTAAATTTTGTGCAAAATTATCATGTTTTTAGTTGATTTTAAGCAATCGATTGAGTCTTTGCATTATTGGATTAATATCATAAACATGTTATTGAATAATTTGATAATTAGTCTTTTTTGTCATTTTTTGTACTTCATGATTGAATGTTGAGATTGAGATAAATCCAAAATTCATGTTTAGGAATCAAATAATAGAGAGTACCTTGTGAGAATATTTTGAGCTTATAATATTTTTATTCTAAGTGATAATATTGTTCAACTCATTTAAATACTCTTATTATTATTTTAAATTATTAGATGAATTGAATTTTAGGATTTCAAACATTCAATGAAGTTTTATGTACTTATTGGTATTGCTTTAATGGAATGACTTAAGTAAAAATTGAAAGTGTATGCCTTTTTTCGTTCATGCATGACTTCAATAAAGAGAGTTATATAGGGGTTCCCTAAAGTTAATACAAAAAGAGTCAAATTAGCCACTCGCCAAATCATAAAATTATGTACATGGGTCCTCTCCCTAAAAAAATAAAAGGAATAAAAAGGAGAGAAAAATAAATAGTATAACTACATACTATAACCCAAAAGTTCTTAAAGTTGAGAGAATGGCTATTACCACAAAAACAAAAGAGAAAGGAAATCAATCCGCTTGAAGTGATTGTATTTTCATTCATCTCTAAAGTCATATAATTAACATTCTCACTTGATTTTAATTGATGCTTGAAATTAATATTATTTTTTTATAAATCTTGTCATTTAATTCATTTTATGATATTTGTATTATGCATTTTTTAGCCTTTCTTCTTTAATCATAAACCCATTAAATCATTTCTTTACATTACTTTAATTCACATATATCTATTGAGTGTTTGAATCCATAAGATTAGTGTAATATTGAGAGTATGACTTGTGAGGATTAAAGTCGAAACAAATTTGGATTCCAAACACTGAAATTAGGTAAGTCAATATTAATACATGTTTAATATGGAATATGAATTTTTGATTTGTAAATAATATTTAAAATAAATTGTGAATCTTTGGGATGTTGTTATAACTTATGCTTTGAATTATTGTTATGAACTTAAAAGAAACTAAAGTATAAGAAGATTTGTTATTTTTCATTTTAGTTATATTTTTTTTCAATTGTTAATTATTTGATTTTGTGTTTGTCATTTCTTTAAGATTTAGCATTTAGTAGGATGTTTACAATTACCATCATTGAAAGCCTTCACAAAACTTAAACTCATCCACTAAGACAATCTATGGGTTTAAAGGCTTGTTGCATATGCTAAATGCAATCATGTCCATCTAAGGAAATGATGTAGGTTAATTTAATTTATTTATTTTAATTTTTGTTTTTAGTTTTTAATTTTCTTTTCCAGAGACTATTAAGAAGCTAGTTGAGGTTGTGATGAGTGTTGGAAAAGAACTAATATTACATTATTTTATTTACATTTAAATGTTATAAATAGATTTGAATATGCATGATTTTATCATTATTTAAAGCAAATCTATGTAATCGGAATCATGGGTATTTTCTATTGTTTTTTAGAGATTTGTTAGCTTCAACTTGGTAAATTAATAAACACTTGAATAATCATACCTGAAGCACTCCTTTGCAACTTAAAAGATTAAAAGGTCAAAACATGTAAAGCTTACATGTGATCTAACCAGTTTGTTAGAGGTGAAACAAGTAGCTTGAATTAAGTTGTGGCAAAGAAATAGTTATGCTATGGTAGGACCCTCCCTATTTGAAATGAGATGACCAAAAATGAAACATGGGTAGCTGATGAGTGCTCAAAAAACACTAAAATTACCATGATTTTATGCACATTAATTGATTAAAAATATATATTTTTATAGGATTTTATCATATATTTATATATATTTGCCTTTTTCGGAATCATGGGTATTTTTATTGTTTTTCAAGTATTTTCACTTAGAAACATAACATAAAGACTCAAAGAGGAATACTAGAGGCAATACATCACAAATATATTCATAAAATAAATGAGTAAAAGTCAACAAATTGGACAAATTGGTCAAAAAGGTCAAAAATGAGGAAATCGCGCCGCCCAAGGAATTCTTGGCTATAGTGTTTTCTTTAGATATTTCGGTCTTATTTAGTAGGATCAAAAGTGATTGTGCATTCGGATCATACTGTTTTAAGATACCTATTAAGTAAACCAAATTCCAAGCCAAGATTAATCAGGTGGGTTTTACTCTTACAAGAATTTGACTTAGAAATCAAGGATAAGAAAGGCAGTGAAAACTTAGTAGCTGACCATTTGTCTAGGTTGATTTTTGACTTCAATTCTCTTAAAGATGAGAGTAATGAAGATATAGTTGAAACCTTTCCTGATGAATAGTTATTTTCAATAGGTCCGAACCCATGGTATGTTGATATTGTAAACTATCTTGTCACTGGTGTTTTGCGACCTAACACTTCATATCAGGACAAGAAAAGGTTTTTTAAAACTATTAAGGACTATTTCTGGGATGACCCTTATTTATACAAGATTGGTCAAGATCAAGTCATCCGGAGATGTGTACCTGAAGAAGAACATAAGAGCATTCTAACTTTTTATCATGAACTTCATTATGGGGGCCATTTTGGTGGTGAAAAGAAAGTCGGTAAGGTATTACAGTTTGGATTCTTTTGGCCTACTCTTTTTCAAGATGCTCATATGTTTTGTGCACAATGTGATAGATGTCAAAGAACAGGAAACATAAGCAAAAGAGATGAAATACCTTTGACATCTAATTTAGTTGTTGAACTCTTTGATGTTTGAGGGATTGACTTTATGGGTCCTTTTCCCCATCCAATGGTTTTCAATATATTTTGGTTGCTGTGGATTATGTATCCAAGTGGGTAGAAGCTATCCCTACTAAAACCAATGATGCTAATGTTGTTGTTAAATTTTTGAAGGATTTAATATTCATCAGGTTCGGAATGCCTAGAGCTATAATAAGTGATGAAGGTAGCCATTTTTGTAACAAGATCTTTGATGGAGTACTAAACAAGTACAACATCACACATAAAGTAGCTACTCCATATCATCCCCAAACTTCTGGTTTAGTGGAAGTAAATAATAGGCAAATTAAGGGAATATTGGAACGCATTGTGCGTTCTTCAAGGAAGGATTGGGCATTTAAGTTAAATGATACCTTATGGGCATACCACACCGCTTACAAACCACCTATTGGGATGAGCCCTTATCGATTAATCTTTGGGAAAACGTGCCACCTTCCAGTTGAACTTGAACACAAGGCTTACTAGGCAATTAAAGAGTTAAACATGGATTTAGATAAAGTAGGAGAAAAATGGTTACTCCATCTTAATGAGTTGGAAGAAATTAGGAATGAAGCCTATGAGAATGCCAAATTATACAAAGAGTGTACTAAGCGCTATCATGACAATAGGCTAGTTCCTAAGACTCTTCACCCTAGAATGCAAGTTCTTTTATTTAACTCTCGTTTGAGATTGTTTCCAGGAAAGCTAAGATCAAGATGGGATGGACCATTCAAAATAGTTTAGGTATTTGAACATAGAGTAGTAAAACTATTGGACTCCAAGACACAAAAAACATTCAAAGTCAATGGGCATCGTGTGAAGCCTTATTTAGAAGAACCAAACAACATTGCTAAAATGGATTGCATTTGGCTGAGTAACCGTTAGCACCATAAATTTACGTCTTACTAAGATGTTAAACTAAGTGCTAGATGAGAGGAAACCCATCATTTTAGGTAATTTTTTGTTATTTGTTTTATTTACAGGATTTTATTGTTTATTTTACTTTAATTACATGTGAATAATTTTAAAATTATTAAAACTAAAAATATTTGTTGAGATGTTAGAAGTTTACAGCGATATGTCTGTGTGAACTTTATTGATGAATATGATGGATACACCTGCATTTCTCCATTACTACTTGCACATTCTTAGGAAATAGGTAATTTTTCTTCTCTTTTCTTTTTATCTTTAATTTACAGTTGTTACATTGAGCACAATGTAAGTTCTAGGTTGGGGGTGGTGAAAAGTTACCATACTTAATTTAAAAAAAGATTTAATAATTTAAAAATAAAAAAATTAATTTTTTCTTTTTTATGTTCACATTTTCATTTTTTGTGTTTGGTTTTATTTTTGTTTTGTGTGATTTAGTAATTTTTGGAATTTAAAAAAAATAAAAAAAATAAAAATATTTTCTCACAAAAATTTATTATTTTTTTAAATCAAATTTAAGTAAATAGTTAATTCTTTTGTACTGTTAGATTAATTTTTGAAAAAATATGACGAAATATTTTGTAATTATTTTTGGTAATTAGTTAGTTTTTGTTATAACTAGTATTTCTTGATAAGATGTAGAAATTATATTAAACCCAAAATCGATGTTTATGAATTTGTTTTAGTGGAGACTACCTTTGTGAGATATAATTTGAGCCTAATTTTCTTTATTCAGAGTGAAATATATATTTTTTCTACTACAAACATATTTCTTATTTCTTCAATTTTTTAGATGATCTCTATAGGTATTAGCATTGAATGTATGAATTTTTTTCTCATCTTAATAGAGTATCGTATATTTTTTATTATTATTTTTGCTTAGATTAAATGATTTGAGTAGAAATTGATAGTATATGCTTATATCTCATTCATGCATGACTGCTACAAAAAAAAGAGACATATCTGGGGTTACCTAAACCAAGATCAAACAAAAAGGCCACAAAATTAACCACTCACCAAAATCCAAAAAAATGTACAATCTGTACATGGGTTGACTCTCTAAAAAAATATATATATATATTGCAAAAAAAAATCTTCAGAAAGAAAAAAAAGAAAAAAAGAAAAATAGAGATGTAAAGAATATATAGTATAATCTACATACTATGACCCACATTGCCTACAAAGTTGTGAGTACAGGCTAATTACAAAAGAAAGATATAGGAAGTAATTCCTTAAAAAGTCATTGCACTTTCTTCATTTGTAAAAGACATATATCTTGAAATTATTTCTTCTTGAGTTTGATTTATGGATGAAAATAATTTTTATATATGATATCTTTATAATTTATACATTCGATTCCTTTCATGAGATCAAGGTTAAAATAACACTTTGAGCCTTTATTCTTTATACATATGCGAACATATTAGTTCATTTCTATACATCAACTCTTTCGCATATAAATTAGTATGAGTGTTTGAACCCATAGGATTCAGTTTTTTGAGAGTATTGACAAGTGAGGAATAGAGTCGAAGTGAATTCGGATTCTAGACACTGAAATTGGGTAAAATTAAATTTATACATTTTTTATATGAAATATGAAAATGATTTTCGACTAATTATTATAATAAATCATGATTGTTTAAGACGATTAAAATAACTTATGCTTGAGATTTTAATTATGATCTTAAAGGAGATTAAAAAGTATGAGACATTTTTGTGATATGTTGTTTTCTTTTATTCTTAAAAGTTAATTTTTGATTTTGTTGTAATTTTAGTTTTTGAGTTGATTTTTTTTATTATTTCTTTTAATTTTTACATTTAGTTCAATGTTTGTGGGTATCATTACTGAAAACTCTCACGAGACTCAAACTCGTCCACTAGGGCAACCTAGGGGTTTAAAGGTTTGTTGCATAGGCTAAATGCAACTGTGTCAATCCACGGAAGTGATTTAGGATAGTTTAATGTTTAGTTTTTATCGCTTCTCTTGCTAAGGGACTAGCAAGAAGCTGGTTGGGGGTTGTGATGAGTGCTCAAAAAGCACTAAAATTACCATGATTTTATGCACATTAATTGATTAAATATATATATATATATATTTATATGATTTTATCATATATTTATATATATTTGCTTTTCGGAATCACATATATTTTTATTGTTTTTTAGGTATTTTCGCTTAAAAACGTAACTTAAAGACTCAAAGAGGAATACTGGAGGCAATACATCACAAATATATTCATAAAATAAATGAGGAAAATTCAACAAATTGGAAAAATTGGACAAAATGGGTCAAAAAGGAGGAAATCACGCCACCCAACCGGGCCGAGCAGCCGCCGCCCGTGCGCGCTCTTGTTGCTTGCCGCGCGCTCCATGCACGCCCCTACTGCTATCTGTGCCCCAATCCGCGCTCGAAACCTACCCACTGACGTCATCTTCACCTACTACGTGTTTCCTCCATTTTTATCATTTTTTCACCCACTTTTTATTCCTTTCCTCACCTATAAATACTCACATTCTCTTCACTTCATACCACACCTCAAAACACATCTTCTCTTCTCTTTCTTTCTCTCATTTCTTAGTTTTTAAGCTTTTCTTAGTTTTTAGCTTTTCTAAGTTAGTTTCTCTTAGTTTTAGAGTTCTTCTGTTTTTGAGAAGAACTAGTTATGTTTTTGTAATTTATTTGCTTTTCGATTCAATAAATGGGAGTGAAAATTTCGTTTGGAGATTTTCTAGCAACAGGAATAGCATCGAAGTACTGTAAGGATTTTATTTTCTTTATAGTTATTTTTTATGCTTTATTCTTACATGTTATATTTAATTTGTCTGTGATTAAATTTAACTTTGCTGGTTGTTTGTAAACATGATATAATAATAACGTTGTTATGCTTGCGAAATATTAAATAGGTAAAAATCTCTAAAATGAATTATTTTATTTTTATTCAAAATTTTATATTAAGAATGTTAGAGAGAAATATATTATTTTTCATTACAAACTTAAATCTGAAAATTAGATTTTAAGATTTAGTTATCCGGTCTGATTTAGAGTAGTGCTCTTTTATTTGTTGGTATAATCGCTCGGTAGTTAGAGTGAAGCTCTATTTCAAAAGTTTTTATAAGAATTATTATCTGAAAATATATTGACAACATGTTTTCAGTAGTGGTTTTAAAACTTGAAAGTTAGTACTTGGATAATTAAATTGTTAGGTTTAATTTGGACACCTTGAATAAAGTTTAAACTGTCTAACCCCACCAAAGGTGAAATTTAAATGGTTCATTTTCAATCTCTTAGAAATAGGAATTAATTTAATTAACCAAATTAGTTATCAACCCCAGCCATAGGTGTTAATTGATTTGTTTAGTTAACAAATAATATCTAACCTCACCAAAGGTGGTATTCATATAAAAAAGAGAGAATCAATAAATTTCAATTTATATCTTTAATAACCTAGATAATATGAGCAAGCATAATTAACTTAGTTATTATATCCATAAATACTCCACTATTATAAATGATATAATTTGCATAAATATTTATTGAATATGTATCTATGTTTATTTTTATGTTATTAGATTAGAAACACAAAAACCAAACTATCGTGACAGGATGTTTAGGATTTAATTTTGTTTTTAAAAGTTTGAATAATAAATTAAAAATCACATATATTCCTTCTTTAGAACGACCTTGTGAGTCTACTTATCATTTTCTACGAAATGATTTGTGCACTTGCGAGAGTTTTATAAATATAAAACCAAAGTATTGGCAAAATCGGCGATGCCGGTTTTCGTTCATGAGTAGCGAGGCATGATTGTTTTTCTATCATGATCCATTTTTGGTGCTTTTCATGCAAATGTGAAACATGCTCTTCTAATTTTTACTATTAATGAGATAATCATCAAAGAAAACAACCACAAATTTTCCAAGAAATGCATGTAAAACATGATTCTTAAGTCTTATAAAAGTACTAGATGCATTTATTAATCCAAATGGCATGACTAACCATCCATACAAACTATGTTCAGTCTTAAATGCAGTTTTTCATTCATCGCCCTCTTTCATTCTAATTTGATGGCATACACTTTTCAGATCAATTTTAGTAAAAATGCAAGAACTATACAATTCATCTAACATGTTGTCTAACCTAAGATTAGCATGTCTATGCTTTATTGTAATGTTATTGATGGCTTGGAAATCAACACACATCCGACTTGAACCATCCTCCTTAGTCACAATTAGCACTAGAACTGCACATGAACTAAAGCTTTCCCTTACTTAACCATTGGTCAAGAACTATTCAACCAGCCTTTGAATCTCCTTGGTGTCTTTTAGATTGGTTCTATAGGCTAGTCGGTTTGGAAGAGATGCTGCTGGTATAAAGTTAATTTGATGCTCAATCCCTATAATTAATGGCACACCATAGGGAATATCTTTAGGAAACACGTCTTCAAATTCCTACAACAAAGAAATAATAGCACCAAGCAAAGAAAAATTAAGATCGATAGTGGAAAAACTAGCCTTAATCTACCAAAGTAAAAGTATGGGCTGTTTTGTACAAATAACGCGCTTGACCTCACTTGTCCTAGCATAAAAGCTCACATTTTTTCTCTCTTTCTTTTCCACTCTTTTTTTTTTACTCTTTTATTTTTCCTTTTCTTTTCCACTCTTTTCTTTTTTGTTACTCTTCTCTCTTTCTTTCTTTTTCTCACTCTTTTTCTTTTTCCTCACTCTTCTCTCCCTCTTTTCCTTTTCGGCTCTTCTCTTTTCTTTTGTCATTTTTAATTGGTCTTTAAAGACTTATTTAGGAGTAAGGAGTATAATGTAATATTTCTTCCATCTCTCACAAAAGAGTACTTATTCCTATACCCATCATGTATAACCCTCTGACCATAATGCCATAGCCTACCTAACAAGATATGCCCAGCTTGCATTGAAATAACATCACACAACACTTATTCTTTGTATTTTTCAATAGAAAAAGGTACTAATAGTTGCCTATTCACTCCTAATTCTCCGCTATCATTCAACTATTGCAGCTTATAAGGCTTAGGGTGTTTAATCATCGGCAATCCTAGCTTCTCGACTAGGGTGGTATTAGCTACATTAGTATACCTTCCCCGTCAATAATAACATTACAAACCTTATTGCTCACATGACATCTTGTGTGAAAAATGTTTTCTTTTTGTTATTCCATGTAATCTTCTTTAATTTGAACACTTAAAGATCTCCTTATCACAAGTGCTTCACCATCCACCGCACCTATTCTTCATCACTAGCATCCTCTGATAGTGGCATTTCTTCATCTTCACTCACATCTTTAGTTCCCACCTCTCCATTTGCTTGTGTGATCATTCCTCTATTTTTTGAACATTCAGAGGCTATATGACTCCTATCAAGACAATGAAAACACTTAATATAACGATTACAAGTTAGGGTTTCGATTTTACCTTTTTCCACCTCCTTGGACTTAAATGCTTTGGGTATAGGCTTGGAACTTGATCCTTCATCCTTTTTCTAGTTTGATTTCTAAGGCATCGTAGGATCTAGTTTAAATGTGGTAGAACTTGATTTTGGTGGTAGTGTTTGGCTACTTCTTCTATTTTAGTTTCCCTTCCATTTTAATTGCTATGTGGACCATATCATCCAACTCTACATAATGGTGAAGTTCCACAATGTTGGCAATGTTCGAATTCAACCCACTCGAAAACCTAGCCATTGTGGCTTCCCTATCTTCCTCTACATTGGCCCTAATCATCATCAATTCCATTTATTTATAGTATTCATCTACTGACTTAAATCCTTGATTAAGTCTTTGTAATTTTTGGTGAAACTCCCTATAATAATAACTAGGAATAAACCTTTTTCTCATAATTACCTTTGTATCTTTACAATTACCAATTGGCCTTTCACGATTCCTTCTCCTACTAATCACTAATTGATCCCACTAGTTTAATGCATAGTCAATAAATTGAATGATAGAAAATCTTACCTTCTTCTCTTTAGAGTAGTTATGGCACTCAAAAATGTGCTCTACTTTTTTCTCCCATTCTAGGTACAACTCTATCATGTGGCCTAAATGGTGATCTCTACTACCTTTCCTATCATTTCTACCTCCTTTATTTCCATTTATTCCTCCCATAGGCTTCTTCTTCTTCAAAGTCTTCCTCTCAATTACTATCTCTGAAGCTCTACATAAGCTTGTCTATTTGGCCTCTTAACATTTGAAATTCCTTGTGGTGCTCTTTATTTTAAGGTGCCTATTATAGCTTAATGTCTCTCCATCCCCTCATTCATGTCCACCATTATTGCATTCATCCTTTCAATTAATTGTTGTATAACACTCATCATGAATGTTATATCTAGTCTTTCTTTCTTCAAGGCTTGTTAATCTATTTTTGAATGACACTGTGAAACAACTAATACAAAAAAAATGTTAATAATAAAAAGTAATTAATTCCTCTCACCTACCTCTCGTGTTTAGCACTATTTGATTGCTCAAAGTTTCTAAGCAAACCAAACTATTCATGTATCCCAAACAATTGTAGAATTCACTATCACCAATTGTAGTTTGTAGTATCCAATTAAGTCAAAGCACAAGGAAACGGCTCAAGGTGTTAGAATTCCTAAAGTTAGAATAGACACGAATTGAACAAGACGGGACACATAATACGAGGTTAATAATAGCTCATAGAAAATTTAGGACAAAAATGATGAATAATAATAATAATAGAGTAGAATATTTTGAAGTAAAATTCTCTAGAAGGCTTGATAATATCATCTTTTTTGTACATATATTTCAAACCCTTTTTTATATGATTTGTTGGGCTTTTTTATATAAATCTACTCACAAAAGCCATATCAGAATTTACGATACTAATCTAGAAATTTTATGATATGAAAATAGAATACATAATTTCAAAAATCGGCACAGAAAATTATAAATAAAATCTAGAAACTTTTAATATGAAAATAACGCAAAAATTGTAGAAACTCAAGACTATTACGGTACATGTTCTTAAAATTATGATATGAAATTTAATACAAAATTAGAAAAAAATTACTTAAATGAAAAAGATAGATTTTGAAACAAACGTTGATGCTGGAATTAATTGTTTTTGTTATATCTGGAAATTAAATGCAAGAATACAAAAATAAAAGGATAGAAATATGAAAATCAAAATCTAAGGCTTCGATAACAAATAATATGAACCTTGCTACCCATAAATGTGATATGGTTTAAGAAATATAAGAGGCACGACCTAAGGCTCGATAATGAAATTGAAATCGATTATTAGAAATTAAAATTCAGATTTTAGAGCACTCACCTGAACTCAATGAAAATTAGTCATCAATGATTTAAGACGAAGAAAATGCCACAACGTTTGTAAATCTCTTGATAAGTTTATTTGGAGAGGAAAATGGGGCATTCAAGTTCTCAAATTTGATTTGAAAATCAAAATGTATTAATGATGAACTAGCCAAGGCAGCTAGAGCTATAAATGCTTATATAAGATACAATAAAAACCCCTAAAAGTAAAGAAATCTCCAATATTGATTGTACTCTCACAGTCAAGAAAATACTCAGAAAAATACAAAGGCTATGGTGATGACAAATCTATGTCGCGATGTTGGTTCTATTGTCTAAAAAACAATCAGCCCATGAAACTCTTGCTACGGTAGCCAAAAACCATTACCACAACTCGTATGATCCTACTTGAAATTTCAAATTTGCATTTATCTCATTGATTGGCTCCATCCTTGCCTTGTGCTCTATTTATTTCTTTCCATGATTGTTTAGACATATGGATTGACCCAAAGCCCGATCTATCTAATAGTCTGAGCCATCAGATAAGTCATCCTAGGAGGGCTTGCCTATACCCATGCCCATAACGACACTAGTAGTATAGGTCTTCCTACACACAAGACCCTTGGTGTTGGAAGGGAAACCTTTAGACCGAGCCATGGTATGGTCGACCTCAACCTTTAAATGTGTTTTCTTTTTACACTTATATCCCTCTAACATGCTGTGACATGTACTCCCTATGTTATTTATACATGTAAATGCAATTCTATATATATACATGGATCTCATAAGCGATCCACACATTCTATAAAGTTCTCTAACTTCTCTCTAGTTTTCTTTGCAAATCAAACCAATCCCAACATTTTGACACCCTCCGTGGGGCCCAAATTTGAAGGTTGAGCTTTGGATTTTGATCCCATACTTTCAAGGATTCACCCCAAGTTCTAAGAGAGAGAGACTTAGTAAGTGAGCATAGTTTTCTAGAATCACAAGCCATGGTAGGAGCATGAGCTGAGGAATGATTAAGATTAGGGAACGAGGAGCCATCATCGGTGTAGGACCATAATTTGCCAACCCTTAATCAGGCCAAAGTGAAGGTCGATCCCCACTAAGAGCTGGCATATGAAATTATTGATCTATGAAGAGAGTTCAAGGAAACCAAGTGAGAAAACAAGGCATTTCGATCACAGTCAAGCCACCTCCAAATTTCGAGCCGCTAACTTGGTTTGTAAAATTTGACCAGATCATTATATGCTCGAGCCTACATAGGGTGATAACGCAGCTTAAAGTGACCCTCCCCTAGCTCGATGAGGACCATTAAAGAGCATTTTCTTCAAGAGGGAGAAAGCTGGGAGGCACAATTCCAAGCACTAGAGGAAGCTAATAGAAAGAAAGACCAAACCTAGAAAAAGGTCAATGCAAAACAAGATAAGGGTAAGGCATAGTACAACGTGGATAGGGATTGTGAGCAACTGTGTGTCTCCCACTTTTATGATGAAATAGATCATAACAAGCCCTCAACCAAGTTTAATGGTAACTCATGTGCAACACTTCAAGACAAATATGGTCTTTGTGAGCCTCACTCAGAACAAAAGAGATGTATGATGTGTAAGTTGTTTGCTACCACCCTATGTGATGGCACACAAAAGTGGTTCAACAACCTATAATTTCGTACCATAACCTCATTTTCACAGTTTTCCAGGTTGCTTATCACCAATTATGCTTGCAACAAGCCCTTGAGGAAGGAGTCTTACAACCTTTTCTCAATCACCTAAGGAAGAGTTGAATCTACTGAAGAGTACATGAGATGGTTTAGGGAAGAAAATCTAAAGATAACATATTTTCCTAGCTCTATTATGATAGAGGCCTTCAAGTGGGGTCTGCCAAGGAATTCTAATTTTTTTACAAAACTAACCAAGATGGTCCCACAAACTTTGGAAGAAACTTATAAAGAGGCGAGAAAATTTGTCAATCTAGAAAGAGAGCTAGGTTTGGATATGAACAACAAGGAAACTGTGGAAACTGCACTAGAAAAAAGAGAAGAGAAGAATAAGCCCGAACAGGGCAAGCCAAGACAAAAGAATTAACAAAAACAAGAACTTCACGCCTAATAATAGGGTAAGCGGCCAATGGTCTAAGAATAGGGGGTCTTGAGGGAGGTTTCTATCTCCTCATGAAGACCCCTTGGTAATTACTCTAAGGATAGGATCCTACGATGTTTGTTAGATCATGATTGACATTGAAAGCTCTATTGACCTTCTTTTTCTGTCAATAATGAGGGCTCTAGGCATAAAAGAAATCAACATAGAAAAGAGAGAGCTACCCTTGGTGGGATTTAATAGTAGCACCAGCTAGACAATCGAAAATTGTGGTATTACCAGTCATGGAACAGGGATATATAGTGATGACCAAATTCATGGTAATTGATGTCCCAACACACTACAATGCCATTCTGGGCAAACCATGAACACATAAGATTAAAGTGGTTCCATTCATCTTCCACCAAGTCATCAAATACCCAACTGAAAATGGCATAAAGGAAATAAAGGGAGACTAGGAAAAGGCCATAAATTGTTATAATGACATTATGAAATGGACCACTCCCAAGTAGCAACCACAGTAGGGGCCTTTTCCTAAAAGGTTAGGAGGTGTATATCTAACAAAGTCTGCCAACTTAAATGAAGTGTGAGATCTACCAATTGGAGACAAGGAGGATGACCACTCTCTAAAGCTAAGTATGGACTTGATAAGGGAGTAAGGGAGTAGCTATCTCTTTTCCTAAAAGATAATTCCAATGTCTTTGCATGGAGGCATGCAGACATTCCTCAGATCGATCCTGAGATCATAACCTACAAATTGAATGTCGATTTGAAAGCTAGATCTATCAAGAAAAGGAAGAGGAAATTCCCTAAAGAAAAGAATGAGATGATTAAAAATTAAGTCACCACCCTTAAAGAGATAGAGATTACTAGAAAGGTCAACTACTCCTCTTGGTTGTTAAATGTGGTATTGGTAAAGAAAGCTTACGGATCACCCCATATGTGTATGGCCTTCATAGATTTAAATGATGCATGTCCAAAATATTATTTCCCCTTACAAGTATTGATCAGTTGGTTGATGCCATCATCAATTTCGACTTGATGATCTTTTTGGATGCATATTCTGATTATCATCATATCAAAATGAACCAAAAAAGATGAGGAGAAAACACCTTTCATCATTGAGGAAGGGACCTTCTGCTACACTAGAATGTCATTTGGATTGAAGAATTCAGGGGCCACCTATCAACACTTCCTTAATAATATGTTTACAAACTAGTTGGGAAGAAATCTTTAGGCATATATCAATGACATGGTGGTAAAGTCAATACAACCCGTAAACCATGTCAATGACTTGGAGGAAATATTCTTTATAATCCAAAGATATGGGATAAGACTTAACACTAAGAAATGTTTTTTTTTTGGTATTTCTTTAGGAAAATTCTTGGGGTATCTTATAATTGCCCAAGGGATAGAGGCCAACCCAGACAAAATACAAGCCCTAGTCAACATGGGGCCTCCTACCATGCTAAAAAGGATTCAACAATTGAATAGAAGAGTAGTGACACATTGAACATATTCATTTATAAGTGTAAATACAAGTGTTTTCCATTCTTCAAAATGTTGAGGAAGAACACATCAGTTTTTTGGAATGAGGATTATGACAAAGCCTTTCAAGGAATGAAATAGTACTTGAGCAAACCTCATGTCATAGTCAGCCCTCTCCTAGGAGAAATGCTTTATTTGTATTTAGGCATAGCCCCCACGACTGTAGTGTTGTACTCTTAGTTGAAAAGAAAAGGTCTAACCCCATCTACTACATAAGCCAAATCTTGATAGACATCCAAATGAGGTACCCAACGATCTATAAGTTAGCATTTACCTTGAAAATCAGTGCATGAAAGCTTAGACATTACTTTAGCTTGCACATAGTGGTAATACTCACCTCTCAACCACTTAAGAATGTATTAATGAGGTTAGAAGTCACAAAGAGACTGGCACAAATTGCCATAGATCTGGGAGAGTATGATATGAAGTATATGTCTAGAACTACCATTAAGGGACAAGTGGTGGTTGAATTTTTCATTGAGTTTAGTGAATCACCAAAGGTTACCGGTGATGAGGTAAAATAAGAAATATGTGGCATGGATCAAAGAGAAGGCCAACTTGGCAGGTATTCATTGATGGTTGTTGTCTCTTTTGGAGAACATAAAATCGTGCAAGTATACACGGTCACAAGTAATAAAATTTGATAAGTAAAGTATCGTTCCCACAGAGATTTGTTACTACTTTGTTGAGTACTAAAATTATTTCTCTTTGATTTTATCCAAAATAATCGTTAATTGGAAGATGTTTCACTACTAATTTTTGTAAACAATAAATAAGAAAAATCTAGGATTGCAGTTTCACCAAATTAATCCACTCAAATCATATTATTTTCTATTGATTTATATTTTTCTTGTACATTTAATTTGTCAACAGAGAACTACTAATTTTATCCATATGTCTCTTCCGATAACAAATAAACACACCTTGCTGAAATAACTCACTATATTCCTATAAGAATTAAATTCACCAAGATTCATTACGTTCAAAATTCTCCAATAATTGCACATACAATAAATAATGTTCCTCTCCTTTCATCATACATGTTACCCTAAACACGAGCAATATACACAAAAATGCCTTTCTTAAGTTTATTTAAGTGTCACAGATCATTTGATAAATTTTCCAATAATCAAAAGCATTAAGCACAAATAGAATAAACAAATTAAAAGTCTTATAAATCTTTCAAAAATAATTAAATTAAAGCTTCATAAATTTAGATAAAATGCAACCCTAGAAATATTAAATTATTTCATATATAAAAAATTAAATTACAACACGTAAGGAATATTCGCTCAAGAACACAAAGAAAATTAAAACATTTCTGCTTCTAAATTTTTGACACATGCAGAACACAACAGAAGCCAAAAATGGCTTCTGCGTGTTGCAAAGTCCAACCCCAAAACGAAAGTAGAACAAAACTTTTAAAACTCCAACACTTCTTTCTAGCATTAAATGCCCTATTTATAGCTCCAAAAAATACATCAGAAAATATTAAGCGTGAGAGACATTTTTCTTTAATTATGCAGCCATGCGTACGAAAATGAGAATATTGAAATTGTTATTTTATCGTACGAGTGGAAGACATAAAAACAGAGGGCGATGTTTCTGATTTTTTTTAATTCAATATGCGTGCCATGTGTCGTGATATGATTTACTGCAAGATATAGTGGGACACGTGGCAGCCTTTAATTGGTGGGAGGACCGAGCGCATACGGCATGCGTCGCCTGGGATAAGCGGCGCCGAGACGTGGGGGACAACTACTCGGAACATGTGCGTGGTTCTGCGTTTTGCATTCACCGAAACATGCCACGGGTCATCCCAGGATTGGTTGCAAGAAATGGTGGGACACGTGGCAAATGTTAAGAGATTGGAGGGAGAGATTGCAAGTGGTTGCACCGCACGGGATCAAAGTACGCGAGACACGTGGGTGCCACACGGCACACCGAGCCACGTGATCCAGAAAACCCATGTCCACTCTCTTTTGTCACGTTTGCAATCCACGCATCTCATCGTATCCGTTGATTTCCTGATCGAACGGTTGGTATCGCGCATTGGTGATGGTGTGCGTGGCCTCCTTTTCCTACGCAGAAAATAAATTTTCTTAATTGCATTTTAGCCCTCCAATTTAATTCAAATTAACTTTTAAACTTTCTTTAATTTCAATTAAGCCCTTTACTAATTTTAATTAACTTTTAAATTTTTGTTAATTACAATTAAGCCCGATTTTAATTCAAATTATATTTTAGACTTTTATTAATTGCAATTAAGCACTCTTTTATTTTAAATTATATTTTTAGACATAAATTTGCAATTAAGTACTTTTTTCGATTCAAATTATTTAATTTTCTTAAAAATATATTCCTTAAAAATAAACAGAAAATGTTAATTTATTCCAAATAAAATTAACTAAAAATGTAAAGAACATAGCAATTATAATTAATAAAATAGATGAAAATAACTATATAAAATACAGTTATCAATGGTGTACAAAACTTCAAAGGCATTGAGCTAGGGGTGGTCATAATTGATCATGATGAAAGTTGTTTTAAGTATGTTGTCAGGTTGGACTTTCAAGCAACTAATAACGTTGCATAGTATAAGATGGCTATATTTGGGGCCATGATGGAAAAAAAAGCTCGGAGCTGATCACCTTGCATAGCGACTCATGATTAGTGGTCAACCATTACTTAGGCACATTTAAGGCTAAGGATAGAACGATGAGGAGATATCTAGTGAGACTAAGAAAAGAGTGCTCAAAATTTGCCAACTTCGAGATCAAGCTTATAATAGGAATGAGAATGGTCATGCCAATGCTTTGGCCACACTAACCTTAGTACAAGAGGCCAACTGTGCTCGGGTGGTATTAGTAACGATCTTGACAAAAGCCAGTTTGAAAGAGGCCAAAAAAATAGTCGAGAGCGTGGATGCTGCCACAAGCCCATGGTTCACCCTAATCTTTAACTTCTTGAAAAAGGGAGACCTATCCCAAGACCAGACACTCGTGAAGGAAATGAAGGCTAAGGTAGGTTAATACATGATTGAAATTGATAAATTATATAAAAGGACTGCATTTGGACCTAGGCTCTTACGTATAGCTAGGGAAGGATTCAATAGAAGTATGTTTGAAGCTCACGAGGGAGAGTACAACTCTCATTCAGGCAGAAGAAGGTTATCCCAAAGAATTACAAGGTACTACTGACCCATTATACCAGCAGATTGCACAAGGTACACCCAGGGGTGCAATAAGTCTTAGATATTCGCCCCATTGTCACCCGCACCGCCAATCACCACGATAGGGGTAATTAGCCCATGACCCTTTTACAAGTGGGGGTTTGATATAGTAGGATCCTTACCCCAATAAAAGGGGACAAAATAAATATTTATTAGTGGTTACAAATTATTTTTCCAAATGGATTAAGGTGGAACCTTTGGGAAGAATACGGGGAGAGGAAGTGATTCGATTCATCTGGAAATCTATAATTTTTTTGCTTCAACTTGCCCAAGGAGCTTGTTATCGATAATAGAAGATAGTTTACAAGTTGTAATATCACAGAGTTTTCCATATTATCCACAAGCCAATGGTCAAGCCGAATCTTCTAACAAGTTAATAATCACCTTGCTAAAGAAAAGGTTGGAGCAGTGCTAAAGAAAGATGAATTAAGGAGCTTCCTAGGGCATTATAGGCTAGTATATAGGACTAAGGCTATGATACCAACAGAGATCATAGTACCCACTGTGAGATCAGCCCTAACCAAGGACTAGAACACCACAGGTAGGCATTTGAATTATCCATCATAAAAAAAGAGGGATAAGGTCTTGAGGATTATAGTTAATCAAAAAAGGAGAGTAACAGACTATTATAACATGGTCATGCATTTCAAAGCTTTTTCCATAGGTGATTGGGTTCTCAGAAAGGTATTTCCCAACAAGAAAGAATGGATGGCCAGTAAGTTAGGTGCAAATTGGGAGGCCCTATACCAAATAGTCAAGATGACTCCACGAAGAGCCTACTTATTGAAAAGTATTAAGGGAGCTAAAGATAGTGCAAGTTGGAATGCCCAACACTTGAATAAGTATTACTTTTAATGAACTCTAATTTATCATCCTCATGTATCACCCATATATATATATGAGGTAACTGTTAGCAAGCAATGACTCTCTTCCAATATTATGTGTCACGAGTTGATCACCTCGATTAAGAACTAGGTAGAATGCTATTCCTCAAAGAAAAAGTTGACCACCTTGGTCACAAATCAAGTAGAACACTCTCCATTAGAGAAAGAGTTGATCACCTCGATCACAGACTAGGTAGAACGTTAACCCATAAAGAAAGAATAGATCACCTAGATCACAGACCAGGTAGAACGCTCCGTCAAAGAAAGAGTTGATCACCTCGGTCATAAGACCGGTTAGAATTCTCTCTAAATATTACATGTCGCGACTTGATCACCTCGATCAAGAACCAGGTAAAGTGCTCGTACTTCCAAAAATAAAGAATAAATCGAGCATCACATGTTCATTTTATTAAAATAAAAGTTTTTTGCTCGAGCTCATAAAGCTTTCAAAATTTATTAATGGAGAGCTTGACCTCTCAAAAAATAAAAAGTTCTTCAGACGTTTGGATGCATAACTAGTGTTCAGGTCATCTATTTAGTCTAGCAAGGCTACCAACTAGGCTTGAATCTTAACAACTTTCTTATAGATATTGACCCCTATTTTGGTAAGGGCTAAGCTTGATTTAAGTATGCAATGTTCCAACTCCTTAGCAACACCCATCACATTGAGGAATACCCCCTTAGATCGCTTCATATAGAAGTTTACCCTATGAGATTTCCTGTCAACAAAAGCAACCATATTAGTCCTGGTCCTTCTCTCTCGAACTCAAGTTTGTGATAGCTACTCATTGTAAGAGGCAAGCTCACTTGGTCTCTTTATAAAGGGAGAGCTTATCCTTGAGCTTGGAAAACTCGAGTCTTAATTTCTTTACCTCGGTCTTGAGCCTACCATTCTCTAGTTTTAAAGCTAGAGCTGAATGTCTATTTGCTAAGTCAGAATCCATAAGGTTCACACAAGAAAGATGGAGAAAAATTGTCAGTTGTTTCAAATAAAAAAAGCATGTCTAAATTTTAGAGCATTCCTAACCCCTTTAATAAGGAACGATAATGGGAAAAATTTATTAACACATGTCCTTAAAAGTGGGGATGTGGGTCAACATCATAAGTAAATACTATAAATGCTATAAATACACAATCATACATGCAATATGAGTCATTCTTAAAATCAATTGTTTCTCATTAATAATAATGGGTTACAAGTGCGATCTCGTGACCACACAATTAGAAGTAGCATCAAACTTAAAAGAAATATATATATGGTCCCCAACATGTTGAAGAGATCGAGAAGATGGGTTTGGAATATAGGACTGATGAGTGCTCAAAAAGCACTAAAATAACCATGATTTTATGCACATTAATTGATTAAAAATATATATATTTATATGTTTTATCATATATTTATATAAATTTGTCTTTTTCGGAATCACGGGTATTTTTATTGTTTTTCAGGTATTTTGGCTTAAAAACGCAACTTAAAAACTCAAAGAGGAATACTGGAAGCAATACATCACAAATATATTAATAAATAAATGCGGAAAGGTCGACAAATATGGAAAAATTGGACAAAATGGGTCAAAAAGGTCAAAAATGTCAAAAAAGGAGAAAAATGCGCCGCCGCGCCCCACCGCCCAGCACCGCCCCAAGCAGCAGCGCGCGGCACTGTTCATCCGCGGGTACTGTTCATCCGCGGGTACTGTTCATCCGCGCGTACTGTTCATCCGACTCGGCACTGTTCATACCCGGTACTGTGCAGCGCGGTACTGTTCATACCCGGTACTGTGCAGCCGCCCCATGTCATGCTGACGTCATCAAATGACGTCAGCAATCAATAATACGCGTTTTTACATTTTTTTTAACATTTTTTTCTCTACTTTTTCTCTCCATCCTCACCTATAAATACCTCCCTTCCCTTCACTTCAAATCACACCTAAAAACACCTCCAAATACATTCTTTTCTCTCTTTTCTTAGATTTTTAGGATTCTTTAGTTTTTCTTAGTTTTTCTTATGTTTTCTTAGTTTTTAGCTTTTCTTAGTTAATTTCTCTTAGATCTAGAGTTCTTCCTTTTTTGGGAAGAACTAGTTATGTTTTTGTAATATTTTAGCTCTTTGATTCAATAAATGGGAGTGCAAATTCCGCTTGGAGTTTTTCCAGCAACGGGAATAGCGTCGAAGTTCTGTAAGGATTTTATTTTCTTTACAGTTATTTTTATGCTTTATTCTTACATGTTATATTTAATTTGTCTGTGGTTAAATTTAACTGTGCTGGCTGTTTAGTAAACATGATGTAATAATGACGTTGTTATGCTTGCGAAATATTAAATAGGTAAAAATCTCTAAAATGAATTGATTTTATTTTTATTCATGATTTTATATTAAGAATGTTAGAGAGAAATATATTATTTTTCATTACAAACTTAAACCTGAAAATTAGATTTTAAGGTTTAGTTATCCGGTCTAATTTAGAGTAGTGCTCTTTTATTTGATGGTACAATCGCCCGGTAGTTAGAGTGAAGCTCTATTTCAAAAGTTTTTATAAGAATTATTATCTGAAAATGTATTGACAACATGTTTTCGGTAGTGGTTTTAAAACTTGAAAGTTAGTACTCGGATAGCTAAATTCTTAGGTTTAATTTGGACACCTTGAATAAAGTTTAAACTGTCTAACCCCACCAAAGGTGGCATTTAAATGGTTCATTTTCAATCTCTTAGAAAAAGGAATTAATTTAATGAGGCAAATTAGTTATCAACCCCACCCATAGGTGTTAATTGATTTGTTTAGTTAACAAAGAATATCTAACCCCACCAAAGGTGGTATTCATACAAAAAAGGGAGAATCAATAAATATCAATTCATATCTTTAATAACCTAGATAATATGAGCAAGCATAATTAACTTAGTTATTATATCCATAAATACTCCGCCATTATAAATGATAAAATTTGCATAAATGTTTATTGAATCTATGTTTAATTTTATGTAGTTAGATTAAAAACACAAAACCCCAAAATATCGTGACAGGATGTTTACGATTTAATTTCGTTTTTAGAAATTTTGAATAATAAATTAAAAACCACATACATTCCTTCCTTAGATCGACCTTGGGAGTATACTTATCATTTTCTTCGAAATGATTCGTGCACTTGCGAGAGTTTTATAAATATTAAAACCAAAGTATTTGCGAAGATCGGCGATGCCGGTTTTCGTTCATCAAGTTTTTGGCGCCGTTGCCGGGGAAGGAATAACGGTTTTTAAATTATTTATCAAAATTTTAAAAAACATTTTTGTGCTGTAAATAATTGTGATTTTTTTTGTTTTAATAGAAAAAATAATAATCAAATTTCAAATTTCATAAGAAAAAAAAAATTAAAAAAAAAATTAAAAAATTAAAAAAATTAAAAAATTAAAAATTAATTTTTTTTTTAAATTGTAAAATAATTTAGAAATTTGAAATTTGAAGTAAAAAATTTTACCGTTCATGAATAGTAAAAAAAAAATTTAAAATTCAAAAATTTTAAGTTAGTAAGAAATAAGATAGCGTGAATAGTAAAATAAAATTATCGTTTATGAATAGTAAAAAAAAAAAACAATTTAATTAGTAAGAAATAAGAGAGCGTGAATAGTGAAATAAAATTACCGTTCATGAATAGTAAAAAAAATTTAAAATTCAAAAATTTTAAGTTAGTAAGAAATAAGATAGCGTGAATAGTAAAATAAAATTACCGTTCATGAATAGTAAAAAAAAAATTAAAATTAAAATTTCAAAAATTTTAAAGAAATAATATAGCATGAATAGTAAAATTACCGCTAAAAAAATTTAAAAATTAAAAAAAAAATTTAATTTTAATTTTAATTTTCCTTTACCTTTTTCAATTTTCCTTTATTTTTATTTTAGTTTTTTTTATTTTATTTTATTTTACTTTATTTTATTTCAATTTCAATTTTATTTTATTTTTATTTTTATAATTTTTTTTTTCTATTATTATTTTTTTTATTTTTTTTTCTCTCTTAATTTTTATTTAACTTAATTAACTTAGATTTTTACTAAATTAATTAACCTTGATTTTTAATTAACCTAACTTAATTAACTTAGATTTTTACTAACTTAATTAACCTAGATTTTTAATTAACCTAACTTAATTAACTTAGATTTTTTTTAACTTAACTTAATTAACTTAGATTTTTACTTCACTTAACTTAATTAACTTAGATTTTCTAACTTAATTAACTTAGATTTTTACTTAACTGAACTTAATTAAATTTAATAGCATGAAAAGTAAAGATCTAAGGGAGTTCTGTCTAGGAGACTAGTTCCTGGATGCCTTTGTGCCACTAGTCTTTCCTGGGAACGTTGTTCTGTCTAGGAGGATGGTTTTTAAGGAGCCTTTGCCCCACCATTCTTTCCTGGGAACACTCTTGGTTAATACTGATTATGTTATTTTAACTTAAAAAAAAAAAAAAATTCTGAAACTATCTCCAAAATTTTAAAGTCTTAATTACAATCTCAAGAGTTAGTTTCTTTATTTGATCTAGGTACAATTATGTTTTGATGCCTTAAATTATTTGATTTGCACCTAGATGTGGGTTATCTAAAACCCTCAAGCATGCCCCTAGTTTTTGGTACAGAAAAATTTCAAAATCAATAGGGCATGTTTGAAACAATATAGGTAGACAACCTTGTCTTACTTGTAGGTTTGATTGACTCAATGATGAGGGGACATTGAGTTTACTTAAAAGGCAATCCCCAAGTTACATCTTGCTAAGACGTTAAACTAAGCGCTGGATGGGAGGCAACCCATCATTTTAGGTAATTTTCTGTTATTTATTTTATTTACTTAATTTTATTGTTTATTTTAGTTTAATAATTTTTAAATTGTTAAAACTAAAAATGTTTGTTGAGATGTTAGAAGTTCACAGCGATCTGTCTGTATACACTTTAATGATGAATATAATGAATGCACCTACATTTCTCCATTACTACTTACACATTCTCAAGAAATAGGTAATCTTTCTTCTCTTTTCTCTTTATCTTTAATTTACAGTTGTTACATTGAGGACAATGTAAGTTCTAGGTTGGGGGTGGTGAAAAGTTACCATGCTTAATTAAAAAAAAAAAGATTTAACAATTTAAAAATTAAAAAAAAAAAAAACAATTTAAATATTTTCTCACAAAAATTTATCATTTCTTTAAATCAAATTTAAGTAAATAATTAAGTCTTTTGTACTGTTAGATTAATTTTTGAAAACATATCATGAAATATTTTGTAATTATTTTTGATAATTAGTTAGTTTTTGTCATAACTAGTATTTCTTGATAAAATGTGGAAATTATATTAAACCCAAAATCGGTGTTTATGAATTTTTTTTTAGTGGAGACTACCCTTGTGAGATATAATTTGAGCCTAAATTCTTTTATTCAGAGTGAAATATATTTTTTCTACTCCAAACACATTTCTTATTTATTCAAATTTTTAGATGATCTCTATAGGTATTAGCATTGAATGTATGAATTTTTTCTCATCTTAATAGAGTATCATATATTTTTTTATTATTTTTGTTTAGATTAAATGATTTGAGTAGAAATTCATAGTATATGCTTATATCTCATTTATGCATGACTGCTACAAAAACAAAAAGACATATCTGGGGTTACCTAAACCAAGATCAAACAGAAAAGCCACAAAATTAACCACTCACCAAAATCCAAAAAAATGTACAATCTGTACATGGGTTGACTCTCTAAAAAAATACATATATTGAAGAAAAAAAAAATATCTTCAGAAAAAAAATAGAGAGATAAAAAAATTATAGTATCATCTACATACTATGACCCACATTGCCTACAAAGTTGTGAGTAAAGGCTAATTACAAAAGAAATATATAGGAAGTAATTCCCTAAAAAGTCATTGCAATTTCTTCATTTGTAAAAAGCATATATCTTGAAATTCTTTCTTAATGAGTTTGATTTATGCATTAAAATAATTTTTATATATGATATCTTTATAATTTATACATTCGATTCCTTTCATGAGATCAATGTTAAAATAACACTTTGAGCCTTTATTCTTTATACATATGCGAACCTATTAGTTCATTTCTATACATCAACTCTTTCGCATATAAATTAGTATGAGTGTTTGAACCCATAGGATTCAGTGCTTTGAGAGTATTGACTTGTGAGGAATAGAGTCGAAGCGAATTCTGATTCATGACACTGAAATTGGGTAAAATTAAATTGATACATTTTTGAAATGAAATATGAAAATGATTTTCGACTAATTATTATAATAAAATCATGATTGTTTAAAGAGATTAAAATAACTTATGCTTGAGATTTTAATTATGATCTTAAAGGAGATTAAAAAGTATGAGATATTTTTGTGATATGTTGTTTTCTTTTATTCTTAAATTAATTATTGATTGTGTTGTAATTGTAGTTTTTGATTTGATTGTTTTTATAGTTTCTTTTGATTTTTACAGTTAGTTCAATGTTTGTGGGTATCATTACTGAAAACCCTCACGAGACTCAAACTCGTCCACTAGGGCAACCTAGGGGTTTAACGGCTTGTTGCATAGGCTAAATGCAACCGTTTCAATCCACGAAAGTGATTTAGGATAGTTTAATTTTTAGTTTTTATCGCTTCTCTTGCTAAGGGACTAGCAAGAAGCTGGTTGGGGGTTGTGATGAGTGCTCAAAAAGCACTAAAATAACCATGATTTTATGCACATTAATTGATTAAAAATATATATATTTATATGTTTTATCATATATTTATATAAATTTGTCTTTTTCGGAATCACGGGTATTTTTATTGTTTTTCAGGTATTTTGGCTTAAAAACGCAACTTAAAAACTCAAAGAGGAATACTGGAAGCAATACATCACAAATATATTAATAAATAAATGCGGAAAGGTCGACAAATATGGAAAAATTGGACAAAATGGGTCAAAAAGGTCAAAAATGTCAAAAAAGGAGAAAAATGCGCCGCCGCGCCGCCCGGCCGCCGCGCCCCACCGCCCAGCACCGCCCCAAGCAGCAGCGCGCGGCACTGTTCATCCGCGGGTACTGTTCATCCGCGGGTACTGTTCATCCGCGCGTACTGTTCATCCGACTCGGCACTGTTCATACCCGGTACTGTGCAGCGCGGTACTGTTCATACCCGGTACTGTGCAGCCGCCCCATGTCATGCTGACGTCATCAAATGACGTCAGCAATCAATAATACGCGTTTTTACATTTTTTTTAACATTTTTTTCTCTACTTTTTCTCTCCATCCTCACCTATAAATACCTCCCTTCCCTTCACTTCAAATCACACCTAAAAACACCTCCAAATACATTCTTTTCTCTCTTTTCTTAGATTTTTAGGATTCTTTAGTTTTTCTTAGTTTTTCTTATGTTTTCTTAGTTTTTAGCTTTTCTTAGTTAATTTCTCTTAGATCTAGAGTTCTTCCTTTTTTGGGAAGAACTAGTTATGTTTTTGTAATATTTTAGCTCTTTGATTCAATAAATGGGAGTGCAAATTCCGCTTGGAGTTTTTCCAGCAACGGGAATAGCGTCGAAGTTCTGTAAGGATTTTATTTTCTTTACAGTTATTTTTATGCTTTATTCTTACATGTTATATTTAATTTGTCTGTGGTTAAATTTAACTGTGCTGGCTGTTTAGTAAACATGATGTAATAATGACGTTGTTATGCTTGCGAAATATTAAATAGGTAAAAATCTCTAAAATGAATTGATTTTATTTTTATTCATGATTTTATATTAAGAATGTTAGAGAGAAATATATTATTTTTCATTACAAACTTAAACCTGAAAATTAGATTTTAAGGTTTAGTTATCCGGTCTAATTTAGAGTAGTGCTCTTTTATTTGATGGTACAATCGCCCGGTAGTTAGAGTGAAGCTCTATTTCAAAAGTTTTTATAAGAATTATTATCTGAAAATGTATTGACAACATGTTTTCGGTAGTGGTTTTAAAACTTGAAAGTTAGTACTCGGATAGCTAAATTCTTAGGTTTAATTTGGACACCTTGAATAAAGTTTAAACTGTCTAACCCCACCAAAGGTGGCATTTAAATGGTTCATTTTCAATCTCTTAGAAAAAGGAATTAATTTAATGAGGCAAATTAGTTATCAACCCCACCCATAGGTGTTAATTGATTTGTTTAGTTAACAAAGAATATCTAACCCCACCAAAGGTGGTATTCATACAAAAAAGGGAGAATCAATAAATATCAATTCATATCTTTAATAACCTAGATAATATGAGCAAGCATAATTAACTTAGTTATTATATCCATAAATACTCCGCCATTATAAATGATAAAATTTGCATAAATGTTTATTGAATCTATGTTTAATTTTATGTAGTTAGATTAAAAACACAAAACCCCAAAATATCGTGACAGGATGTTTACGATTTAATTTCGTTTTTAGAAATTTTGAATAATAAATTAAAAACCACATACATTCCTTCCTTAGATCGACCTTGGGAGTATACTTATCATTTTCTTCGAAATGATTCGTGCACTTGCGAGAGTTTTATAAATATTAAAACCAAAGTATTTGCGAAGATCGGCGATGCCGGTTTTCGTTCATCAAGGACCACGGGACTACTTAAATGAGAGGCTCAACTTAATGCCAATATCAGAGGTCACTAGTTCCACCCTCTTCATCTCCCACCCTGGGCCCATCATTACTCATACTAGAATCTGAGCCATGTTTCTCACCCTTGCCTTGGGTTTGGATAGGTGGATATTGTGGAGTGATTGGGATATTCAGGATCTAATAGTAGTATTCACTTAGGGGTTTCTTATTGGCCTAGTCCTTAAAGGAGTCCATGGCCAGGTTGTACTCTATCTCGACACTCGAGGAGAGTTGTTCCTTCATTGTCTTAAGCTCGTGTTTCCTCTGAGTTTCCTCAAGTGTACAGGCTTCCATCTCAACTTGAGCCTTCCTATGGGCCTCCTTAAGCTCTTTGAAGCACTTGGATTTATCATATAGCTCATGTATGGTCTTGGAAAACTTCTCTTTCTTATCGATAGCCTAGCTCATCCACTTATTGGCCTTGGCTAACAACACAATGTTCTTAGCTCGAGTTGAAGCATGGCTCTCTTTCTCCATCGCGAGCTCATACTTCAAACTCTCCAATCCTTAAGCCCCAATTAGCATATGAAGGAGTTGCATTTGAAAACAAGACAAGACAAACAATGCGAGGTCATTAAATTATAAAAGCTTGAGGCTCAATTACAAAAAGTCAGACTAACACTTGCCTATTACATAAGGCGACTGAGCACAACCCCAACATCCACACCCACACACATGGCATTGTGTTGTCTCTCATGTACAATGTATGGGAGTTGTTCCATGTAGTGATCCAACCTGTCTGATTCCATACCCCTAAATATGGCCACTCCCTTAACGTCTATAGTGAGGTCATCGATGACACCATTCCCTTTCCTCCAATCCCTTACAAAGGGAGTAGGTGATTGTTGACCTAAGCTGACGGTTAGTGAGGTGTGCTAACCTGAGAATTCTGGTCAGGGCTTGAAAATATTCAAAGGACGATTTCATCAATGGTCATTTCTTCCTTTTTGACAAGGTTGGAGTGGCTTCCTACCTAGATGACTTGCTCCTCTTCTTCCCTTTGGATCTCATCCTTTGCAAAGAAGGTGTATCTTTTTTAGAACCCTCTCTTGTTCAGCAAGCTTACTTTGACACTACGCCAACAGGCTCAGAGCCATTGACCTTCATGCTATCTATAAAGGCAAAAAATGGTGTTATTTTTACGAGCACGAGCTAAATGAAAAGGAAAATATTCATGGGCTTAGGGCAAGTTCATTATCATTAGGTACCACCTTAAACCTCCCCCCATAATCTGTGGGAGGGATCCTGCACTTTAAGGGTGCCTAGAGTTTACGTATAATCCTGTGAGAGGGCTCCACTGAGCACCGCCCCATCAAACATCACGCAACAAAATGCGAGGTGCTTATAAGTTGCCTCCATAGAGTCTTTTTGGATAGATAGTTATGCATATCAGCCAATCGCTTCTTGGCCTCGTGGCTCAAGGTTGTGATAAAGGAGCCCATATTCCTTATCACGACTTTGGTGTCAACCTAAATGCTCCTTATGAGCCTGGCATCACTATCTGGAGTTTCCTACCGACCAGATAAGTAAAAGAAATACTCTTTCTAGTTCTTCTCATTCTCAGGGAGGATCATATTCATGCCCGATCTTGTTTCACAAACATATAGAACCTCTTCATGTCTGTAGGATTTTGTTTCAATACATATGTCTTATTGAACTAGGGCATCTCTAGTTTGACCCCTAAGCTCTTTGCATATTAATATGAGGCAGAGTAAGTACCTCCACCCATTCATCATCAACTAGCATGGTGCAAGCTAAATCCTAGCCAAAAATTTCCTTATAAAAGGGTACGTAGGATATCTGACCCCAACCATAAGGCCTTCTTGTGGAAAATTGTCCATCTAGCTGGAAGTGGGTCATTGCCAAGAGTACCTGGCCTTGGGATCATTATCTGCATTGAGGGGACAACTCATTGGTCTAAACCTTGGCCGCTCAACCTTTGGTATGGCATGTGGGCTCACCAGTTCCTTTCTTCCTCGTCTTCTTCCTCCATGAGCTTGGGAAGGATATTTGAGTATGATGCACATTCAACCTAACTATAGGTACAACTTATGGACAAGAGGTGGAGGTATAAGGTTAAGGTTGAGATAGCTCCCCTTCACTCAAAGTGCTTTTCTCATTGGTAGACCACATGACGCCACTTTCTACCTGGCTTGAGAAAGTGGGGTTTGTGGGCTCTCCCAAGAAGACGAGCCCAAAGTGCTTTCTCTATGCATGGTCTACAAAATATCACTAAACATAAAAAAGTAAGGCACGAGAAGTAGAAACTACCTAGGGTCGAGTTTGAAAGTAAAAAAAGGGAATGATTATTTACATAAGCCTAAAAAGAAAGTAGAAAATTGTTAGACTCAAGGAGTTTTCCCCTTAAAACTCAAGCAAGTAATATATGTGACGAACTGACTTCTTACTACCGAATTGAGAATTTGTATGGCTCAAGGTAAAGTGATAGAGCATTTTTTTTTTCCAATTTTTGTCTGATGTGTAAGAAATGATGAAATGAGGAGAAGTCGAGGCTTCTTCTTATATAAAGGTCCATATTTCTCTCTTCAATCATCTAACAAGCATTATTAGGGGAGACGAAAGGTTCAGATCCGTTACTCGAGTATTATTCTTCCACCCCTATTGAGGACCTGAACTAAAAGAGTAAGGAGAATAGATGTTTAGACATATAGATCGACCTTAAACCCGATCCATCTAATAACCTGAACCATTAAAAGAGTCATCCCAATAGAGCCTACCTATACTTGTGCCTACAACGGCACCAATAGTATGGGTCTGACTACGTATAGAACCCTTGGTCTTGGAAGGCCGACTTTTAGAGCGAGTCATGATATGATCAACTTCAACCTTTAAATGTATTTTATTTTACTTTTATATCCCTTTGATACAGAGTGACGTGTATTTTCTATATAATCGACATATATACATTAATACTCTATATATACACCAATCTCATAAAAAAATCAAATATTTTACAAAATTTTCAGATTTTTCTTATTTTTTTTTCTTCTACAAATAAGATCAATTACAACAATTGTTTTCATCCGTCAAAATTATCAGCTTCAAATATACTTTATATATATATATATATATATATATAAAGAACCTACTTAAACGTATGTTCATCGACATTTGTATTTTTTAAATATACGTACAACTTAAAAAAGTTAGCTAGGGATACATTGATTCAATAGTCTGACCTACGAAGCTTTCATGATATTAATACGTTTGGACACATGTTAAAAATAAATTTAAACCTGCATTAAAAAACACTGACAAACAGTACCTCTAAAGTAACGCTCAGTGTCGTAATTTTAAGATTTATTTTATTTTTAATTATAATTTTGAACGGATACTTTAATAATAATTTTATTTAAAAATATTAATTTAATATAATTTTCATTTAATTAAAATTATTTATATATATATAATAATATAAGTATGATATTAAAAAAATATTTTTATATAATTAATTAATTAAATAAATAATATTAAGATTATATTTTTAGATAATAATTATTATTTAAAAATATCTTTTAAATATCGTAGAGATATTATTATACATGTAAAAAAATATTTAATTAAATAAAATTATATTAAATTGATATTTTTTTTAAATAAAATATTATCTTAAAAATATAACATAAAATTATAATATTTCTAAAATAATTAAGCCTTTAAACATATAATGTTAGGCAAAGAGTTAATGTTATTTCAAGATAATATTTTTTAATTTTTATATTGATTATTTTCATTTTTTGCTACAAACTTAAAGTTAAGTTAACGTTACGGAGGATCATTCCATCCGGTAAGATACACTACTAATATATCATTATATATATATATATTTTAAAGTAATCGCATCTACATAGTTTATTTTTAAAAATAAAATATATATTTAGAAACTACAAAACAATAGGAAAATTGTGAATATATACTAAGCAGATGTAAGATTGAATTTTTCAAAATACAAATTTGTAAAATAGCTTATTTTGTTAAAATAACGTAAATAGTCTTTAAAAATATTTATTTTGGATTAAAAAATCTACATTATTCACGGATTTTTTCTAAAAATAATAAAAATAAAACTTTAAAATTTTATAAGATAGCTTGTTTATTTTTATTGTCAAAAAATATAATACATTATTTTATATTAAATATTATTCACATTAAATTATAATTATTTTAATCTATTTAATATTAAATATCGTTTTAATTGAATTCGTTAAGATAATACTATTAATGTTTAATCCATATATTTTTGTTATTAAAAAATATAATATTATTTTACATTAAATTATGATAATTTTGACTTATTTAATATTAAATGTGTATTAATTGAATCAATTTAATATAATTTTTTTTGTGTTATTATTTTTATTATAAGTTTAATTGTTTTAGTTTTTATAATTTTATTGGTTTAGATTATTAATAATTTTTTTATAAAAATAACAAAAGTATTACCCTTTAAACTTATCAATAAAAATAACACTAATTTTTATCTATGAAATTTTCCTTTATTTTTTTTTCCGTAATTATTCATGAAATTTTCCATGTAAATCTTGCTTCTCATTAATACTGCCAACAACATTACAGTTCACCATAATTCAGATACAGATAGCATCCACAATTAACCATTCCCGTATTCATTCCTCGTTCGGGAAAAATGAAAAGAAAAGAAAATCCCTTAATGTTTTCTTCTTTTCCAGCTTTCCCTAATTTTCAATCACATAATTGCATAATCATTCCTGAAAAAGATAGAAAAACTAGAAGGAAAATTAAAAACCACAAAAAAAGGGAAAAAAATCCTAATTTTTTAGTTTTTTTTTTTACTTTCAACTTTCCAATTTTGTCCAGAAAGTTATGGCCGCAACGTTCCTTTCCGCTATTTATCAACCTCGGCACAAACTTAAGCTGACAACCGCTTCAAGTTTCAACTTTCAACAATTCAACCCATCAACTGGATCCACCACTTTTAGTAATTTCTTGCGAACACCGAGGACAATTCTGTAATTTTATCACCCTTCGAAGTTTGAACGAACTGTGATTTCCTTTCTTGGCTTCGGAGAATGGCTTGCAGAGTTGGCAATCTCCTCTGACAAACACTCTTCCTCGGCAGTTAAACTCCTCTACTTCCCATACCTAATCTATGTTCTCTCTTGAAAATTAGAGAAAGAGAAATAGAAAATATCTAATCTAACCCATCTTTTTCTCTCTCTGAAGTTCATTCATTTATTGTCTCTCTACTTCTTCCTTCACTCATTCATTGATTCATGTACTTGCAGTTCAGAGAGTAGTTTCTGTAAACATCTAGAGGGAAAAAGCTAGAGTGAGGTAGAGAGAGAGAGAGAGAGAGAGAAATGCCTCTAGTGAGGTTCAAGGTGAGGAATGAGTTCGGCTTGGGCCATCCCGAACTGTACTCACAGGCCGACAAAGAAGATCCCAAGGCTGTGCTAGACGGTGTGGATGTTGCTGGTCTCGTTGGGATCTTGCGTCAATTAGGCGATCTCGCTGAGTATGCTTTTCTTTTGTTGATTTTCGCGCATGCATTTTTGTTGCGTTGATTTTTTTCCATCTTATGTTACATGGTTGACTTTCAGATTAGTTAATTTGTTTGTGAGTTCATGTCAGTTAATTGTCTTCTTCTATTATTAACTTACTGACTGTTAAATTTATTTCTCTACGTTTTTTTGCTGTGAAAAGGTGAAAGTGGTTTTGAATCTTAATAGGATAGATTTGAAATTAAGATACTACGCTGACATTTATGCATTCATAATTAAATAAATTTCTAACTTTACGTACTGTGATTTCGATTATGCTATTTTCTGCTGATTGAGGAGATATATGATTGCTGTGCTTGTTGATTTAAGAATCGAATTAAATTATAAACTCTGGTTGATATGTTGAAGATATTGCTAAGCTAGCGCTTGGGAATGATATAAAGAAGGTGGCGTGTTTTTTTTTTGTATACCATGTAGGTTCCTCTACACCTTTTTTTTTTGTCCCCCCCCCCCCCCCCCTTTCTCCCCTTTCTCCATGGATTCCTACGCTTTTTATGGGCCACAGAAGACAAGCAAAAGAGAATTGTGTGAGAAAGGCTTTAGTTTCTTCTCTTACTTCGGTCCTCCTTTCTTGCTATTGTTGATATAATTTGTTGGGGGAATGGCTTCTTGTTCAAAAATCAAATAGGAAGAAATTATAAAGTGTGATGTCAAAGTGCTTTCAAATGTATACTGGTAGTGTGTTATAACACAAGACAATTTTGAAATTGTAGGTTTGCAGCAGAGGTTTTTCATGGCTTGCAAGAGCAAGTGATGATTACATCTTCAAGGAGCCATAAACTTATGGTTTATGCACGAAACATAGAAGCTGCACTGCCTCCCCTGGAGAAGGTTGTACTAGCTCAAACGAGCCACATACATTTTGCTTACACAGCGGGTACAACTTTTCCTGCCTTGCTATATCTTACACAGGGGTGGTGAAGAAATTAATTATTAATCGTTATGAATTTGTTCATCTTACAGTAGGTCCGGATCTATAGTTGTAGATGTTTTATTGTATACTAAAGCTCTGACATAACTCTCTGTGAACATATGGGAAGACAGGATCATATGATATTTGTTTATAACCCTTGCTATTTTCAGAATGACGTATCTGTTAAAATGAGCTTCTTAACTCCCAAAGGATCTTTTGTAGGATTGCTAATGTTATATTTGATGGTTTTTATATTCTACAAGTACTAAGACAACAAGAAGACTAACTAACCAGTGGATTACGTGGATGTAATATTAGATTTCTGGTAGAGGATAAAAACCTCACATCATTGATATCATATAGATACAAGCACTCATGCAGACAACTGTTTGTGTATGTAAATTTACAACTACAGGAAATTTGTGTTTAGAATGCCTGTGAGAAGGGAATGATCCTAGTCCTGAGTCAGTCAATGGAGTTGTACAACTCCATGGACTGACTCAGGACTAGGATCATATTCCTCTTTGTTGGGAAGGGGTAGTTTTAAAGATGCTGTTCTGACCATGAAAGCTAGTAACACAAACATTTTTATTTGGTCGTGATATGGGGTCTCATATGTGATGGTAAATACTGTTGAAATTATTTAAGTAAATAAGTATGCCTTTCTATACTTGTGCCCGAGTGGTTGATTTCAAGCCACTAAAATGAGACAGGTAATTTGGTTCTCCCTGCATCATTTCTCTGCGGTCTTGTTACGCTGTATGGTCAAGACTCCATTGTACCAAATCTATCCTTCGGGATATTCAAATCTTTTAAAAAAAGCAACCATTATGCAGGTTCAGAGTGGCATGCTCGCATTAGAAGTGAACAAAATCACTTCATCTACAACGACCTGCCACGCTTTATTATGGACTCATATGACAAATGTCGTGATCCTCCGCATTTGCACTTGCTTGACAAGTATAGATTATTTTTTTTGTATGTAACTTCTATTGTTCCTTTAGAAGTTTATATTGTTATTCTAATACATGAGATGGAATTTCCTGTTTTCCCATGCAGATTCGATACCGGTGGACCTGGATCTTGTTTAAAAAGATATTCGGACCCAACTTTCTTTAAAAGAGCATCAGCCACCTCAGATGAAGCCAATCGTGATAAAGTTCAAAAGGATAGGAAGGCTCGAAGAAGCAAGGTTTGTACATATATATTAAATGAACTTAGGTGTGCATTTCAATCATGGCAAGAGAGTGAGAATATCTGCAAATACTCTCTCTTGCACATCCTCCTCATGTATAATTTTTTTTATTCTCCATGATCTTTAACTCCATCAGTATGAAAGTTTTAGTGCTCCACTATCAACAAGAAGAATCCGTAACTTCAGACAAACTTTATTTGTTATTAGAGGTATCATCATGATGAAGTCTGATTACTTTGAAAAAGTTCTCTATAACTTAATTTTATCTTATTACTAATCGCACATGCTGTCACAGTTACACTGGTCTATGTGAATCTCAATATTCAGTTACCTTTCACAATTTCGTCAAGTGTGGGCCTTGTTTATGCAATATTATATTTGTATATAGTACGAAATTAGTATTTTAAGGCTTATACTTGAAATTACTTTTCAATTAAAATGTTGATATGAACAGAAAAAAAGATCATCCAAACAGTGTGGAGATCTATCTCCCGGTGCATCAATTCCCAGTAATCGCAAATGCAGGTGATTGATCTCTTACTTAGCTTTATTTCTATCTTTGATATGATGGGACTGAGAAGCTGATTTCTGACCTTGCAGCATGCAATTTATGTCTCCTACCATTGATGAGAAAAACTCTCCTCAAATTGCCTCAATGACAGACAGTGCAACCAAATGTGATCTTGGTGACCATTCAAATTCTTTTGGTTCTAGAACTGAATCAGGATTTATTGAATGTGCTTTTTCTCCAAGCTCTTGCATGCAACCTGAAGAACAAGAACACAGGGAGTCACCATCTTCTAGATTGGTGCAGCATAATGAAACTCTTGATTATGATTTTTCTTATGAACATGTCGGGTTTGTAGATGATAACTTCCCACAAGAGTCATTAAAGATGCAAATTACATCTGCATCAACTTTTGTTACATGGGATGAGAAGGTAGAGATAGTTGAGCCTAAGGATGAAGATAGTGATATCGATGAAACTCCAACAATGCAATCGGAGTTTGTCATGGATTTACATGATGGGGATGCTAGCAGTTTTGGAATTGTTGATCAGATGGAAAACAACCTTGCTGATGAAAGTACTTTCCAACCAATATCCATCAGGTACTGGGTTGATGAAAATGAAAATGAGCCAGACAATTACATGGATGCCCTTAATACAATTGAATCAGAATCTGAAAATGATATTGAATATCAGACAAAAAGAGAAGTGGACGAATTTAGTTGCGATGTAACTAATGAAGAAACAGGTGGCATCCGTGAGCTTGATGTGCATTGTGTGGACATTCATCCTCCCTTATTTGATTCTGATATTGCATCCAACATTTTCTTGGACAAAGAAATGCCAGCTGACATAGGGAAGTCAATTTCCTCAGAGAATCTTGCCTATGAACAGATCCCAGCATCCCACATTTCCTCAAGCAACCAAATTACTGCTGATTTACCTGACTCCATTTACTCAGAGGATCATGCAGTGGAGCAGATGTCTGATATAGCTGGAAAATCTTCTGAGGTTGATAGTTCTGTATCCATCCATGGAAATTCTGAGATTTGTAATGATTCAAAATTAGAGGCTGGTATAGACAATCCATCATCTCCTGCATCGACATTGCCTAACATGCAACATCCATCTCTAGATAAGATTGTACGCAGTTCTCTTCGGTCCCAAGAGTTTCTTGACGATATGTCCTGCAATCATTCAATAAGATTCTGGACTAATGGTGACCTTTTAGGACTTGAACCATCAAAACCTCCGGATTTTACCAAGAACAATGCTGGAACTCAAGATTCTGTTAGTAGAAATCAAGCTCAGACAGATAGGTCTTCAAATTGCTGGCACTTACTTAAGGATGAAGGCTGTGTTATGAAATTAAATAACTTGGCTGAGAGCACTCTGTGTGATCAAAATGATACTAGTTTGATATGCTCCATATCATGCCAGGATGATCAACAAGATAGTTCTTCAAATAAATTGTTGCTGGGACTTTCATCTACTAAATTGAATTCCAAGTATGGAAATTATGGTGACTCGTGTACGCATAATGGATATAGTAATGCAAGTGGGAGTGATACAAAGGAAACCACTGTCCTTGAACCTGGAATGGTGCTTCCAGTCGCTACAGGTGACAAATCCAATTCTACCGAACCCAATCAGGGTAAATGTGAAATCCCATCATTGGTTTTTGGACTCAGGCAGAGGTTACTTTCAAGTAGCTTTGGTAGAAAAGTCCCAAACATCAATGACGATAAACATGTACCTGCTATTTCTGAGAATGTATTTGAGCAGAGAAGTGGGAACCAAAGAGTCGTGTATCAGAAAGCTCTGGGAAAAACCTCCGAAGAGCATTATGGATGTGCGTTGGCTGTAGATTCACTTACTTCTTCACCACCACTTGAGCATATGAAGATCTCTTTCCATCCATTTGACAGTTTTGAAACCTGCAAACTAAAATTGAAATTTTCTGATGTTAATCGTAGCTATAAAAGTATACAAGACACATTCCCATCATTTCAGTTGATCCCAGAGCCTGCTCTTCCTCCACATGATATTGCTTCTGATACTGATGATGACACATTCTGTAGATCATCTCCATACATGTCTGACGATCATCTTAGTCATTACTCTCATTCAGACTCTGAACAATGGGAATCTGGAGAATCTCCCAATATCAAGGAACATGAAGGATATGATGCTTTATGTGGGATATCATCAACAGAATGTGTTTCAACCTTACTGGAACTGGATGGAGTTCCCAGTAGTGGTATATGCTTTCTTGGTGGTACTAAAAATGCCTTCTTTGGTAATGGTGTAGTACTGTCTCTCTCCAATCCAGTTCTTGATCTTCCTAGCTTTGATTCTGTGAAACCTATACCCGAACAGGAAACAAATGATGATTCAGATCCAAATTCCCTTGACTTGGGATGTATTGGAAGTCCTTCCCCTACACCATGGTCACTACCTCCCATGCAATGGTGTGTTTCAAAACCTTCATCAGATGGGGCGGAGGATAAAGGAGATCTTACATCTGAAGGATTTAACAGCTTTGTTGCAAATAATTTGGGGTCAACCACCTTTCAGCAACCTAAGCTAGCCCCAGAAATACAGCAAACTATTGAAGAGCCAATTCTCATACCAAAAGTTGAGGTATCATGTTAGAGTAATTACATATATTTTTCATATAAAGTTTTTAGCAGTTATAAAGTAATTAAGAAAGTATAATTGGATTATAGAAATTAAAAAGTTGGAGATTGCAATTACAATTAAATGATGTCATTCTTTGTTGAAGTGCAGTTGCAAATGGAGTCCATTCAGCATAAAGACACCAATCAGCTGCTAGATAGCAAGGGGGTCGATGAAAAGGGGGACTTCTTGCAGCAAATTAGAACAAAGGTGAGAAATTGGAGATCATATGATCCAAATATTCTTGGTGTTTTTGAGTGTGTGAGTAACTAAGAGTGAAGTTTGCTGAGTTTATTATTTGTATAATTATTCATTTTGTTGCAAAGGCTATAGTTTATTGTACAAATCTAGCTGAGTTTCTTCTTTACTGGAGTAGTTTCTCTATTCTGATCACATGACCCAAACTAATATAGGAGTCTAATCTCCTTTGCATCTTCTCATATTGGGTATTATACACACACATAACATATTTAACTAAGTAGGGGGTATGATTTTAGCTTCATCTGCTCAGACATGCAAAACATATTTATACATTTTATGTATTTTTTTTGCTTGATTTTACCAATTATTATTCTTTGTTGGTACAAGTAATGGAAAGTTTTCATTTGTGTTTTTGCTTGCTTTTTGCCAATTATTATTCTTCATTAATGCAAGTCGCCGAAAAGTTCACTTCATGAAGAGCTCTCTAGTAACAAATTTAAATTATTTATTGATTTATGCTTATTCACACGGGTACTCTATATTTGAATTGTTCAGACCATTTCACCGGAGTCCTATTTTAAGATGCAAAGTTGGGTTTGTTAAGAATTGAAGTTACTAAGCTCCATTGTGCTAACCCAAGTTGTCAGCATGTTCAGGATACATTTCTTTGTTTGCCATCCATTGTTTTCATTTGTCATTATTAGGAGATGGCTAACTTGTCAAATCTGCCGCAGATTTGCATGATAGAATAATTCATACTTATAAAATAATCTTGTCAGATTAAGCAATAAAATGATTGGTATTAGTTACCTAAGTATGAATTATGCGTTGTTTTGCAATTTCAGTCGTTCAATCTGAGACGTATGGTGACAGCTAAGTCAACCATTTCACCTGGACCTGCAACCAATGTCAAAAGTCTCTGCAATTCTGGAGAAAGCAAATGCCATTCGCCAGGTTTACAATTGCACTATTCCCCATTCATTCCCCCGCTCTATCTTTTTATTTAATTTTGTCTTATTGTTATCATTGTCATGAACGCAATTGAATTAACTGTGAAGTATTATGTTAGGCGGTGGACAGTGATGACGGTGAAGATGATAACTGGAGCGACAAATAAAGTTTTCATGGAGAAATTGTTTGCCAGCCCATAACTGAAGAATCTTATTGCTTCAGATTGACGAAGTCGGCTGAGATTTTGTTATGTGTATGTGAATATTTTAAGTTTGTAAATTAAGCTTAGGCTAGTTTTGCGCATCATTGCTTCCATTTTGATTATTTATTGTAGTGAAATGTTATCAAATGTGATATAAGATGTTAGGTTACTGCGTAGTCTTCTCATTTGGAGGAAGCATTAAATAAATGATAATCACCTAGTAAAAATTTTGTAAAAATTTACACTATAGTTGGAATTAATCTTATTACGATATAGGTCTAATTATATTATATTGTGAATTTTCATGAAACTCGTTTCTATACATTGGTTCTTCCCTTCAATAAATCCCATAATGCCTGGAAATACTGTCATTTTGTAAATCTGGTAGTGATTTTAATCTATTGGATTTTGTTCGTTTACTCATTTTGTATTTTGGTATGTAAGTTGCAGAATCTATTATAGGTTTTCCATCATTTTATATGTGAAAATTCTTAAGGGTGTGTTTGGTAACAAGGAGAGGGAATGAGGGGGGAATTTTTTCTACACTTCAGGGGGTTTTCCATTATTTAATATGTGAAAATTCTTAAGCGTGTGTTTGGTAACAAGGAGAGGGAATGAGGGGCGGATTTTTTTCTACATTTCAGGAGTCGATACTTTTGATGAAAGATACTTAACACCTCGTGCTCTACTCGTTATTATTTACTCCACAATTCTCTCTCCTTGTGTATTTTACATCAAAAATGGCTGTACATTCAGTTTAATTTTTTTAAAATATATTAAAATCGGACCAAATTATTTAAGCTTATCAAATTGGATTGAATAGGATAAATAAAATTAAAGTAATTCAGTTTGATTACAGTTAAACTGTGAAGTATATATATAATTAAATAATTATTTATTCATCAAATATAACAGATTGGTTGATTTTATTTTCTTAGAAAGAATGGACATTGGTTTTCAACCACAATTTTATTTGTATTCTATGCTTGTACTTCAATGAATAAAAAAAAAGGAAATACAATACCTAAAACTCAAACTAAAGACCAAAATATTTTGTATGGTTTCTATTTTCAACAAGTTGCACCACATATTGTGTCATATATTAATTGTTTTATATATATATTTATTATAATGATCCAATTTAATTTAAATCAAAATTAGTTAAAACAAATCAGTGTAATCTAGTTTTTTGATTTGGTGTGGTTTACCAGTTTTGTTTATCTACTCTTATCTATTTATATCTCTCTTTATTCTCAATGAGTGGATATTTACTTCAAAAAAATACATGATAGAAAATGAATAAGGTTCCATAAATTTAGGAGTCATTTATTGTTTTTTATACACCTCCTTAATTTGTCATTTTTTTGAAAGTTGAAGGAATAAAAACCTTTTTGAATCTAAGGGACTAAACATACACTAAGACTTAATTTGAAGAACTTAGTTGATATTTTTCTTTATTAATATTTTGATAAACTTGAGTCAAACAAGTTATTGAATATGTTTAACTAGCACCTGAAAAGTTAGTATAATAACACAAGTGTAGTGTGTGTTTTAGAGCATATTCAATAAAAATAACCCTAAATAAAAGATTCAATAATATATGAGTTAATAATAAATCAATCTAGCAACCCTAGAACAAGTAAATTAAGCACAAGTTTAATAAAGACATATTCTTTAAAGATAAATAATTAAACCAAATAATTATGATATTATATACAATTATTTGATCAAATAATTCAAGAACAAAATAAAGAATAAGTTATATGAACATTTAATCAAAATATCATAAACTAATTAGGCCTAATAATCAATCAAACACAACCATTAATGTTTGACAGATTAATTAAAAAAAGAAGCCTAAAGAAACATGATCTTATTTTTGTAAAGAAATTTGAAAAAGAGATCTTAATATGAAAAGATTAATGCTCTTGTGGTTAACTAAAATAAGAAGCATTAGGTTCTTTATAAAGAAAAAATTGAAGCCCTAATGCTAGGTTAAACTCCAATTATAATTCTATCCATTTAGCAACTAGTAGAGTAGTAAATAATAGGGTCAAAATGGTAATTGAAATTTTTGGCTTGAGTAAACAATTAAGCTAAAGTTGAGATTTTGGTCGCTCAGTCTAACTAATCTTAATCAATTTAAGGTATTAAAAAAATCTTGAGATAAGAAGAATGATTCTTGATCGATCAAATATTAAACCTCAATTGATTTGTCTCAATTAAAAATTAAATCAAGCACTTTTTAAATAAGATAGGTCGATTATCGATCGATCTAATCACCTAGATTGATCAAACCTCTATTGATCCAAACATGTCTTGATCAATTGAGTAACCTAAGTACATAATCAATTATAAACTCAAGCATGACATACATATGTATTTAGTGAGTATGTCAGCAAGTTCTTGTTAACATCGATCACTGAATGTGAAAAATATGTAGATGCATAAGTTGAAATACTTAATTAAGAAATGTAAAGTTGATCAAAAGAAGTGAATTAGTGTGAAAATAATATGTAAAGTTCATTTCAATGTTAAAGCAAGTCTACTCCTTCTTTTTCCCTTTTTTTTATTTTTTAAAACTAAAGAAACATCAATAAAAGTAAAAACGAAACAGATAAACAAACTAAAGATGCTCACCTAGGGTTGAATAAGAACTTAGACAAAAGTACCTAGGTAAACATTAAGGGCCGATCAGGTGACCGAAAAAAGACAATATTTTATAACCTAAACATTCTTGAATTTAAGTTTCTCTATAACTTTGAGTTGGAAATTAAATACCTTAGTTGTCATAGGCATTTTCTTGGACTTATATTTGGATTTCTTATTCATTCTAAATAAAGATACAACATGCATGGTAGGAAGATAAATTAGTCTTACAATAAAATTAAATTTCACTTGCCTCTTTGAACCAACAACTTCATGCTTTCAATTATAATTGTTGGATATAATATTCATAGATGAATGATAATTATGAGTCCTATAATTAGATAATTGAAAAGAATTATTAAATATATGAGCATTCATAAAAAATCTACACTATGGTCTTAAATGACATTTCTTACCATAATGATGACAGATAGGCACAAACTTTTTTTTTCTATTATAGGGAAAACTATTCTTTGAGTGTAATAAGTGACAGTAGAAGTAGGATTAGAAGATCTTACAAAATCATTTCTTGATGTTGAAGGTGTAGCATGCGAAGAGGACATGTTTAAAGGTTTTACAAATTCAGTTGATTTTGATGAAGATAGCATAGTGTGCTTATATACATATCCTAACCCTCTTTTGTCTCCAACAAGCTTTACATATCTAGAACCTTGCTTAACCTTTCAGCTTCAATAGTTAATTTTTTTACAACTTCTTTGGATTGTTCAATTTCCTATATCAGATTCATTTTTTCCTATTTTAAACCTACAATACTTGAATTCAAATTGTTAATACGTTCAAACGAATCAATTTTTCTTTTTCTAGTACCGAGGATTTTATTTTTTCACAATAAAAAATATAATTAGGGAAAAATATTAGTTCATCACATGGTGAAAATTGGGTTCGTAAGATCCCTAGATTAATAAATTAACTACACATAATTGTGTTCATAAAGCTCATATTTTTCATAAAAGAAGACATAAAAATTGATAAAGAAAAAAGTAGAAGAAGAAATAAAATCAATCTCTTGAATTATAGTGTTAATCTCTTATTGAATCTCTACCAAAATTATACCCCTATTGAATTTTTCTATATTTTTCTCTCTTTTTAGCTCCATCAAATCAACTTCAGATCAAGGGAGAGATCAAAAGAAGCAAAACTGACAACGATAGTCAATCACAACATGACACATGGTACATAGAATCCACTGGGTGAATCAAAGCAGGTCGTGTGGCAAGGGAGACTGGTTAGAGTCAACGCTCACTGAGTCAACACCATTCGGCATAATGTGATTTGCAAAAATGGATGGCATGGCACACAAGTGGAACGTGGAGCAATCGTGTGGCTACATGTGGCTATGCAGTTTGACTGATCTCTGAACTCAGATTGAACGCCATGTTGACACGTTTTGTGCATTTCGTCCTCCTCACACACGGTGTAATGTGATTCATTATCCCTACTTGTGTGGCATCCTACGTGGCTTCCCCAGCTAACTCCTGATTGGCCCTACGTTAAAAATTCATAAAAAAATCCATAAAATTCTAGAAAAATCCCAAAAATTATATTTTCACCCATTTTCACTAAAAAGTTTATATTTTAATATTTTTTGCCCCAAAAATACTATTTATTGAATAAAAAAAGTAAATATTAAGTAAATTAGTGCACTAATGACTCTACTTTCATAGAGTCATCAGTTGGAATGTCACATTCTTTTGGTGATAGGTAGGAAGTGGTGTTCAATTTTCACAAGGGAGGTTTACAGGTTATATTTATATTCTATTACATAAATAGATAGTGTTGCGACACAAAACCATTCATTTAAAATGGTAAGGTTTTTGTTGAGTTGTTTGGTGAGAGTATAACTAACAAAATAGCATGTAACTCTTGGGTCTATAAGTACTTTAGTAGAAACGTTATGTATTCTCATCGCACCTGTTATGACTATCAGGGCATCATTAGCTTCGTGTTGGGTTAGGGAAAATATGTGAGTTTGGTCTTCTTTTTTAGCATCGTTAGTGTTGATATTAGGTTTTTAGCCTCCATGATAGTCACAAACCATGTGTCTAGCCTTTCTGCAATAGAGACACATATTGGTCCTTATTCAACATTCCCCTCGGTGGTCCTTCCCACACTTTGGGAACAAACATTCTAGCTATCAGATTTAACCACTCTTCAAAGCGTTGGGCTCTATTTACTTTGGTTGACACTAAGGTAGGTGCAAACTTTATGAATCAGTCAAATTCTACTTCGCATTTAGCTACAAACATGTTCCCTTACTATAGTTGAAGGAATTTTCACTTCTTTTGTCAATGTACACTCCTTGGAAAATATTTATCATACAATGAGTTTCAAATTATTTCCCTTGTAAATGTGTCCATGATACCTTCATGCTACTATATAATCACTTTCCACTAGTCAAAAACGTCTCCATGGAGCATACAAGCAACATTTGCTACTTTTTCCACCTTCGAGCATCATATAATTAAAAAAGTTTTTTCTATCTTAGATATCCATATTTTTACTTCCAATGGATTAGTAATGCCTTTGAAAATCAAGGGAGACAATTGCTTGAATTTAGAAAAGCTACTTCTTTCATGCTACGGTTTAGGATGTTGTTGTTGATGTGCTTTTCCTAGAGTAGTCATTGCTTGCATAAACATTCCCATAGTAAGTGGAGCATTTGATTGGTGGCTTTCATTCTCAAAATTGACACATGGTTGCAATCGTCACATGATCTAGTGCTTCATCCAGCCACGCTTAAGTTTTCAAAAGTAAACCATATTACTCACTAATATTTTTCTCATGTATTAAAACTACCTATTAATGAAAGTCTATAAAGTAGGTTCAATAAATCATAACTTACTTAGATGATGTCGAGTTGGCTTCCAATGGTGCGATCTAGTACTTCCCAAAAGTCTACATAACTCTAATACCAAACTATAACGCCTCCAAATTTGTATTAAGAACAAAATAGAAAGTGTTAACCTTTTCGACTATTTTCTTCTATGAATAATTATCCAATTAATAATTCCTTCACTTATTTAATAATTATTAAAAGAAAAAATTATTATCTTATCATAAAATAACTCCAGTCACAACAATCAAATTAATAGGATCTAAAAGTTATAAAATTAACCATGAGGAAAATAGTTTAAAATAATTAAAACATTTTGGTGGTTGCTTTGTTTTAGAAACCACTTGATAGCCACGCTACCATCATTCTCTCTTTATCATTCAAGTCTCTATTCATCATTTAAAAAATGTTAAAATACACATGAATGAACTAACAACCAGTAAGTAAATCTACATGCAAAATATACCATAATGGATGTGCATCAGTTTCAAGCAAATGTTTAACTTTTTATATTTACATATGCCATATTTCAATTATTTTATTATTGTTCCATTTGTTTAAATATCATTTTCATTTCCTTCCATGGTAAGGCCATTGTATGATACCTATGCAATTGGTAATCGATGGGTCACGATTTTTGGAATCTATTCTAAATACTAGATCCATGATAATATCGAACTCAGGGGATGACATGAGTGTGGTCCACCAAGTCATCACACACACACATCAGTGATCCCTAAAAGGGCCTATCATCTCATGTGGTCATATGGAGAGCCTTCTTGCATACGATCATTCATTCATTTAATATTGATAGGTCCACCTATCCCTTTTGTATCCTTTGCCCACTTAACCCTCAAGACATATGTACAAAGCACTTATAAATTTTATGTTGATCATTTATGACAATATTTTTATTCCATTGCATATCTCTTATCTCATACCTTTAAAATGTGTTCACTATTTTAAAATGCACTTATAATGTGTATATTTCAAAAGTAAGTATATATGCATGAGCATTTATCATAATCATACAATTAAAGATAACATAAATTTACATATTCATAAAATTAGTATAAGATAGTCTACTTACTTAGATCATGTAGCTAAAAAAAAATAATGCAAATAAAACACTTAAGTTTAAATTGGGGTATCTAGAATCTTGTAATAATGTACATGCACTTATGAGAGAAAGCTTTGTAAAGAAGGTAGAAAAGCTTTTGAATTGAATGAAGGAAATGATTCATTTGCGATTCTTTGATAATTTTTTTATGCTGCTTGTCGATCCTTTACCATCAGTGGTTAGAGAGCAAGCCATTTGTACAATCTCGACATTTTATCCAAGTTAAAAGATAAACTTATTCTTGAGAAAAAGTAAACAAAATTAAGAATCTTATAATAATAGATAATTATTATAATATTTATGAATTTTTTGTTTTTTATATTTAAATTTTTAACAAGTAAAAAATCAATATGTTAAATTGTAATTATTAATTTTATTATTTCTTTCACATAGACAAATTATTTTAGGAGTTTTTTTAATTTTTGTTTTAATTCATATACTAAGAGTTAGTTAATACATAGAATGAATTTTTTTATACTAAACATATTTTAACAAATAAATAAATAAAAATTAATTTATAGTAAAGTTTGATTATACTAGAAAATATATCTAGATTACATTTCAATAATTAGTTTTTGACATAATTTTTAGAATTATAATGATTATTTTCATATCAAAACAGATCCTTGTTATATTATATTATATTATATGATCATAATAGCTAAAAAATAGCATAAAAAAGTATAGAGTAATAGAGAGAAAAAAAGTACTAGAAAAATAAGAAAAATATGAATGATAAAGGGAGCTCTAATGTTTTTGAGTTTGCATAAATGCTTTAGAAAACTCTAATAGTAAACTTTAAATTTGTTTATATATCATCAAGAAAAAACTCATTTTTTTAAATTTTAATGAGTTTGAACCTGATCATGAAAAATGTGAGAAAAGATAGAGAATATGATTATGATAAATATATATATTTATATGATTATAATAAAGGTATATAATAAAACTTTAACTACATTGTATTAAAATATTATTAAAGTTTATTTTCTCAAGTTTTATTATAATATAGTTCGTTTAGTTTTATGTCTGTCATCTTTTCTTACCTGTAATACAGTTATTTTTTAAATCATTTTAATTAATTATGTTTGGTTTTTTTAAAATAAACGTAGTTAATTTTTATTTACAAAATATATAAAAATTATATTTATTTAAAAATTTGTGGAAATTTGAGAAATAATTTATTAAATGGGGATAAATAAGTGGTGTGAATGTGAACAATTATAGTTAAAAAATATCTTATTATCATTAAATATAAGATTAAATAAATTTTTATTTTATGTGTACTAAATGATTTTTATGTATAAGTAATGTAATTATAAAAGATCGCTTTGAATTTATTATTATATTCATAAAATTAAGTTATAGTATGTATTTTATTAATTTAATATAATATGATATGAATCTAGTTAAATTTTTGTTATGATCGGTGAGTGAGGACCGTTTAGACATTTCAACGATGGTTGAGTTTTCTGTAAATGATTCTAATAATAAAAGCGCTCCGTCTCTTGTTCATTCATGTGGATACATAGGTTAGATGCCCTGACTCCATTGCCAGACCTCAGCTGCAGATCGACACCACACTTCTCGCCATAGCGCTTTGTTTTTTTTTTCGCTGTCAATAAAAGCTACCAGTGCTTTATCGCCATATTATCTCAGTAAGTAATTTATTCTTTAACTTATTAATTTTCTTTTACTTTATTTTTTATTCTTAATATTTGATTTCAAACATGGCTTCCAATTCAGAGTTCATAGAGGTATTCTTGTATGAATTCAAATTCCTATAAGCAACATATATCTGTTTTAATCTTTGAGTCTTTTTAGTTCTCCTGGTTAGTAGAAATGTGGTTGAAGTTTAGCGAATACTTTTTATCGAAACTGTGAAACTAACTTAGCAATGAAATTACTATCGAATTTTTAAGTTTTTCATTTTTAGTGCAAAGTTTCTTATTTATGAAAAGAATTTTCACCTTGACAACTTTTGGAAGCAATCTACGATGGATAAAATTGAGTTATTTTATTCGTAATTCAACTAGGGAAAGTGGTGAGTTTAAGGGGGAAAACAAGAGTTAAATCATCAAATCCTTACCCCACTAGCACAAAGGTCCGGGTGAATTGGTCTGATTTTGGGTGTAGTACACTCCTAATTTATCAATAATATAAAAGAAGAAAAAGGTCACGATGTTTCCTAGATTAGGTCATTTGTGTTATTTGATTCATTATATTATAAGTGTTTTCATTTGATTCTTTATATTAGAAGTGTTGTCATGTGATTCCTTATATTATAAGTGGTGTCATTTGATCTCCTATATTATAAGTAGTGTTATTTAGTCATGTATTTTTTAAAATATGGGTTAATTAAGTACAAACTATAGTGTCGTGGAGATGATACTTTGCTTGAGTTTACTGCATAGAAAAGATGGTTTGCATGGATTTTCATTGTTCCCATATTTTTAGGGAGAGCAAGCTATAACTGATTATATAGCCTCTAGGACACCTGGTTTCTATACAGTGATATGGTCATGGGATGCCCCATCATTCGCTAATGTTTTTATTTTTTTGGATATTATCAGCAAGTCTAATTATAGGTTTTGCTAAGAAATAGTTTGTATTATCCTTTTTTATCATTTTAGTAATACATGCAGTTGATGGACTAGTTGAAAAAGGGTGGTATGGAGGTGCTAACCTAGTTTAGATGCCTTGGTGCATCTCTGAGGTCTATTAGTTGTAATCTTTCATTAAAAAGAGTTCAAATTACATTATTTTGATTTTTTATATTAAAACATTACTTTTTTATTAAGTGATTAAAACGCGATTAAAGCATGAGATATTGATAATAGTAAAGTGAAAATTAAATTTATATAATATTTGTTTTAATATTTTATGTTTTTCACTATTTTGATCTAATATTTTATTTTTATATTTAAAAAAAAATTAAAATATATTTAAATAATTTTTTTGTTGGAATATTAATATTGTTGACAATTAATATATTATTCTATTATTATAAGGTGACAATTAATATGAACAAAAAATTCACGTAATATTTGTTTTAATATTTTATGATTTTTATTATTTTATTTTAATATTTTATGTTTATATATTTTTTAAAAAAATTATAAAATATTTAAATAATTTTTTTGTTGGAATATTAATATTGTTGATTTTTTCCTTGACTATTTTCATATTAAACTTAACATTTACCCTTATTAAAGATTCGTATTTTATTTGTATTTTAATCACTTGATCGAAAAATAATAGTTTAATAAAAAACATTAAAATATTGTATTTTGTCTTTAATGGATCATTTTCCTTAAAACAATGAGATCAAATGACACCTCATGTAATCTAAAGGAATTGTACGGGCCCACTTCCATTATTCAAAAGCCAGATTGTGTTCCCTAACAAAATAGACTATTGGCATGATATATATTTAGTGGTTTTGCTTGTCTTTAAGGAATTCTTTTTTGATAGTGTCATTATATAATCACTCGATTTTGTTCTTCAGCAATGATGGCTTATAGGCGCAGCCTCTCCATAAGAGCAACTATTGTGGCTAGGCAGTGTCATCCAAATATTTTTCACATTCTCTGTGACGAGGACGATCACAAACACCATTCTTCGAATGAAAATATATGTTCACCAAATGGGGATGGTTTTCTCCAGAGGAGGTTTCTTGGGAGCAGTCTTGATAAATCTACTGCAAGTGGTTTCAGTAGATTTTATAAAGAGAGAAGATCTTCAAATGCTATGATTTTCCTGAGCTCTGGGTATGCTTTGTGCCGTAATATGTCTACAGAGATTACTGGTGGTTCAGACAAGATTGAGCTCATGAGTGATGTTGCAGAGGCTGTTCAAGTAGTAGCTTCTCAGGGTGCTGTGGTGGACGAAGTCGTTATTGCTGCTGCAGATTCGTTCTTACCTGTTAAGTTGTTGCAGTATTTCATTGATGCTGTTCATACTTACAGTGGGCTGAATTGGTGCGAAGCTAATTACCTCATTTCCTTCCTTTTATTGCTTACAATGTTTGCCTTTTCCTTTTTCCTCTGGGGAGAGAGTGGTTCAATTCTTAATGATGGTGATGTTATATGAAGTGTTTCATCTTCTTTGTCATTTTTCTATTCAGGTGGGCTTCCATAGTTATAACAACTCTTCTTATTCGAAGTTTTACAGTTCCGCTCTTAATAAATCAACTTAAAGCCACCTCAAAGCTTACAGTAAGTTTTATTAGCTTTTAGCTTACGTGTTGCCATTTTTTACCTAACTTTTAAACTTTGCCAAGTATACATAACTTTTTTTCTTCATGCTCAGACACTCAAATGGGCTCTTCGGTCGAGTAAACATTTTAAATTTTTTGGTGACAAAAACCTTGGATATTTGTAGTTTTGAGCCTTTAGTGACCCCAGGGAGCACAACATGTACCATAAGATTTATATTTTAGTTCTTTCATGTGATTTCACAGCCCTATGATTTTAATGATGCCTTTTGTGATTCTGACAAGCTTGCTCTATTGTTGATTGATTATTTATGCTTGTTGTTCTGGTGGGCACAAATGCACTATTCATAATTTAAAGTTTTTATATATGCTCAATTAGCAAAAGAATTTTTTTGTATATGCTCAAATTCAGCATTTATTATTTTTGCGTGACATTTACTTTATTTGCTACTTTGTGGATATTCTGCAGCTCATGAGGCCTCAACTGGAGGAGATTAAGAACCGGATGCAAGATACGGTATGATACTGAATTCTTTATTGCGGCATGATGCATCTATGCAGTTATACTTTCTCCTGACTGGGATGGGATGGGAGGGGAGGGGAGGGGAGGGGTGGGGTGGGGTGTGGACTTTCTCGGTTGCAGAATTTTTGGATGGAATCCAGGGTCAATATTTTGAGCAGACATGCTCAACTATTCTATATATCTATTAGATTTTCTCTTAAATTAGATAAAATAGCCCTTTAAAGGATGGAATTACAAGTTCTTTTCACATTTAAGGCGTGCCTCTCAAAGGTGTTGTATGGAGAACTGAGAAGAAAAAAGGGAAATAATTCAAATGCTGTCAACTGTTTCTGTATTTGGATTCAAAATTATTTGGTTGGATTATGCACATGGCATGATCACTTCTGTTACAGGTTTCTCTGTGTTATGAGTTTTGCTTGTCATAGATGATAGATGTTTATACCATGAATTTTTCTCTCACATAAATGAAATTTAATAGTTCATACTTTTTGAGATATGATTCTTTGGAGCACATTGACATTTGTTTTCTTTCTTTGTCCAGGGCATGGAACCGATGGCTGTGGCTGAAGGTCAAAGTCAAATGAAGAAATTATTTAAGGAGTAAGTGATTTCTCATTGCTATGTTTTTTTTTTGGTTTGATACCTTATAACTTTTAATCAAAAGGTATCCATATGGACTCATATTCTCAAAGTAGAACAATCGTAGTCTCCTAAGATACACAAATGGTCTAATTTTATCATTTAAATTAGGGATTTCATTACATGCTTGACACATTTGATATAAATGAAGGATAATTGTACAATTCAGAGAGTTTGGTACGTTAGTAGTACCCCTATTTAACTAAAGGTACACATATGTATCCATATTTTCTTAGCAGTGCATTAGTAGTTCTTACATTTATTTTTAGGTAAATTACTGGTTCAAAATTAAGATTTAATTGAAGATTTCAGTATGTGTCGCACATATACAAGTCATAATAATATATGCAAGTCAAGTCTCTTAAATATATATGAAAATAATCTCTACGACATAAACATGGAAAACCACGATAAACAACAAGTACACAACAAGTATAGAGAAAATAAGGGACAAGATTTAAGTATTAAAGCTTGAAAAGAAACATTAATTTTCTCCAAAAGACATCTAAAGTAAAAGATAAAGAAGAACATATAAAAAATGAATATTAAAGAGGAGACAAATTGAGAATTAATACAATACATATTATTTAACAGAGACAACAAACTAGTAAATAAGAGGAGATGCAATTTATAAGATATGGCATATGAATGACATGATTGCAAAAAGAAAGATTATAATATTTTGTCACTACATGATAAAATCATTTGATGTGATACTTATGTAAAAAGTTGTATAAGAAATGATGGATTAAAGATTGGGGGGTGATTCACTGGTGGAAAGCAGCTTTAAAAACATGTTTGCTCTTAATTTTGTCCTTATGTGTGACACATGTTGAAATTTTCAATTAAATATTAATTTTGGACTATTATTTGTATACTTCAAATTAAATAGAGTGACCACTAGTGTACTGTTATGTAAATATGGGTTTATATGCGTATGTTTTGTTAAAAAGGGTATTATTAAAGTACCGAATGCTTTGAATGACACAATTATCTTTCACTTGTATCAAATGTGCCAAGCATGTGCCAATTTTTCCTCGTTTAAAACATGTAATTGGACCATTTTTGTACCTTAAAGTAAATGGGGAACTACTATTTTATTACTTTGAGATTATGGCTTAATATAGGTACCTTTTTATTAAAACGGGTTACCACTAAGGTACCAAATCCCTTTTTCCTTCATGTTCTGTTTTTTTTTCTTGAAATTATTGTAACTAATAATGTTTTTACATATGCCTTTTAACAGTGAAGTTTGGCTGTTTAATGAACTTTTAATTATGTTTGAGATTTACTAATTTTGAGAAATGATGTTTTGTGAACAACTTTGTCTTTAATTGTCTTATCTCTTGTTAATAAATTATTATCATTCGCCTATTAATGTGTCAAACAGTTTTGTATTTTCTTGAACTAAGGAACTTGAATTCTTCAGTTTATAAGAGGTTTAACTATTCCCTCTCCTGAAGAAATAGGAATTAATATAATTTTACCATAAAGTTATCAATTGCAGAAATTAAAAAAGTCCTATGTTTTTTTTGAAATGGAATTTTAGGAAAATTGGCAAAAATAATATTATCTTCCTTTACATGCATTAAGGTATGGACCTGGGGAATATGAATTCATGATATTTTTCCATAATCGCCAAACAGACAAATAAATAAGAATTACACATTGACACCTATATTTCCTAGTCCTAATCGTACCTATGAGTAACTCTGATCCATTAGTAATTTCAATCCTGCAAACTGAACATGCCCTACTTGTTTTTGGCTATTGCAGATTTGGTGTCAGCCCTTTGACTCCATTGAAGGGATTATTTATTCAAGGTCCTATCTTCGTCAGTTTCTTCCTCGCTGTGAGTTATAACTTGCTCAATAACATCCTCCTAATGATAAAGTGATCATCAATTTCTCTCTTGATGTGTTCTTTTTGGCAGATTAATAACATGGCAGAAAAGGTGCCATCGTTCAAAAGTGGTGGAGCCTATTGGTTTATTGATCTTACAACTCCCGATAGCTTTTACATTTTTCCAATTTTGACAGCATTGACATTCTTAATAACAGTGGAGGTCAGTTATCGTCTTTGTGAAATCATATTTCTGGAATCATTTAATATCTATTCAACAGGCTGAAAGAGTTAGATATTACGATGATAGTAAGTAGAATTGAATTATTTGTAGTCTTCTGCGAACTTCTATTAATATTTCCAATTTTTCACTTAAAACTAGCCATAGCATGTAACTTTTAAATAACGGTTAGTTGAACATAAAACTGGTATATCATTGAGCCAAAAAAATAAAAAATTCACACAAACTCTAAAGTGATGTGGGAGTAAATAGGCTTAAAGCTGTTCAATTTCTTTTGAAAATATACAAAGACTAAAGAGACACACTAGGAAGATCAACCTCAACACACACACCCCTGTTAAAACAGGTATATTAATTGTAAAAAAGATCAGAAAACTGGTGTAAACTTCATATGTTAATAAATTGCTGGTTGAAGTTGGAAGAGCCGGATTTAGTAATTTTCATTAATATGGACCTTAATGAGCTGATTTTGTTCTTTACATAATTTGAGCTTTGTGTGACGTTCTTTGAAGACAAAATAATTGTGTTATTGCTCAACTATTCTTTTGGTTTCATGCACAATTCATCTGATATGCTTTTTTTGTCGCCTGTACCTTTCTCTCTGAGTCAGAGGGGAGAGGAACCACTTGAATAGGGAATTTGCAGCTTGCTTCCCTCTACCCTTGGACCAATTTTTGAATCATGCGTTTTTGCTATTGTTTCTCAGTGCAATACACAAGAAGGCTTGGAAGGAAATCCTGTGGCTGGCACCATGAAAAAGATATCAAGGGTATTTGCTGTTCTTACAGTTCCGTTGACCATGAATTTTCCAAAGGTAAATTCTATTATAATTCGGTTAGTGGTGCCAACTAAATGAGCTGCCTCTTGGCTACTAGTTTTCTGAATATGCTTTATGAATGATTTTTCCACTTAAATTTGGTCCTATTGAGTCGAACAATTATTATGTCATTGTTTTGGAAAATTTTCATCCCTGAGGTATCGGACACAGGATTTCAAGATGGTGTGAGTTGATTGTGAAGGTTTCGTTACTTATTTCAGTTTTTGAGGGATATATCATTTTCCCAAATATATGTTCAAAGATCTAACTCTTACCATTAGATGGTTATCTTGCATGGGGTTTTACATGTTCTAAAGACACCATATGTTAGTAGAAAGAACGTATTATATTGGTTTCTTACATTTTATTCTTTCAGTCATTCTTTAAAGATTTTCTCGATTTAATTAGTTTTAGAAACTCTATGAAGAATTTTGCTGTTTGCATCAAGGCAACTCTGATAAATATTTTCTGTTATTTGACACGCAGGCTGTATTTTGTTACTGGATTACCTCAAATTTGTTTTCACTCACATATGGACTAGGTAAGTCTCTTCAAGAACCTATCTGTGTCATTTATTCTGAGAATAGACAGAAGTTTTGACTAGTTGTGGATTACTTTCTCAATAAATTCGATCAATTTCAATCAGGATGTTCAACAACAAATTGACAGTCCTTGATTTTATTGATATTAGATTGGGGTAATAAGGATCTAGATACAAATATTTTAACCAATAAATTTAACCAATCATTTTCTACTGTTGACTTGCTTTCATCTAACGGTAAACATGTGCTTTCATAATTAGTTATATCATTAGTCTTCAAAACTGCTGATTAAATAGATGTACATTTTTATCTTTATATGGATTCCTTTTGGTGAATGCTTCAGTGCTGAAGGCTCCTGGGGTGAAAAAGATATTAGGAGTTCCTATAATACCTGTTACAGAGTCTAGTGCCGCTTCACAATCTGCTTTTTCTCCATTCTCGGCGCTGAAACTTCCATCGGCTGTGACACGGGAGCCTACCTCATTGCCTGTGGAATCATCAAAGCATCCGGACGGGAAAATGTCATCTTCATCAATCATTAGTCATAGGCTTAAAAGTTTGGAGAAACAAGTAAAGGGAAGAAAGAAAAACAAGAAGAGGTAGTAGCATAAATCATAATTTAGAAACACAAAACAAACTAAGTATAAATCAATTACCATGATGACTACCTAGAATAATCTTCTTCCTTCTTTTTTTTTTTTTTTTTTGACAATATTTTGTTAGCTATTTATTGGTGGCTTTTACTTTACAAAATTTTGGATGATGTATTAAAATTTAAGAGCTATATGTCTCTAGCGGAAGAAGTTAACCGTATACTGCCTTGCTGTTTGGAGCTGTACTCTTTCTTTCCTCATTCCCTCATATTGTTGTACACTGTTATAAAGTAATAAAAAATTTGGCTAAACAACTACGTTGAATTGCCAACCTGTTTTTGTTTACACCTTGGTACTAAATTTTATTTTTTAAAGAATTCGGTCACCAATCTCTACGACTTATTAAAAAAAAAAAAAGAATAACAATCATTTAGAATTTCACATTTAGTTAAATTTTCAAATTTTATCAAAAGCCATTTGTAACCATTCAGGGAACAAGCGTAACTATGTGTAGTATAATATAAACTGTTATCGGTAGAAAAGTAATTTATTATTAATAATAATAATATTAAAGTGTAATTAATATTAAAAATAAAAGATATATTTTATATATTTTTATTATAATAATCATTATGTTAATTAAATTGTGAGAACTAAAAGATTGGGACTTGGGACCATTACGTAACCAAGAAGAGGGCTGGCAAATTTTATCGCAAGCTTAATCATTACTTTTTGTTAGAATTATTTGTTAAAAATATTCTAATTTCTTTTACTAGTAAACATAGTAATATTAATTTATCTTACTGTTACAACATTTAGTTTGTTTAAAATAATTTAAATTTATATAATGTTAAAAATAGAGGTGAATTTGTTGCAAATGTGCGACACAGGATTAAGTATTTATATAGTTTAGTAGAACCGTTCTCTCTTAAATTGGGTGTAAGTATAGATTCCAAGTTAACCGGCTCATTTTGAGTCGTTGTATATTGATAAGTGTATTTTATATAGTTATTTTCATATATTTTATCAATTATAATTGTTATGTTCTTAACATTTTTCGTTAATTTTAATTAAATAAATTAATATTTATCTTTTATGTGTTAAGGAATACATTTTTAACAAAATTAAATAATTTGAATCGAAACCGTACTTAATTGTTAATTTATGTCCACAAATATAATTTCAAATAAAAGAGTTCTTAATTGCAATTTATAAAAGTCTAAAATATAATTTAAATTAAAATCGGGCTTAATTTTAATTATTAAAAATTAAAAAAATAATTTAAATTAGAAAATGGCTTAATTGTAATTAAAGAAAGTTTTAAATGTAATTTGAATTAAATTTGTGGGTCAAAATGCAATTAATTAAATTTGAATTTTCTGCGCAGTAGAGAAGAATCCATGCGCGCCACGTGAGCCGTCAGATCACACAAGAAACGGTCAGGATTGGCACGTGTGTTTCAAACCTGACAAAAGCGAGTGGACTCGTGCAGGGTGGGACCCACGTGTCTGACGTGTTTTCAAGGCATGATTCCGTGCGGCCGATTCACATGCGCCCGGTTATACAACAAATCACAAGCTGCCACGTGTCCCACTTTATCTTTCAACCAATCATATTGTGACACGTGGCAGGTTTCAGTGAGCGTAAAAACGTAGGATCACGCATGCGTTGCAACCGTTGTTCCCACGTTCCTCGCGCCCTTATCTCGTGCGATGAGCTCTGCGTGCAATCGGTTCCCTCCCCAATGAAATGCTACCACGTGTCCGTATTAATCCTTGTAGCAAATCAGACGCTGACATGTGGCATGTAGATTGAATTAAAAAAATCAGAAACAGCACCCTGTGCTTCTTTCCTCCATGCGTAAAAAAAATTTAAGATTCTCTTTTGTACGCGTGGATGCGGAATTTAAGGAAAATGTTGGGGTTTTATTTTCGATGCAAATTTTTTACGCTTGTTTAAAAAATGTATTATTTTAGATGTATTTTTTAGCTATAAATAAGGGATATTATGATAGAGTAGAGAGTTTTGGGAGTTTAGAGTTTGAGATTTTTAGTAGTATTCGGGGGTGGACTGTGGAACACGTAGAAGCCATTTTTGGCTTCTGTTGTGTTTTACGTGTGCCAAATATTTACGATCCGAAATGATTTAATTTTTCTTTGTTCTTCATCTCATTTTCCTTAACTGTTGTAATTTTAATTTTTAATTTATGAAGTAATTTAATTTTTCTAGGGTTGCATTTTATCTAAATTTATGACGCTTTGATTTTAATTATTTTTGAAAGATTTATAAGACATTCGATTTGTTTATTCTATTTTGTGCTTAATGCTTTTGATTATTTACGAATTTTATCAAATAATCCGTGACATTTTAATAAACTTGGAAGAGACATTTTTGTGTATATTGCTCATAGATAGAATGACATGTATGATGAAATAAAAGGAAAGAAATAAAACAAAGATAACTGCATTTAAAATAGTGATTTTCAAAATATTTCTTTTTAGTCATTCCAAATTACATAACTCAAAGAAATAAAAGAATTCTATCTAAGTATCAAAATCAATTTAAATATATATTACATTTTCACAATGAATTTTAGTGTGTGTGTAAAGTCTTTTCATATTTCATCACATGCAATCCGGATCAGTTTATGCAAATATAAAATCAAACAGATTTTAATGAAATCACAAATCTTATAAGTTTATTTTTCATTTCTCTCTCTACTAATGTAGACAAATACAACCAAAAATCAGTAGGACTTTATTAAGCTTATAATGTATGACTGAGATAAAGGTAGGATAAAGGATAATATTTAGCTCAAAAGTTTTCCTAAACACATAATTTTAGGATTGAAACAAGATATAGTGACAAATCTCCGTGGGAACGATAACTTACTTATCAAATTTTATTACTTGTGACCGTGTATGCTTGCACGTTTTATGTTCTCTAAAAGAGACAACACATATCGACTTTCCAACTTAGTAAATAGTAATGCTACATACAGAATCATAAAGGGGCACACTTTCACCCTTAAAAGCGTTTTAGAAAGATAGATGGAAAATTTTAAATGAGTAGTTGATAGAAAATAATATAATAATAAAAAATATATTAAAATAATATAATTTAGTATTGCATGATGTCATTATCACAATTAATTTTCTTAATGATAATTATATTATAATGACAATGTTATTATTGAAATGGATTCATTGATGCCTAAAAGTTAAAATTGTCATTTTATTCAAAACAACATTAATTTAAGTTGTGACAATAATAAATATAATGTTGAGATTAGTTCGATTTATAAAGATATAAATTAGAGAGAAGTCAAAAAAGTTTGTTAAATTTGTGAATCTCTTAAGGAGTCCATAAATATATATATATATATATATAGAGCGTTAGACGTACATGTGTCAATTATATAAGGTATACACATTTAAGCGTGTCAGGGGAGCATAAAAGCAAAAACAAGCATATTTATAGGCTAAGGTCGACCACCTAATAGCTCGAGTTGGTGGTCGACTCTCTAAATACTAAAGCTTCCAAAGACAAGTCTCTCCCAAGAATGTGTTCATGGGTGCGAGCACAAGCAAGTCCTTTAGGGATGACTCGTCTTATGTCTCGGGCTATTAGATGTCAATTTGTTAGATGGGTCAAGATTCAAGTCGATCCATATATCCAAACATCTAGTCCCCTACTCTTTCAACTCGAGTTCTGAACTGGGATGGAAGAGTAATACTCGGGCAGTGCATCTGAACCGTTCAACTCCCCTAATAAATATGTGTCAGTTGATTGGAGAGAGAAATATGGGTCTATATATAAGGAGGTTCCTAGGCTGAGCCTTATTTCATCATTTCTTGCACATTAGGAAAAAATCAAGAGAAAAATGCTTTGTTGCCTCAGCTCGAGCCATAAAAAAATTTCAGCTCGGTGGTAATAAATCAGCTCGGCACATAACTTACTTGCTTGGGTTTTTAGAGTGAAAATTCCGCGACTCTAACACTTTTCTACTTTCTTTTTAGGTCGGTCTAAAGAATCATTTCCCTTTTTATTTCAAACTCGACCCTAGGTAATGTTTTCTTCTTGTGCCTTACCTTTTTTTATGTTTTGTGATATTTTGTAGAGACCATGCACAGAGAAGAGACCTCAGGCTCAGCCTCCTGGGAGAGCACACAATATCCCACTTACTCAGACCAACCTAGAGAGTGATGAAATGAGGTCTTCCAATAAGACGAGCTCTTCGAACGAAGGGGATTTATCCCAACCTCAACTCTCTACCTCGAACTCTCATCCACATGCCATACCAACTATTAGGTTGAATGTGCCTTAAACCCAGATATCAATCACTAGGTCATGAAGGAAGAAAATGAGGAATATAGGGGCTAGGTAACCCACAAGCTCTACCAAAGGTTGGGCGGCTAAGGTCATGACTAGTGGTCTATCACCTCAGTATGAGGAGAGGTTGAGGAAAATGTACAACATCCCTTCCTCAGTTCAAATAATGATTCCAATGTTAGAGGCTCATGATAGTGACCCACCTCCAGTTGGGTGGACAGTTTTTCAAGAGAAAACTTTATGGTTGGGGGTCAGGTTTCCCATGTATCCTTTCATAAGATTTATTTTATGACTCAGCTTTCACTAGGTCAACTGATGCCTAATGGTTAGAGGTACCTGCTTTGCTTTACATTGATATGTAAAGAGCTCAGGATGGATCTAGAGATGCCGTAGTTTAATGAAGCCTATGTGTTGAAGTAGAATCCAATAGACCCGAGGAGGGTATGTATGCTAGTAAAAAAGGATCAGGGTATAATCGTAGCCTTCCTTGAGAACGAGAAGAATTAAAAGGAATATTTATTTTGGGTCTTAGGTCAGTGGGAAACTTCTATTAGTGACATGAGGCTAATAAGAATTAACAGGATTGATACGAATGTGGTGATAAGGAATATGGGCTCCTTTATGATGACCTTGAGTGTGGAGGCGAAATAATGCTTGGATGATATCTAAAACTATCTACCAGAGAAAAACTCGTGGAGGCAACTATCAAGAACCAGACCGCTCCTACATACTAACACCTTCTCATCCTTATCTTTACAGATACTATAGAGTTCAATCCTGATGCTCTCCTAGTGCGATTTAAGAGCAAGGTCGCTTCTCTAGGGGTGAGCTCCCAAAATGCTACACCTTCCTTACAAGGATGTGCTCTTCTAAAGGGAAGAAAATGACCAAGTCTTTTGGGTATGAGGGCCTCCCTACCCTATCTAAAAGGAAGAAGAAATTTACCATTGATGAGCCCGTGCTCAAATCATAACCCTCTCTCCCAATCTCAAAACACACGATTTTCTCAACTCTTTTCTCTCTCTAGATTTCTCTCTCTAGAAAGCTTTCTTAGTTTTTTAGTTTTAAAGTTCTCTTTTTGAGAAGAACTATTTATGATTTTGTAAATTTATAGTTTTTGATTCAATAAACGGAAATGTAAATCCGTTTGAAGGTTTTCCAAAAACAGAACTATCATAAAAGTTTTGTAAGGATTTTTTGAGGTATATTTAAAAATATTTTTTTATAGTTATTTTTATGTTTTATTCTTATATATTACATTTAATTTATCTTTGATTAAATTTAACATGAATGTCTGTTTGTAAATATGATATAATAATAATGTTATACATGCAATTAAATAGGTAAAATATATTTATAAAAAAATTGATATTTTTATTCAAGATTTTACATTAGGGATGTTAGAGAGAAATATATTATTTTTTATTACAAACTTAATTCTAAAAATTATATTTTGAGGTTTAATTATTCGGTTTGATATAGAGTCGTGCTTTTTTATTTGCTGGTACAATCGCTTGTTAGTAAGAGTGGAATTGTATTTAAAAACATTTTATGATAACTATTATTCGAAAAATGTATTAACCACGTATTTTCAGTAATGATTTAAAAACTTGAAAGTTAGTTACGAGGATAGTTAAATTCTTAGGTTTAATTTGGGCATCTTGAATAAAATTTAAAATGTCTAACCCCACTAAATGTATCATTTAAATGGTTTATTTTCAATCTCTTTAAAAAAATGATTTTTTTAATTAGTAAAGAATATCTAACCCCACTAAATGTGGTATTTATATAAAAATAAGAGACTCAATAAATATCAATTTATATATTTAATAACCTAAATAATGTAGGTAAACATAATTAACTTAATTATTTTATCCATAAATACTCTACTGTTATGAATGAATTTTTTTTTTTGCATAATTGTTTATTGAATCTATATATATGATTATTATTTTTTATGTTATTAGATTAGGAAATACAAAAAAAATCAAAATATTGTGACAGAATATTTAAGATTTAGTTTCGTTTATAAATGTTTGAATAATAAATTAAAAACCACATATATTCCTTCCTTCGATCGACCTTGAGAGTATTATTGTCATTTTTATAAAATGATTCATACACTTGCGAGAGTTTTACAAATATAAAACCAAAGTATTTTCAAAATCGGTATTGCTAACCTGATGCCGATTTTGTCTCATCAAGTTTTTGGCACCAATGTCAAGGAAGGGATAATATTTTTAAATTATTTATCGAAATTTTAAAAAATTTCTATGTTGTATATAATTGTGATTTTTTTATTTAGTGAAAAAAAATTAAAAAAAAATTAAACTTTAATTTATTTAATTCTTTTATTTTCTAAAAGTTTTTTTTAAAAATAAAATAAATTTTTTAAAAATAAAATAATTTTTTTAAAAATAATATAATTAAAAAAATAAAAAAATTTAACTTTTGATTTTGATTTTAAATTTATTTTTAATAAAAAAAATTAATTAATTTTTACCTTTTACTTTGAATTTAGTTTAAAAAAAACTAACTGTATAATAACATGAAAAATGAATATCTAAGGGAGTTTTGTCTAGAAGATTAGTTCTTAGAATCTTTTGTGTCATTAGTTTTTTCTGAGAATGTTGCTCTCTCTTGAAGGATGATTTTTAAGGAGTTTTTGCCACACCATTTTTTCCTAGGATCATTCTTAGTTAATACTAATTATGTTATTTAACTTAATTTGTTTGTTTAGTATTTTTTGCATAAATACTACGTATATATATTTTGTAAATTTTTGTATAGTTATTATCTTTTTCCATTTTAATTGATAAGTGTTTTAAATTTATGCTTTCACTAGTCTATGCATGTTAGGAAATCCTTAGAAAACCCTCTTACACCATACATAGATAATATTCATAAATTTAAACAACTGCCCACAAGGCTAGATTCTAACCATCAACTTATATTTGAACCAAGCACAAAACCAAGTATTAATCCTCTATCAAAACCAATAGAAATTGGAGAAACCACATGTTAGGGAAACCACCCTGAAGAAGTTTGTATGGTGAGTAATTGGCACGACAACTACCTCTATCTAGTTGGGTGAGGCTGTTCAGAATTATGACTTGAAAAACATTTATTTTTTCGTGATTTCTTCATTCTATGGGCTATGTAATGAATATTCTCTTTCCTTCATTAGAGACTTTTATGTCACAGTTAAAACCTTCACTCTTGATATTTTAAACAAGGATTAGTTTAGCATGAGGTGTTTTCCCTAGACCTTGAAGGACAAGGCCAAAGCTTAGTTGATGTCACTCCCTCTAAGTTCTCTAATGACCTCGGAGGACATTTACAACAAATTCATGAGAAAATTCTATTCCCACTAAAAAACATCAAAGTTAAGAGCAAACATTGTGATGACTCTATGAAAGTAGAGTCATTAACATATTTTTTTCATTTATATTTACTTGTTATATTCAATAAATAATATTTTTATGGCCAAAGATATTAAAATATAAACTTTTAAGTGAAAAAAGGTGAAAATATAATTTTTGGAATTTTTATGCATTTTTAACTCAAGGTCAATCAGAAGCTACCACGTGGCCTGCCACGCAAGTAGAGGAGATGACTAGGAAAGCCACACAAACAAGGACACCAAATCACGTTACTCCACTTGTGAAGAGGATGAATTGCATGCCACGTGTCAACATGACATTCAATCTGAGTTCGGAGATAGGTCAACCCGCCCTACCACGTGTCGCCGCGCCATTGCTCCCTGTGTTCCACCTGTGCGCCACACCATCAATTTCTACGAATCACGTTGCGTTGTGTGGGGCTGACATAATGAGCGTTGAATTTGACTGGTCTCCCCTACCATGCATAGCGCTCTGATTAGCCTAGTAAATTCTATGTGCAACATGTCATGCTGTGATTGGATGACATTGCCCATTTTGCTTGTTGTTTTCTAAGCTCTTAATCACTCCATAAACCCAAAGGGACCGTCATTAGCATAATTTTGGTCAATGTTTGGAGCTAAAAAGGGAGAAACATACAAAATATTCAAGAAGGAACACAATATTGATGTATATTCAAGAGGAGATTAACACTACAATTGAAGAGATTGATTGTATTTCTTATTCTACTATTTTCTTTATCAATTTTTATGTCTTTCTTTATGAAAAATATGAGCTTTATGAACAGAATTATATGTAGTTAATTTATTATTCTAGGGATCTTTTGAATCCAATTTTCACCATGTGATGATCTAATATTTTACCTCAATTATAATTATATTATTTTATTTTATTTTTATGCTATAAATTGTTTGGCCAACAATTTATCTATAGAGGTAATTAAATAGATTTGGAAGAATTATTTAATTGTTTGTCTTGATTAAATAACATGCATAGTTTCTAGGCAAAGATGTAAGATTATTATGCATGTGATCCATAATTGATGAACTTAATGAGTAGTGTGCAATTTAATTGGCATGAAAGTGTGATTAAATTAATTATTATATGGTGTGTAGTTTACTTGAGAGAGATGCATGCTAGGTTATATTCAATTGATCATTTAATTAATTGATAATTATATATGGGGAGATTTTAGCGATTTTCATGTTTAAAAAATTAGGGGAGATCATGAAATAATAACCTTGACTGAAGGTTGTAATTCCATTCTTAATAGAAAACTAGCACAAAAATAAAAGATCCAGGTAGTTTTAACATCCCTTGCACTATTGGGAACATTCGTTTTGGAAAGGCACTATATGACTTGAGTTCTAGCATTAACCTCATGCCATTATCAGTCTTCAAGAGATTGGGGGTCGGTAAAACCAAACCCACTTCAGTAACATTACAGATGGAAGACAGGTCAATTACAAGGCCACAGGGTGTGGTAGAAAATATGTTAGTAAAAGTAAACAAATTCATCTTTCCAGGGGACTTCATTGTGCTAGACATGGAAGAGGACTATGACATTCATATCATACTTGGTTGTCCATTCTTAGCAATTGGAAGAGCACTCATTGATGTACAAAAATGTGAACTTACAATGAGAGTGAAAGATGAAAAAGTAATGTTTAAAGTTTTTAAAGCATTTGAACCCCTTGACATTGATAGTGTGAATGACTACTTAAGGATATATGTTATTGAATGTGGGGACAACTTAAAAGAATCTGTTGAGTCGCCCACACTTAAGACTATTACACATGATGCTATGAACAAGGACATAAACTCACCAGAAAATAACTTAACCTACTTTAGCTTTGATAGTATGGCATCGAAGGTTGACATTGTAGACTATGTGAACTTTTTGGAGGACACGCCAGGCCAGATGGTAGTTCCAATGATTATGGAGAATTTTGAGATAGGATTAAAGCTCATAACATCAATTGAAGAGCCACCAAGTTTGGACCCTACACTTTCACCCTCCTATCCCCAGTCAAATATGAAAGTGAAAGAGTCCAATGGAAAGGTGAAAAAACTATTAGAAATACATAAATTGGATGAGTTACAGTGGGGTGGAGTGCTTATAAGAATGCCAAAAAGTTCAAAAACAAAAAAAATGGCATGAGAAGAGAATGGATCATTGTGTTTGCAAGCCAGAACATAAGGTATTATTGAACAAATAAAGACTCAAACTATCTCCAGGCAATTAAAGACAAAAGTAAATAGATACAAAGGGATATACATTAGGACTTAATATGATCGTCTAGTCAAGGATGTTAAACGTGACTGGTTGGGAGGCAACCCAACGTTATTTTACTTATATTTTCATTGTTTATGTTTTATAGGTGACTAAATGTCTAGAGCAATGGCGCAACAAGAATGAGCATTTCAGTGATAGATGTGATGTGCCATGATTAAGGGAGTTTTCTTTTCTTTTCTTTTACCTTTTCATATTTATATGTTCACATTGTGTGTAATTTAAGTTTGGGGAAGGGAACTTCAGTCTCTACATTAGTATTTAGTATGCATTTTAAATTTTTAGGGAATTATTTTTTTAATTTTTAGGATGTTTTTAATCATAATTTGGGTAGAAATTGATAAATATATGGAAACTAAATGCATGCATACTTGATATGAAATATATGAACTTAATGATAAAAATTGGTTGTCATGACTAGGATAAAGAATGTAACATATTTGTTAAGATATTTACATTAATCATGTGATGTGATTGCTAGTTTTGATTGAATTGATTCAATTTTTTTATGTACATGTTCATTATTGATTTTGGTGTGCTTATTGAAAGAAAATTTGTAGTGAGTTATGTGAGTTGATAAGATCTACCAGGTTTTAGAATCTATTTGATCATCCCTTGAGGTGAAACCCTAAATAGTATTTAACAAGAGAAATGATTTAGGCTTTATTTGGATCGATTGAGCCTTTCAAGCTAACCATTATTAATATCTTTAGTCACCCATTTGAGCTTAACAAAGAAGTTTTCATATCTTTAAGCCACATTTAATACCTAACTAATAAGTATTACCTTTACCTTTACCTTTGCACCTTTAACTTGTATGAAAAGAAAAAAATGCAATCATGTGTTATGTTATAGAGTAAGGTGAAATCTAATGTACCCTATAAAAAAAGAAGCAAAACTCATAACACAATTAATCTATGAAGAAAAAGAAAATAGAATTGAAAATAAGTTTGGGGGTGTTATGAAGTTACAAAAAAATAAAGAGAAAAGAGATGTGGAATAAAGGAATATGAAAATAATGACAAAAGAAGGTGTACTAAAATATCTAGTAGAAGCTCAATTGCAGTAAAAAAGTGCATGATGAAAAAAAGAAGCTAAGATGTGGAAAAAGCCTAAGTGTCTTGATTTATCGACCCCCATCTAAGCCTTACATTACAACTATGTAATATATTTATTGATCTTGAGCTAAGTGCATATTTATATTAGTGGAGATGGATGTGAAAAATAGACTTATGAGACTTGTTCTAAGATTGAATTGATTAACATGCTCTTATAGGTTGATTTCATGAGTGCATTGGATGATATCATGTGCAACACATACATATGACTCAATTTGTCAAAAACCTTACATATCCTTATATAGATGAAGTGTTGATCGATGAATATGTGAACCTCATTATCATAGAATTGTACAAATTTTGATAGGGATAAGTTTCGTGAAATATGCATGTACTAATAGAAGTATATTTATGAATGTATTACCCATGTTATTTTATTTAGTTATACTTGACTTTACTTGAGGACAAGCAAAGATTAAGTTTAGGGGTATGATGACTCTATGAAAGTAGAGTCATTAGCACATTGTTTTTACTTAATATTTACTTTTTTTATTCAATAAATAGCATTTTTAGGAGGGACACAATTTTGGTGGATATTCAAGAGGAGATTAACACTACAATTGAAGAGATTGATTGTATTTCTTATTCTACTCCTTTCTTTATCAATTTTTACGTCTTTCTTTATGAAAAATATGAGTTTTATGAACAAAATTATATGTATTAATTTATTAATCTAAGGATCTTATGAACCCAATTTTCACCATGTGATGATCTAATATTTTATCCAAATTATAATTATAATTTAATTATATTATTTAATTTGATTTTTATGTTATTAATTGTTTGGCCAACAATTTATCTATAGAGACAATTAAATATATTTGAGGGAATTATTTAATTGTTTGTCTTGATTAAATAACATGCATAATTTCTGGGCAGAGATGTATGATTCTAATGTATGTGACCCATAATTGATGAACTTAATGAGTAGTATGCAATTTAATTGACATGAGAGTGTGATTAATGTAATTACTATATGATGTGTAGTTTACTTGATAGGGAAATACATGTTAGGTTAGATTCAATTGATCATTTAAGTAATTGATAATTATATCGAGGGGATTTTAGCGATTTACATGTTTAGAAAATTTAGGGATTAAGTATTTCTAGATATTTTCTCATATATCTTCTTAGTTACAAAAACTGATTTAATTAATTATTTCTATTTACTTTTAGTTATTTTAATTTTATTTCCTTAGAATATAAAAAACATAAAAAGTTGGTTTATATTTTTTTTAGTTTTAAAATTAGTTTCTAATAAAATAATCTCTATGAGAACGATCTTTTCTTATTATTATATTATTTGTTGCGATACATATACTTGCATATTCATTGCCTATACTTCATGTGTGGCGATTAAATTTCCACTTTCTCTCAGATGGAAGGAGAACCATTCCATGAAGCTTAGGATAGGTTCAAATTGTTGATTACTTAATTCCTCCATCATAGCTTTCCCTACAGTTCTAGAACCAATTCTTTTACGATAGACTTACGTAGCAATGCTAGTTCATTGTCGGCTACGCTATTGAAGGAGCTATGTGAGAGAAGACAGCCTCAAAGATGTACAACCTCTTTGAGATGTTGGGTGTGAATTCCCAACAAAAAAGATCATAAGTGAGAAGTGCTGGAATTCATGAAATTGATTTCAGCATTGAAGTTCAACGACAACTTGTTCAATTGACCAAGCAAGTTTCCTTTCTCACTACGTAAACCAACCCTAACAATGAACATTATGGTTTGGTAGAAACATAGGACATGGTATTAAATCCTGTTCATATGAAGAAGAAGCACCAACTAGTTCTGAACATGGTAATATTTTGGGAGGGTATCAATAGAGACCAAGATTCGACCCCAATTCAAATACTTGCAATCCTGGGTGGAGAAATCATCCTAACTTCTCCTGGAGGAAAAATAACCCTCCTTCGTCCAAAGCTCAAATCAGCTAGGCCAACAATTCCACCAGGCTATTCCAAGAAGCCTTCCTAGTAAACCATCCTCAGAGGAAAACTTGAATTCTTTTATTAAAGTCTGTAGAGATAACCAGTCTAAAACCAATCAACAGTTAGACTCTGCGGAAGCTTCTATCAAAAAGGTGGAAGTCCAAGTGGTACAGTTAGCTGGGCATTTGCAAAAACAAAGCAAAGACTAATTGAATGGTCAAATTGGATCAAATAAATTCAATGAATAGGAGAGATTAAGTATGTCATTCCAAAATCTCCAAGCAACGTCTTACTAGAAAATGATAAATTTTAGTCTTAAGTGTAAGGTCACCTATTCTTGTATTTTCCTTTCTTTTAGTTTGTTTTGTTTTGTTTTGTTTTTATTTTAAGAATGTGTGTAATATAATTCCAATGAAATAATAAAAAATCATTTGTTTCAAAATTTGTGTCCATTCTTTAAATTTAGCATTACAAAAGAAAATTTTACTTAGCTTCCCTGTGTTTTTTTTCTTTAAGCCTATACATTTTGTCAAGTGAGAAATCTTTCTTAGAGAGTTCTACTATTTTTCAATTTAGGAGCTAAATGTTGATATGTAAGAGGAGAAGGATCAATTTCAACTACAATTATCCATGGGAGATGCTAGAGATAGTTAAAAAATGATGAAGGACAATGCAACACCAATTATTGGCAATGAAACTTCCGACATACAATTGCAAGAGACTGCAAGGAACTACAGATTGAAAAAGATTCATTATTCTTTGTTGCTTTCCTTTTACGGTATCCCTAATGAAGATCCTTTGCATTTTATTAGGGAATTCTATGCTATTGTCCAAACCTTTCCACTGTAGAGAATTGATGAAGACTAGCTTAGGATGAGGTGTTGTCCTTACACTCTCAAGGATAAAGCCTGGTCATGGTTTATTACTCTATAGCTAGGTTCTCTAACAACTTGGGAGGTAGTCTATGAAAAGTTTATATGTAGGTTCTATTCCCATCAAAAGACTACTGATATAAGGATGACGATATCAACGTTTTCTCAAATGGATGAAGAACCCTTTCATGAAGCTTGGGAAAGATTAAAACTCCTTTTCATTTAATGTCCTTATCATAGTTTTCCATTATAGCTACATAACCAATTATTTTATGATGGATTGACACTGCAGAGTCAATACATGGTTGATAATGCTACTAGAGGAGCTGTGGGAGAAAATATCGTAGAGGAAACCTATAGTTTCTATGAGCTGCTGGGTTCTAATTCCCAACAAAGAAGTACTAGAAGAAGGAGAGCAGGAGTCAATGAAGTTGGCTCTGGTAATGAGATGACCTTGAAACTTGATGAATTTACTAGGCAAGTGCAACTTCTCACTACCCACCAAATGCCAAATCAAGAGGTGTGTGAAGTGTGTTTTTCAATTGGACATGATGCTCGTAATTGTTCATATACTTGGGATTTTAGTATGGATTCTCATTGGTCATTGTTTCAATAAACTACACAAAAGCATTATTCTAATCTTCTTAATTTATCTCTCTTGTTTTACAAATATAAGATCATAATTCTTTAGGTTTCTTTGTTGAGTTTATCTATCAAATATTGGTGGTTATGTTTGATTAATTAATAAACCTAATTATTTTATGATATTTTGATAATATGTACTTATGGCTTCTTCTTTATTTTTATTCTTAAATTGTTAGATCAAATAATTGTTTTTGTCATATCATAGTTATTTGATTTAATTATTAATCTTTAAAGAAACTATTTTTATTGAACTTGTGTTTGATCTTTTTGCTCTAGGATTTACTAGCTGATTTGATTTAAGTGACATATGTTTTGAATCATCTAGTTAGGATTATTTATTATTAAATCCGTTCTTGAACACACACGGGAGCTTGTGTTTTTGTGCTAACCCTTTTGCAATTAATTTGGGAACTTATCTGATTGGAGGGAAGCTTAATTGAACGTTGGTTTGGAACTATTCATGCTAATATTGGAAATTATGGAAACATAGTAGGGGCTCGTAAGTAAGGTACATTGGGGTAGTATCCTAGGGAAGATAGCATAAGATCGAGTTTGTACCTGAACATTTATTTTTCATAGTGGAAAGTTAGGTGGTCTGGTGGACCGGTGGTTTTCCACTTAGGTTATGGTTATGGTCTAGGATTTTTCCACCTAAAAATATCATGTGTTATTCTTTTATTTTCGCACTTTATTTTTACATATGATTGTATGTCTGGCCACTTTGTTTAGGTTATTAAATTATAAATTAGTAAAAATAAAAAAAAAACTTATTCACCCACTCTAGGTTAATTAGGTCTATATCTTATAAACTTTCAATTATAAATTGGTAAAAATTAAAAATAACCTATTCACCCCTCTAGGTTAATTAGGTTCATATCTTATAAACTTTCAATTGGTATCAAAGCCAACACTAGATACACTTAGTGTTAGTCCTACGGATTTTTATTATGGATCATTTTGTTGAGGGTTATAGCTCAGATAATGAGAAACTTGAATCTTCTTTTCTCTCTAAATATAATGTTAAAAGTTCTAAAGAATTATTTTCTAAATATCTTAGATCCATAGAAGAGAATAATAGTTTAAATACAAAAATAGAAAAATTAAATGAACAACTTGAGGCACATGAAAACTTTTCTAATAAATTAAAAGAAGAGAATAATATTTTGCAAGAACAAAATAATGCTTTGAATTTGAGTCTTGAAGGTTTGAAGGAAGAAAATAATAAACTTGATGAAGATAATAAAAAACAAGTGCAAGAGGTCAAAGAATCATATGAAATAGTAGAGAGACTTACCATTAGCAACACTTAGATAAAATCTTGAGGATGAGAGTTCCACACCTTCAACATCAAATACCACATTTGTAAGACCCTTAAACTATACTCCTACTGTTAGTACTTATGCACAAAGAACTATTACACCTATTGTAGAAAAAGTTGTTAAGTTTGTGTCTGTCTGTCATCATTGTGGTAGAAAAGGTCATATAAGACCAATATGTATATTTTTGAGGAATTCTCTTGAACTTAATAATTCTTCCCATATTTCACATAGTAGGACCCATAAGCATCATCCATCTATGCATGTTGAATCATATTCAAGGATGAATGGAAATTATAATAATGTGTTAAAAAATTCTACAAGGAAGTATGAAGTCTTAAGTTTAAAGAGGAAAATAAAATTTAGTACTTCTAATGCTATGACTCATTATCATCATCCTACTATGCATCTTCATTTGGGATTAATGAGAAAAGTATAGCTAAGTCCAAGAACACGCCTATGAAACCTAAGTTTGTTGAGTCACAACCCAATGATATCTGAAAACAAAATGCAAGAAAATGTGGGTTAAGAAAGGTTGTTTTTTCCTGATCACTTGACCGTCTTTTATTCCTTCATCTAGATATTTTTGTTAGAGTACTTAAATGACCCTAGGTGAGTAATCTTTATTGTCTTTATTTTATTTATTAGTTAAAATTTAAAAAAGAGACATAGAAAATTAGAATTTTTATCTGACCAACACGATATTGAACTTATTTAATACTTACACACACACACACATATATATATATATAACCTCAATTTTTGTGAATAAACTCATTTTGATATTTAAATTACACTACAATTTTTAATTATTCACACACATATTCTTGTACATGTGATGATCGATGTTGACATAAACTTATTCACACACTCATGAGCACACATGTATGTTATGTTTAAAGTTTTTGAATTTTCTTGAAAGACTCTAGGACTTCAACTAATCTTGATTGTAAAATTGTGTTGAATTCTATTTTTTGTTTACTAAAATTTTTACTATGTGGAGGCACCTAGTATTGAGAGGGCTACCCATTGTGATATATGAAGATACCGTAGTAAATGGAAAGGACAACCCCATAACTAGTGTGAAAGTCATCATGCTAGATTTATGGCTCGTGTAAAAAGAAGAAGAAGAAAGAAAGATTATGCATTAATCGACTACTTATAAATCTTGTACTTTGAATGCACAAAAAGAAAGAGCCAATAGAGGTTAAAAAAAATTAATAAAAAAATAATATCATTTACCTTATATATAAAATAAAAAATTTAAGTCCTCTTTTATTAGAATATTTTTATTTTATGATATTGAAGACTCAATTATAATTTTACATGATATGTGATATTGTTTTCTCTTTTGAGTCTTTTTTGATTGATCATAAATGAATTAATTGACTTATCTATGGAGTTTAAACATATATACTAATTTTAAATAAATGTCAATATGTTATTCTATGTGCTTGTGTGCATCTTCTTCTCTACTTTCATATTTATATAATAAATAATCAAAATTTTAGTGTAAAAAATGATTTCTCAATTGATTATGTGCTCAGTAGTGATTAAATGAGTTTAATACCTTATATGGCTATTTATGAAAATTAACAAAAAATCAGATTTTTATTCATTTACATATTATTTTTATTTATTACCTTTTTAATTGGTTTTTAAGCTATAGATTCATAGAACTTAGGGGGAGTTTAAAACACATTGCACTTCTAGATTACTCTACTTTTACTTTTCTATATCTTTAGGAGGAGTTTATCTTCATTGCTTTGTTTAATGCTTTGTACTTCTCGTATGTCAAAAAGGGGAAGAGAATAATGTGTTTTATCTTATTCCTATAAGTGTCATGTAGTGAGAGAGAGGTTTTGTGACACAAATATGCCAAAGGGGGAGTTTGTAAGGATTATAAGTGTTGGGTATTTTTGCAAGCAAAATATTTTCATGACAATTTATTTTAAACTCGCTATCAAGTCTATCAAGAAAAGTCGAAAAAAATATCAGAATTCTAGATAGTCGTACTTCAGGTATATATGTTATAACTATAACACATAGGATAACACTCATGCATTTAATAGCACATATTTATAAATTTGGAATTATTTTTGTTGCTAAAATATTTATGCTAAAATATAGAATAAGATATATGCCAAAATATTAGATAAAATATACTATAAATTATAGCTTAAATGTTTAGTCTAAAAGATAGAATAAAATACACTTTAAAAGAACTCTTTTTTAAATAGGAATTTTCATGATTAATGAGTCTATTTTAAAAGAACTCTTCTTTAAATAGGAGTCTTTTTAATTAGTGAGTATTACTAATCTTATTTGTAATAGAAAATATATTTATCAATCATATAGGAATCTTCTTAATTAATGAGTATTACTAATATCATTTGTAATAGAAAATATATTTATCAATTACATAGGATAAAGAGTTTTAATTTTTCCTATAAATAAAACGCATTGCTCATTGTTTTAATCAACCACACAAGAGCATTATTCTATTCTTCTTAATTTCTCTCTTTTGTTTTATAAATATAAGATCATAACTCTTTAGGACTCTTTATTTAGTTAATCTATCAAATATTGGTGGTTATGTTTGATTGATTAATAAGCCTAATTAGTTTATGATGTTTTCATAATATGTTCTTATGGCTTCTTCTTTATTTTTGTTATTAAATTGTAAGATCAAATAATTATTTTTGTCATATCATAGTTATATGATTTGATTATTAATCTTTAAAGAAGTTATTTTTATTGAACTTGTGTTTAATCTTTTTGCTCTAGCATTTACTAGTTGATTTGATTTAAGTGACAAATGTTTTGAATCTAGTTAGGATTATTCATTATTAAATCCGTTCTAGAACACACCTGGGCACTTGTAGTTTTTGCTAACCATTTTGCAGTTAATTTGAGAACTTATCTGATTAGTGGGAAGTTTATTGGAACATTGGTCTGAAAACTACTTACGCTAATATTGGAAACTGTGAAAACAATGCAGGGGCTTGTAAGTAAGGTACATTAGGGTAGTATCGTAGGGTGGGTAGTATAAGACTAAGTTTGTACTTGAACATTTTTTTTCATAGTGAAAAGTTAGGTTGTCCGATGGACTGGTGGTTTTCCTCTTAGGTGATGTTGTGGCCTAGATTGTTTCGACATAAAAAATCATGTGTTATTCTTTTATTTTCACACTTTATTTTTACATAGGATTGCATGTCTGGCCGCTTTGTTTAGGTTATTAAATTATAAATTGGTCTTTAGGTTAATTAAGTCTATATCTTATAAATTTTTAGTTTTGAATTGTTATATTAAGTTATTTATTATTTTAATAATTAACGTTTTGAGAAAATATAATTTTATTAAAGGTCAAACGGTATAAGAAGTCATCAATCTAAATACATTAATAATTAAATATTTTAAACTAAAACTAAAAACCTTTTCAAACATAGAAAAAACCTTGAGTTTTATTATTCGTTCTATTGTAAAGTTTTTTAATAGACCATTTTGCTCCTCCAAAATATATTGATCATTCTTCAAAAAATATAAAATCTTCATATTATATTATGGTTTTCATGATTTTTGACACTAAAGATTTAGATGAAAATCTAAATAGACAATAAAACACAAAATTTAAAGGCATTATAAACATAACATATATCCTTATAGATGAATACTTAGATTAGAAAAATCACCCTAGAATCAAATCTAGAAGAAAAAACAATACAAATATATATATTTTTATTCAAAATAACTAATAACAAGAGGAGAAATATAAGTAAATTATTTTGTTAGTTATGTTGTTCTCTTGTGTTAGAAAACTCTTAAAAGTAGGAGATTTGACAATTGTAATAAACACAATAATAATAAAAAAAATTCATTCATTTCTTTTGTGCTATTCTTCTCTTCCTTAATCTTTTGTTTTAAAATTCTTATTTTATCGTTCGTAATGCATAAAAATAATGATTATATAAATTAATCGAATAAAAAATAATAAAGTTGTAGCCACTACTATAATTAACATTTTTTCATTTTTAGCATAAGGAAAATGATTTATATTTTAATTTGATGCATATGTAACGCCATCATATATATTTTTTATATCATAACTTGGATATCATCACTTAAGTCTATTAAATACTCTTTAGACCTATATCTATTAGATGAGGTAATATAAGTTTAATATTTTTACAAAACGGAGCACAAAAATCTATTTTGTAAAGTAATAAATTTGTGTTATCCTATTTTTAAAATGGACAAGCCCTATGCACCAAAACTTTGATATGAATAAGTTAATGCATATGTGATAGATTTTGATAATTTTAAGAGAATAGGATTGATAATCATTAAGTAAATACACCAATATGTAATAATAAATGAACAGATTTTCAATCTCACTTATAAACCATGTCGCAACGAAATTTTCCTAACATATAGTCCCTTGCCAAATATATAGTCCCAATATTATGTTTACATCATTTTGAATACACCCAACTAGTCAATAAGGAGCTACCCCTAACCAAACCATCTGCTCAGTCAATGTAGCAGCAAACTTAGCTGTATTATGAGCAACCTGATTATCTTTCTAGCTAGAACAAAATGGAACGGAAAAACCTCTATCTTTAATTACCATTTTCTTAATCCTATTTGAAATAAGAGCATTAGTTAATAGAGAGCTTGCTTAGATACACAATCTTCAATAAATCCCTTTAATAAGATTACCTGGTAAAAACCCATTTTCTGTGGCAAACATTCCTCCAATAAAATAGCATACAACTCTAAAATTTTAGGTGAAAAGCGACCCTTCATTGAGTGTGCAGGTGAGGCAACAAAGCGACCATCACTATCACGCACCACCACCCCAATTCCCATTCTTTCACTTTATTTGTCAAAGGTCCCATCTACATTGATCTTAAAATAACCTTCCTTTGGAGTTTCAAACCATTTCTTTCTTTTCATGTTTGTGCTTATTAAAACAGGAAAATTCTTCTTGCAATGTTTGGCACCATTCCATCGTAACCACAGGGTTCCTGGATTTCTTTCCATGTATGAAATTATTGCGGTTTTCCCAAATAGCCCATGCTATGTAGCAAAAGAAGGCCATATCTTCAGTACAGAAGTTTCTTCTAATGCTAAGAAGTAATTCAATAAAAAGAATATTCGTTTTCAGATTCAACATTAAGCCAAATTTTGTCCCTTGCCAAACTTTCTTTGCATTTTTGCATCTTTACAAGGTGTGTATGGCATTTTTATATGAAGCATTGCAAACTCTACACCACGAAGAGTTAACTAATTTTCTCTTCAAAAGGGCATGATTTGTTGGTACCATTTCTTTACAAGCTCT